>CAHIKZ030001713.1:6342500-6390000 GCA_903632075.3 Acanthosepion pharaonis
CCCTCCTTTAAAAAAAAATTCATTACGCGCGTCTTTTATTTCATGAAAGAGAAGATCAGGCGATCAGGAGAATTGAATATCGCAAGAAAGGTAAACGCCTGGGAATTTAGTAAAAGAAGAAGCACAAAAATCGATGGAAGTAATAAAAAAATATGTAAAACTTTATCTTAATATAAAAGTTCTTTATTCCTGGGAAATCATTTAAAAATTAAATGCATTCTTAAAACCCAACACATAGCGAAAATACTATAATAAAAGATATAAATACAAAATACAGAAGCATTAATGATTGATAGAGGGAAAAGGGTGAAATTAGCAATGAGATTGGCACAGATATATTTTTTCTAAAGAATATATATATATATATATATATATATATATATATATATATATATAATACAGCGAAGATGCAAATTACTAGCCTGATATTTTCGTCATGAAACCAAGAAAAATTAATATTTTTTTTTATGGAACGAATCTAGAAGCCCCCAAATTTAATATTCTCTTTAAGCCCATAATCTTCCTGGAAGCTTTCTGGATCATTCTCAAGATCCATGCTTATTTTCTCTCATCTACAGCTTACCCGTCATTCTTCTTGTTTGTTTCTTGTTTTGTTGCTTCTCTCGTTATATGTTTTCCATTTTTTTTCATTCACCAAGATGTACTTAATATTCGGACAGATTGAAAGAAAATTGAACACGCGAAATGGGAAATATTTAAAGTAATAATAAATAGATTTTTTAAATAAAGTCATTTATAAAAGATAATTTTAATATCTACCTCACATCTCTATCATCCTCCAAATTATTCTCTTAAACGAAAGGGAGAAAAACCCGTGTATATTACAAGAAATTCTGACGTTTATAAATACGAGACAGATGTGCAACAAAAGCGTTTGCAATTTGTTAAAATCCAACTCATACAATATGTTACTCTTTTCTCTTGCAGCCCAATCTACATTTACGTCTAAAACTCAGAAGAAGCATTTTTTTCTCCTACAAACCAACTTTTCTTACTAGTATCCACCAAATATAAATAAGTTGTTGAATAAGTTAAGATTATAGTGATCAGGAAAACACCCTCTCGGAAGCTACTTCAACAAAGTAGCTCTTCTTGGAAAGAAACTACCTGAATGCAACATCATGCTTGCAAATGGAATACGAAAGAAACGTGAATGATTCGGATTTGAATACGTAGCATGGCGACTCTAAGCTGTAACGGTGTGAGCAGATTGGACTGAGGGGTTTAAAATCTTCACAACATTTGCCATGTGTTATATTTCGTGCTAAGGGAATAAACACATAACACCGGGTGGATACTAGAAGAAAGGTTTATTGTACACGATAAGTACAATATGAAATACGGTACAGTTATACATATAGGTCAATCTAGTAGAGTGCTACTAATTGGAAGGTCAGACGCGCTTGCGTCGTCTCACTCTCACACCTCTCCTGCCCAGTCTCTCTCGTAGACGGATGACTTTATAGGTATTTACTACCTATAATGTAATCATTCATAGGGGTGACTGGTTATTCCATTACATCACCATGGAAACAGCGTTATTATAGGGAGGGGATGATGATGTTGCATTTGTGACTTATGTGTTATAGGATGCCAGATAATTGCTCACTCACAAGGCCTTGTAGACGCTTTATATTCTGTCAATGGCGGAAAACGAGGATTGAACAACTCCAGTAGATCAGACCAAGCATTAGGCATCTCCAATGTTTGGTCTGATCTGACTTTCCTAAAGATGTAGCATAATAGAAGGAGCCACGGACTTTCTCAAACGGTGCAAGAAACAGTTCATTTTACCGGCATCTTTATAGATGTTGTTAAAGCGATGAGCTTCATTAAGAGTACAACCGTTAATTGTGAGAAGTAACTGCACAAATAACACTACCTTGATAGGCTATTAATCACCAGTTATGTAACGACTGCAAGGTCTAAACTACATTTGAGAATTTAGCTTGCTCAAGGGTTACAGGATTTTCTTTGTCCGTTTTGTTGATACGAATAAGTCTTATTACTCTGCGCATGCAGCATGGCCAAACTGATATCCAGCGTGATTGAAAAGTAACCCCCTATTTTAAAATACTTATAATTTATTCATTAACTATAATTTTTACAAGAAATGGATATGAAATAATTGCGTATCGCACAAAATTTTATTTAATGTTAGACTTGTGTACTAGATTTCGCTACCAGATTCTCCACTCGTCGACTGATTTCCTCCAGAATAGTATAATAAACTACTCCTTAACTTAAATTTCTACCTTGAGTGATCCTCGGGCTTTGTACAGGATGTACTTTACTGTAAAAAATAAAAGCAATGAGAAAAAAAACAAAACAAATTAGGTTTCCGTGTTTCCTAGGGGGGGGACATTATTAATTAGAAATTGGGAAAATAGTTGTTGTGAAAGGAAGTATATTTAGATAACTAATAAGTAAGATATATGAACAATAACATATGCAAGGTGACTGAAAAGTAATTCTCCATTTTAAAATACTTATAATTTCTTTATTGAATATGAATTTTACAAGAAATGATTATGAGAGAAAAGCCTCTAGCACAAAGTTTTATTTAAAATTCGATATAGGCAACAAATTTCGCTACCAGATTCTCAAGCCGCCCAGGAATCGCGTCAGCTGATTTTACCGGGAAGTCTTGTGGTATGGAAGATATATCTTCTTGTATTCGCACTTCAAGTTGTTCCAAAGTCTCGGTTTGGTATAGTAGACATTTTTCCTTTAACCAACGCCAAAATAAAGATCAAGGGTATTAAGTCGGGACTCCTGGCTGGCCACCCGTACATAAAATAGGAAGTTGCTTGTCAATCACCCTGTAGAACAAACATTCACCCTCTGAACTGAATAATGGATTTCTGCAAAGTTCAATGAATATCGGAAGATCAAAAATGTTATTCGGTTGAGATGAAAGAAAAATTGTGAGATTGTGGGTAAGCTCATATCCTCATGAATATTTATGAGCATTCTTAAATTTAAAAACTTTGAGAAACTGTCAAATATATACTTGTTGCAAAATAAATCATCACATTTGACTCGGATGACGAAACGAGTCGGCTAAAACTAAATATAGTTTTTCTCTTGTCTTTTCATTCACACACACACGCACACACACACATGCAAACACACACACATATATGTGTGCGTGTGTCTGGGTAAATAAAGAATATAGAACTGCATGTATCTGCAGACACATCTTATGAATGACGCTTTTATAGAGTATTTAACCCGAGAACACTAACCATGGGTATATAGTACTCAGCGCAAATTTTCCTATTTTTAATTACAATTTCCAGTACCTGATTTTCTTACCTAAATAATGTTTATCAGTTCCTATTGATGCTAACTACATAGTTTGTTGTGCCTGCATGTAAAATATTTCAACTAAAGATTTATATTTATTTATTTATTTTTGGATATTTTCAAAATCGGGTATGATATACCCATGGTTAGTAGTGGTGTAATTAGTGTTCTAGGGTTAAGAAATCTACGTACATAGATATGAAACGTAGGCACTGTTGCCAGATACAGAGAGAATGATCAAAGCGTTTGAGAACAAATTCACGAGAAAATCCCTTGACATTTTATATCGTGAACAAAACAAAAACTAATGAATTTATGCGGAAAAGGGATGAAAGTTTTGTGAGACGCAAGGAATCTTTTCTCGTCGCTCTCAAACGGAGAGAAATAGCATAGTTTGGACACATTACAAGGCACGACAGCTTGTGCAAGACCGGCAACAAGGCACCGCTGAAGGTGGACGTAGTGGAGGACACCAACTCAAAAACTGGTTGGATAATGTCAAACAATGAACAGGTATGACTGTACCAGAATTGTTGATGGTTGCCATTGATAGACCGTGTGGCTCCTGCATTCAGGTCAGCCCTACGAAAAATCAAGAAAATGATGATGATGAAAACGACAACGACGTACAAAGAAAACAATGTACGGAAACTTAACGTTTTAAACTTTCAGAGTCCGACTGCCAAGTTTAAACTTTCTACTATCAGAGTTAAATATATAACTGCTTTATTTGTGACCACTGCTGTAGGAAATATACAAGTAGTTGGCACTTAATCAATACCGATTATCAGTAGATAAATTAGTTTAATTAGTAACATCTGAACTGTTTTAACCATGTAACTTTGGAACAAACCTAATTATATAACTGCTGGAGCGAGCAGGCAGTTAATTTTTAAAACGTACTCACTAATTTTAGAATTAGAGCATCGAAAACACATTTTAGACATTCAAGGTGAATGTAAAAATGTTATCGTAACGGTAAAATTTCTGTGCTTTCATAATTCTATTTGCTTTGTCTTATCCTTTTTGTTTATATTGTCTTGTGGGATAACATCAGCTTGTCTGTCCATGGACCTTGTGTAAAGCCGCTACGTAGTATTTTCTATACAGTATTATAAAAGGAAGAGTCATATAGCTTCTCTCGGTAATAGACGCTGTCCAGTCTTCTTCCAGGGCAGCAACTACGTAGCCTTCTCATACACTAACTCGCGCACCTACCTACACATTATGCTGATGCCATAAAATTTCTTTCAATTTCTGAGCTATTTTTACACGTATAAATACATCATTAACTTTTTCTTTTCTTTTCTTTATTCGAGCTATGGTGTCTCTTATAAAAAAAAACATTTACGTTAAAACCCAAGTAATATTGTTGAATTCATTTCTTTGAAAGATCACAACCCCTCCCCGTAAGAATTCTTAAACAACAAAAACCGTTCAAAATGATAGAGTCTCAATAAACAAGAAATATTCTTCCTCTTTTAGATAACTTGCCTTTGAATTCCTTTATTATGCCTTGTAGAACTTAACTAAATGAGACTAACATTAAAATAACCTTTCCGTTGGAGGTGTAGTATCTCGTAGATTATTCAAAGCTAAAAGGTCTCCTTCGTTTTCATATAAAAACATATAATATATTTTGCATTATTTCATCAGTAATTAAAAATTACTATAAGCTATTAAAATATGCCATGCTATTGAAAACAAAATACACAAAACAAACTGAAAATTAAGTAAACATCTAGAAGAAAATGCCAAGCAATTAAAAAAACACCGTATACCAGTGTGAAGCGAAGACGGAAATAAACACGAAGGCAGTCAATCAGCAAATGACAAAAAAGGTTTCTTAGTTGGAGGATTCGCGCATCCTTCCGGTTAATAAAGTAATCCTTTGAAAATAAATATTTAACCAATGGGTCGCTTCCCCCCACCACCACCACGACAATAAAAAAAAATGCTTCGTGATCCCTTTAAAGGGTATTTAAATAAAGTCTCTAGACGGAAAAAAGCAGTAAAGAGAAAGGGCGGCAACATGCGACAACAGATTCACGACACCACAGCTTAACAGAGATTCCCTTACGCATTCACCCGTCTTCCTCAGCAAGCTACGTATCAGTCAACACTCTTTCTAGCCAAGCTACGAGACTTTTAGATTTTTCCTCCCCACTTTCTCCCTTGTCTCTTTTTTCTCACACATACACACAAAGAAATCACCTTTCGCCCACCCACCTACACATTATTATCTTTTCATTTTAGCAAACAATTTTAACACGGAAACTTTAACACTCATACACGTTGAAAAATTAATTGTAAGAACGCGAACATAAAAATATTTTATATTTTTATATTTAAGAATATTTTTCGCCTTTTTCTTTGTTATGGGTGGATTCCAATCTGAAATACCAGTTAGAAAATACAACATGCCAATTAAAAATACAAAAATTAATTAAAATCCAAAATTTTAATAAAGATCAAGCAAACTGACAAATACTTCGTTCTTAATGAATTAATACAACAATCGGAATATACTTTCTATTAAGCAAATTATACACCAATTAAAAAGGCTGTCTGAAAATTAAACACTAAAATATGCAAATAAACTGAATAACAGCTAAGCATATTGTAATGGGACCTTACCCATAATAACATAATGGACTATTCCATACGTAATAAATACTGCGCCTCAAGAGAAAGCAGAGAGTTCAGTCTGGAATGAAGTCCGTCAGTAGTCAGTCAGTCGAGTCAGAGGCAGCCCGAAACAGAGTTGCTACTAAACCTGATTGTTCGTACTAACACTTTCTACTTCTCTGTATATATTCCTGTTTGTAATATATCTACGTTGTTCCATATACGTGTTCGAGTTCTTCTTTATTGGTTCTACCTTGGACTATCACCTGGGCCATAACACATATTAAAGAGTAATTTAAGTAAATTAATAAATATATTAGATTAATTAAAAAAAAACAATCCATTTAAAAAATATAGTAATCAAGTTAAAAAGAACACGCCAAACTCCTTAAAACATGAGCAATACGCCGGTCAGTTTAATGTTTTTTTCCATGTAAAAGAAACAACAAACAAGTATTTTAAAAATGTGGAATGATAATTAAAAATAAAAGTTAAGAAATACTGAATGCTATAAAAATACGTGATTTTAATAAGTACAGTGTAACCCGGATAAAAGAGAGTTGCCGGGACCGGAGAAGTCTCTTATATCTGGGTTTCTTTTATATCCGGGTTTGGTCTATTTTGTTTAGGTAAGTATGGGCTCTAATTTGGGACCAGAGAAAATCTCTCTTATATCCGGGTCTCTTATATCCGGGTTACACTGTATAATAATTAGTTGGTCCTTAAACTTCCTCTTTTACATCCCTTCTGTTTTGCTGGGAGTAAATTGTTTTTCTCAACAAAGTTGTATGTCCTCTCGGTTATAATAAAAGTGAGGATCTAGTACATTGTTGGTAGGCAGGTGATGGGCCTATAGTTCTTCGCGTTTTGCGTCTCTTCTGTTTTGGGGACTATGTATCTTACTCCCCACATTATACATCTGGGGCATTTTTCTGGGTCTTGTTCGGTATTAGATAGTTTGTTTTTTTATCCAAAAATTGGCTATTCGGTCCATTCTTGATGGTTTCCAGCTTTTGGTTTTGCAGGTGGCAGTGGTTGTATTAGTAATATTGATATCCGGCCATTTTTGGAACTCTATATGTGTGCGTTGTTCCTGTCGTTGCTTGAATCATGTAGCTTTTTCATTGTGATTATTATTATTATTATTATTATTATTATTTTTCCTGTGATTTGCACAGATAGTTTGATTTTAATTTTTAAAATGGTATATGCAACTTTAATAAAATACGGCCTGCAAATTAAGAAAAATCGAATGCCAACCCATTAGATGGTAAGTCATGCCATTATCAATAAAATTAAAATATACTTAAAGACAATGATAAAATGCAAGTAAATTCTGTGCTATAGTAAGCACATAAATATAAGACATGTACAACACATCCTCCTGAGCGATTTAATTTAATATCCACCAAATTAATAAAATAAAATAAAAGCAAAATAAAAGAACACACGAAATGAATCGATGAACGTAATCAATTACTTATATACAGCATTTAATGCTAAAACTGCTGCAAATATGAATAATAAATTAATTTAGTGCGCAGTTGATTCTTAATATCTTATATTTTATATACTCGGTTTTCTATGCCTTTCTTTATTTTTTATCATGTTTTATCAAGTTCGTGAAAAGACATAAATCGATGAACACGAGTAAACATAGATACAGTTACGGCTACAATGCAATTACCGCATAATATAATACCAATTTCAATATAATACTCACCCCATAACATTTGGTCACAGAAATCTGGTAATACACCTCTTGTGTATAATACGCATTGATGTTAAATATATACATTAAATCTTCACAAGAAGCAGTTGTATTCAACGAGCGCTCAAATTTGATTTGGTTCGCATTGGCTAAAAAAATAATTTAAATAGTTGAACCTATCCGGTGAAACACAAAATTTATCCAGTAGTACAGGGCAAAACATGGATGATTTCACACAGAAATGCAACAAGCTTGAGGCTTATATTAGGATATCCGAATCATGGACGAAGATTCGATAAAGAATAGGAGTTTATGCATTGTTATAGAGTTCCAAATGTAGTTGGGGAATTATTAAAATTCAATGAAACAATATCTAAATATTGAAAAACTGGCATACAATTGTGACCAGCAGTTTTGGTCAATGATTTTGCTGTGCCAGAATCCTGAAAAAAATATATATATATATATATATATATATATATATATATATATGAATGAAATGTCGCTGCCGACACTTGAGTTTGAACATAGATCACCAGTGAGCAAATAAAGGTGATCTCATTATTGAATTAAGTAGATCACGTGACCATAGAGGAAACGCATAAGTTTGGAAGTAGCATTTGCGTCTAGATTGTCATTCTAGTCTATACAGATTACTATTCGGTTGTTATTTTTCGAGCAAGTATTATTAGTGCGAGTGTTATTCGAAGGCGTCTAGCATTGTTCAACGGCTTGCTATAGTTTTTATCTGCGATTACAAAGTCTCTACTACAACGAGTATTACAAATGTGACAACGAGTATTCGTTGGCATCACAAAAGTGACAACGGGTGTTCTTCGTTGAGTCACAAATATGCAAATTTTTGGGATAACAACTGAGACATTACGCTATTTACAAAAATTCTCAAATTGCCATATAAGTAAAAAACGCACACTCTTAAATTTAAAAAAATCAACCTTAGCGTTGCGACTGCACGCTCCAAAAGTTTGTACCTATTATATATATATATATATATATATATATATATTGATTCGCATTGTATTTTTTCGTCTCGGATGCTACCTGCATTTTACCTAAAATAAAAAAATGTCCATGCCTGGAGATGACTGAATGTACAGTCGAAAGTACTTGCGTATTTAAGAAAGACCTTATACAGCTTATAATTTTTAAATTCAAGGATTATAAAATTTATCGAGTCATTGGTAGGTTAATGCACCTTTAAAATTTTATTACCGAAGGGATTACGTCATTTTATATCATTAACTTTATTAATTTACTCTTTCATGAATGATTCATTGTAATATATATATATATATATATATATATATATATATATATATGAAGAAAAATATATACGGAAAAAACAAAACAAATATCCTTATATACAATTATGCTGTTTTAATGTTAATATGTCAACGTCTGACGTTTCGGTCTAATAAACCATCTTTGTCATGTTGTATTGATAATGTTATATTTATGAATATGTCCTGAGGAAAAATTCAGGCTTTCAGTATTGATACCAATATCCATGCTCTGGCTTCCATTTTCAAATCCATTCAAGGACCATGAAGGGAACAGTGAATAATTTTTAAAAAGGGAACTGTATGAAGGAAAACTGGATCAGAATGTCACAACAGGAAGAGGGATCATCATTTCAACTTAGCACTAAAGTGATCAATTAGAAAAGATCCAACTCAGTTCATAAGACGTTTGGCACGTGAGAGAGAAGTTTCACCTATGACAGTCCAAAGAGCAGTGAAAAAGACTTGAAAATTAAATCGTCCGTGAAACTTGTGAGGCACTGTTTTAAACCAGGACAGAAGGTTAGAGAGAGAGAGAGAGAGAGAGAGAGAGAGAGAGAGTGAAGATTATCTTGAATAAGTTTAAAAATGATCCTTGAATATATATATACTCTAAATTGTTCATTCTGGAAGAAAGCAGTTCATAATGTTACGAAAGATTGAAAATTCAAGAGAAATATTCGTGTTTTGATGTTGATTTCCCTGAAAGAGTCACTACAAAACTTGACCTAACATGTAATGGAGGTGCTCTTGTGTAGGCATAGTAATATATCTGGGACCATCGCAGAAGAGCTCAGACCATCATATTGTCGGCAGCACTCGTGTCCATGTTTTGTTCATCCGGTGTCTCCCGGGGGCCAAGTAGGGTTTGGGCGGATGATGGTTTTGTTTAGGGCTACCGGGCCCTCCGTTGCCCTGAATTTCATTTCTCTTCAGTGATTCTCTTCAGAAAAATGGAACAAACGAAATGAATTCTTCTTTGACAGGGTGAATGGTCGACGGCTTGTTTCTCAGACCCCTAAATGGTTGTTTTGTAGTTCTCTACACCTATTTTTTTCTTCAACCATAACTATTTCTTAAGTTCTACATTCTCGGCCCCGTCCTGGTTATGAGGATAAATTACATCTGCGTCCAGGGTAAGATGATAAACTACGTCCAACAGCTTGGAAGCACATCTTAATTGCTGATGTTTCCAGGTCAGGCATGACCCGTGGTGGTAGCACCTTCTAGGGTCCCAGCTATGGGCAAATAGTTAACCCCGAAACTGAGGTAAAAAAAAGCATTGTGAAAGTGTAAAACTAGGTTTTAATATCCGAAATACTTTGTAAAAAATTACTACCAGAAATAAATTTTTGAAGAAGAAAAACTATTAACAGCAATACGTTTTTGAAAAAAAAATATTACCAGCAATACATTTTTGCAAATAATATTACCAGCAATACATTTTTTAAAATAATATTACCAACTATACATTTTTTGAAATTATATTACCAGCTATACATTTTTGAGGAAAAAAATATTACCAGAAATAGATTTTTGACAAAACAAAAATATTACCAGGAAAAAAAGATGTCGGCATTAAATGGCCCATTGAGGCTATGTTGTAAAACAAACCAAACCAAACCAGAACATTTTCAGCCTGTGTTTCCACTTCCCTATAGACATATGAATGTACGTGAGAGATTCATGGAAGATGGAAGTTTAAAGACGGTAAATTCGACGTTGCTAACCGAACGCCGTTCTGTGGCCAAGCTAAATGACGGTTCCGTATAGGATACAGGTTCGAATCCTGTCGGAGGACAAATAATTTCTGTGAAAATTTCTCGGACATTTAGGCCGGTAAATGTTTTTTAATGCTGTTTATTATAAACAGAGCATTTACTTAAATATTTGTATCTATGAAAAGAATGTATAAATATTAAAATGTCTTAATATAGATAGATAAATAGATATGAACTAAGTTAACTCTAGTATATCATTAAAACGAAGTATGTTTAAACTCTATAACAGAGATATATAGATATATGAAGCTATTATACATAATGAACATTGAAGATCGATATGTAAATAACTACGTAGGTAGGTAGATAAAGAGAGAAAGAGATAGTGTTTGTGTGTGTGGCCGCGCACAGGGGTGTGTCAGAGTGTGAACTTTTAATAATAAAAGAGTCAAACACACTACTTGAATGATTCCTTTGGAAAGAATCATCCGGAAAATAGACTCCTATATCTTGAATACGCAGAACAAATATATATATAAAGGAAAAGAATCAATTTAATCTTCCCACAGACACTTATAATAGAGAGACTGAAATAAAGATAGAATTAAATCATTTGTAGGTACGAAAATTGATTAGATCCGGAAATGCCATTGTACAACAAGAAAAGTGTGTACGTACATATACAAACAAATGCGTGTGTGTGAATGTGTGTGTATATATATATATATATATATATATATATATATATATATACATGCATATATATATGTATTTATAAGTAGATGTATATATATATATATATATATATATATATATATATATATATATATATATATATATATATACATACATACATGTATATATATATATATGTATTTATAAGTAGATGTACTTATATATATATATATATATATATATGTGTGTGTGTGTGAGGTTGAACATTCCAGCTAAAGGTAAATTGAAAATAAAAGTTAATAAGACAAATCTAAAAACACTTATCAGGAAATAAAAATACATGGAAAACAGATTTTTGTAGAAATTACGATAATTCGTGCAATTTCAATTTTAAAAAGGAAAAAAAAATAAATATCGCACTTGATTACAAGTGTAACACGGATGCCATTTCGAAGTCAGAGAAAGTGTTAAAGAAAAAAAATCGGCTTTGCCACAGTCTGGCAGACGTATAATTTGGAATCGAATATAATGGCAAAAGTCGAAATTTCTTCGCGTTTTGTTTCAATTTTAACTTAGCCACTAGAAAAAAAAACACCCACATTCCTTGACTGGTATTTATGATATGAAGATAATTTACGAGAACTTTCGTAAAAGTAGGCACGACCACTGGATTATTAAATGAGACTCGTGATTACAAAGTTGTTTTCATAATCTGTGTAGAAATGCTAATAGTAATATTAGCCGTTTCCATATAAGGAAACATTCTGCATTCATTGAACTAGCATCACGCACTACTGTCAGTTGTAGTTTATACAATCTTTCTCTTGAAAGAATTATTCAGCAAAATCGGTTTCTCATGCCCAGTAGTTTTTTTCCTTCTTTTCTGTATTGATGTCGGTTTCATTCCTAACCTTTTAACTGAAATAGTCGGGAACGTCAACATCTTGATTATGTTATTATTTTCAATCCGACTTACATGTGATATCCATTGTAGCTTTTGAAGTCGTGTGGTTTCTCTTATTTTTTACAGTTCATTGTTTGTTATTCTGTAGCGTCAGCCCAGAAGGTCCGAAGATATGTGGACTTCGCCAAGATCCGTAGATTTCATTCGCTCGAATCCATACATTCATCTAAGTATGTCGAAGTGAGCCTATGTCTTTATTTCTGGATCGGATTTATATTTACACTCTTAAAATTAACCAAATATTTATTTACCTATTAAGAGTTTATTTTCTATTTATAATAAATAGAGACAAAATAGGTAATCTGTTTATCGCTGAATCTAATTGGTGTTTTGATATAAACCTTTGTTTTGCTCTGACACCTGTTCAGGTAAGCTAAAGGGTAGGATTTCCGATGATAGTTTTGCATTAAATTGCGCTACTCCAGTGGAATGTTTGAATACGTGAAAAAATTTATTGTTTTTGTTGTAATATTTTTTTGGTTAAAATTATTGTTTTTGTTGTAATATTTTTTTGTTGAAAAAATGTATTGTTTTTGTTGTAATATTTTTTTGTTGAAAAAATTTATTGTTTTGTTGTAATATTTTTTGTAGAAAAAATTATTGTTTTTATTGTAATATTTTTTTGTGGAAAAAATTTATTGTTTTTGCTGTATTTTTTTTTTTTTTGTTGAAAAAATTTATTGTTTTGTAGTAATATTTTTTAGTTGAAAAAATTTATTGTTTTTGTTGTAATATTCATCAAGTTCAAGTCGAATTTTCATCATTAGTCAAGTAGCTTTCTGAATAGTTCTGTCCAGTAACTATAAAGAGTATAATGGTTTGAGTCAATATCTGTGTGAATTATTCTGAAATATAGTGTGAATTACAAACAAAATGCCGTATAAAAAGTCTGTCTTGTAATAATTGTGTAGTAATAATAATAATACGCATTTCTGTCTATCGTTTGGAATAGTAAAAGTAATAAAAAAATGAAAATGACTCAGACTGCTCATGAATTGTTTTGAAAGATCAAAATAAAAACAAAATTTAATCAATATTTGTATATTTGAATCTTTTAAACGTAAACATTTTTAATATTGGTCCTTTATTTGGATTTTTAAAAATAAAACATTTGTATATTGTTTTATTTATCAAGACAATATACAATCAAAAATTAATAACTAAATGATATTTATTTTTAATCGTTCCACTCCAAGCAAGGCGATAAAGTCACTAACACGCATGCGTTTACAGGGAGTGAAAGAAAACGAGAAAACTTTAGTGGGGAGGAGTGAAGAACAACGTCAAAGAAGAAATTTTGCGATTGATGTTACATTTAAATTTTTGAAGATTATATATATCAAGGAATCGAAAGGGATTTCCACAGGTTGAATATGCGAGAAAAGAAACTGTCATAATAAAAGTGGCGGTTGCATCTAGAAGTACAAAAGTAAAAAGATGATACCTGGTTGCTACTTTAGTAGCACGCTTAAATTCATGTAGTCGATGCACCAGAAAACAAAAGCTCATCAGTACAGCAACAATAAAAATATTTGTAGAAAAGACAGAGGGAAGCCACATCAAGTGGGTGAGAAAGTAACTGAAGTCGAGAATCCTGGTCAGGAAGGATTACATTACAGATCCAATCTTGAATTTTGATAATGATCTCGAGATATACAGCGGAAGCAGCCGACCAGATATGGCAACTGTATTCAACACATAGCGAAACCTAGATTTATAAATGTGTTAGCTGTAACATTTTTTTTAAACATTTCACCCCAAGCAAGGCGGGAAGACACTAGGACGCAAGGGGTTACAGAAAATTTAGAGCAAGATCAGATAGGAATGATAGAAGAAAGGATGAGGAGAAGAGTAGTGGATAGATCAAGACAACTGGAGATGTCGATTGGCATTACACTTGAATAGCTGGAGATTATAGCTGTCAGGGAAACTGGAATAGGGAAGGGAGTTCCACAGGTGAGAGGTGCGAGACATGAAGCTATTGGAGTAGAAGAGACGGCTACATTTAGGAGTTTCGACAGTGAAAGAGTGAGAGCGGGATGCCAGCCTCGTAGGTCGCTGGAACTCATGACGTCTTCAGAGCAATTACCATGAAAGTATTTGCAAAACAGACAGAGGGAGGCGACGGCGCGTCTGTGAGAAAGTGTCTGTAGACGAGATGCCAGTAAAATGCAGTGTTTTAAAACCGCATAGTAATAAGGTTGCCACTATGCCTCGCCGTATGTAGTGAGAGTTAACACAAATATAATGTCTTTTTTTTCAAGAGATTACTGCAACCTAATCTTCGTATGCGCCTGAACCAGATTTCGCTAAGATTGAATTAGAAGAAAGGCAGCCATGTTAAATATCATTTTAATTTTACTTGACGCTCATTCTTTGCTTTTCATAAGAAAGTTCAAGAAGCTTATTTTTATGTTTAGTGTTATCATTGAAACATCATTAATTCATTTGAAATATCATATTACCATTTATTCAGTAATATTTCTTTGATAATTCGGAAGAACTGTTTTTCTTGTCCATCCATCTTTTTATGCTCACGTCTAGTTTATCAACCATGGTTAACACATGATGTTTTACCAATTATTTATGCTGACCTGCATGCTGGCTCAGTAAGTTCTTATGTGTTATATGGTAATAGTAATATAGAAATATAGGATGTCCATAAAGTGTGTGTGCAGTTTTAAAATATTATAACTTTATTTGTATTTGCGATAGAAATAATCTGTAAAAATGTTATAAAGTTTAATGTACCTCGTTTTAAGTATAGCTAAAATAACTAATGTGATTTCAGGCATTACTGTAAATCAGTTAGCAAATGTTTTCTGTGAACTGCAAAATCGTATTACCCTTTGTATTGCTAATGATGGAGAACATATGGAAACTTATTACAGATTACTTCTATCGCAAATACAAATAAATTTATAAATTTTTTGAAGTGCACACGAACTTTATGGACACCCTGTATAAGGCATTCATTTACCGAAGAATTAGCATGACTGACGGTTAAAATGTATAGAATCTTTAGATAAAAAACGGTTTTTGTTGGAAAAATAGATTTATCAAGTTCTTTACATTTGATAGTATTGTGATGGATGTTTCCTTACTAACATTTCGTTTAAATTAATTTGGAAACTCAAAATCTTCATTATAGCATCATTCTCTCTTCTACTTACATATCCTATCCTTTTTGCTTTCTGCAACTCTATGATCTCTTCAAGTCATGTGCTTTTAATTATTTGGTAACGCACTTTTATAGTGGCTCTGTAACGACATTCTATCGGATTTTATGAAGGATTGTCTTCTTTGTTGACCTTCATTCGGTTGAAGCTATTTTTAATCATTGAGTAAACGGTTATATATAGTTGTTGTGGAGTATTTTCACAGTGGAGGCTTGTATTTCTAATAAGTCGTACAGGACGTTAGGAACTTGGAATACAATAGTCAATGACGCAGCAAATCCAGTCGTGATCGTTGGTACTTCAAATGTCCGAATCTCGACTGACGTTCTCAACACCGTTCTGCCAGACTTGCCACTGCTACTCCTACTTATCTATGGGAGAGTCCATTACCAAAGAATAGGTACCTAACAATAGTTGAGATTTTAATCATTTCGGAACAGGTTGGACATTATGCATGACATCTATATGAGAGTCTAGATCAAAATTATTTGAAAAAAAAAAACATTAATCTCATGAGACTCATAATGAGCAGGGCTTGGCGAATTTGATACTCACATAACATATGGAAGACCACAGTGGAAGTGGAAAGCAGTTACTTACTTCCAAAACAAGCTTTTGTAAATAGATGCTAGAACAGGAACTGAAAATGATAGCAAGTGAATTTCAAGCTACAGTGATAAGAATTTATGGAGAGCCATGTCTTCCACGAAAGAAATCATTATTCAGAGCGATTTGTGAAAAAAAAAAAAAAACAAGTCCGCGAAAAATCATGGTTTCAAATCTGGCAAACCCAAATAAAGAATTAGACTGGCACACCCAAAAAGAAGATTAGTATAATCTCCAAAGAGCTTATTATGCTAACTTGAGGAAAATTCTATATTATCCGAATAAAATAAAGGATAGTTTTCCAAATTCTAGTGTAGGAAATAGGATTCTTTCATTACTTATAAAGAAAACTTATTTTTGTAAGTCAGGCTGGATTTTTATGTCACAATAAACATCAATGTCTTCAATCAAAAATCAGACCATAAAAATTGTTTTCATTGTTCACATCAGAAAACCCAAATGCCAGACAGAAAAAAATAATTTAAAGATGTTCGGCTAAAGACAATGACCCCGGTAATTTCAAAAGGAATGTGTTTCTTTAAAGCCGCCACATTTGATTTATGATTTCATTAATATTGTTATGCCTATCGAGATTATAATGACCAATCAATCGTTTGGATGTATCTCTTGTTCTATTTACTTCATCTTTACAAATATTGAATACGATCAATCATAGACAAAATTCCTATTATTTGCTTGATTGATTTATGAATAATCGAATGAAATACATTCTCCCGTCAATATTTAAAAGACCTCTATTCACGTGCAACTAAAATGACAACAAATTATATATTGTTTTGACAGTACACTTCACAAAAAATGCGTGGGACACATCCACAGAAAGTTGAAATGCGCGCATTCGCAAGTATAAGCGAAGGTTCAAATTTCTTTGTTTTTAATGTAAGTTTAAAAGAATACATGACGTTAGTTTTACTAAAGAAAATTAATAAAATATATAGGGATTTATTACAGGCTTTTTGTTATCCGGAAACATCCTATTCCTCTGTACGATTTTCAAACATTTACTATAAATACACAAAGGCAAATTATCTTTTCCAATAAGTTTATTATTATCAACTTATGATCCAGTTGGCGTTTTAGAGCTTAGCATACCGCCGATTAACCAATGGTTGGCATTGGCGGTCTGAAGAGGATCCAAGTGCGCGGCATAATTATGAAGAAAGTAAAAATCACACACCGGTTTGAGTCAGGTCTTCTGAGGGAAATTAGAAATAGGAAACTGTTCGGGGTCTGATAATGTTAGTCCTAGCAGGAAGTAACAAGTCTTCGCGACCGAAAGTTTGAACATACTGTCCTCATTCAACTAATATTCCCCTAGGAAATATAATTAAGACTCGCTCAGCATAGTTGCAGTATAAATCAGAGTTTGCCTCTCTGCGTGTTAAAGAAACACAAATGAGCTTGAGCTGGTGCTTGAAAAAGGGATCTGCTAACAACCCTATCTGACGAGTGTACTCAGAACCGAGCAACCAGATATTCTAATTATCGTTGTTTTCCTACTTCTTGTCTTAAAGATCTTAAACCAAATAGAAAATCAGTGATATCTAATTGAGATTAAGAATAGCGTTAAGATATTTTATGGGCAATGGTCGTAAAAGTTTTGAGTCAATCATTAAAACAATTAGTATGTATATTGATCTGGAAGTTCGGTGTCATATAAACTTGTTCACGGGGAAAAGCGATACTGCTGAAATTCACTGCAAATCAGTGACGTTAAGATGACATGGATACACATCTTTCTGTATTCTTTTATGCCGCCCTAAGCTCACACAAACACAGCACACACACACACACACGTGTCTGTGTTTATTTAGGCAGCCATTTCTCCATCAGGCATGTCTGATGGAATAAGTTACAAACGTTTTGTCTGCTTATTTAGATCATAATACTTTCATATTCACGATTATTTTCCGTGACGAATATTTTTATTTATTTAAGTCTACTGAGAACATCTAAATTCCAACACCGGTTTTAATGACTTTACAAATTTAACGCTTGTCATAAAATTCATGCAGTTTTCGGAGATATCACGTTGGAACAACGGGAGGCCCTCAAATGTACCCACTAAAAATACGTATATGTACAAAGCAAAATCTGAAAAGAACATAGGGAAGAAAAACATGTCTGACTTTTTGTTGAGGTGATGGGGGTCTTTAATTATTAACTCAAATTATGTACGTAATACTTATAAAAAGTAAGTACTTACATTTATCATACTTTAAAAATGCGGAGGAACAGAGTATAATATTCTGAAAATATATCTTGGATTTTGCATGTATTTTCTCTGAAGAATGAATTTCTATCAGTGTTCAGTCTGACGGCCATATAATATCATAGATAGATAGATAGATAGAAGAAAGAAAGAAAGAAAGAAAATAATGGTGAAAACTTATCTTACTACTCAAAATTACGCAGATAGTATCTGTGAATTATCTGTGTGACATTTGGCCGAGAAGAAAATTTTTAACATTTTATTTCATTGTTTAAAAAATAGACTTGAAGGCATTATCCTCGAAAAATAAAATGGTCGATATTTTTTTTAGCGAAAAATAATCCTATTATTATTAAATATCTAAAATGCGCATTCCCGGATATTATTTCCTCATAGATATACCAAATTTTAATGAATATATATATATATATATATATATATATATATATATGTGTGTGTGTGTGTGTGTGTGTGTGTGTGTGTGTGTGTGTGTGTGTGTGTGCTTGATTTGAGAAATTACTTTAGTCTTAATATCTACACAGTATAATGACACTACCATTTTCTTCGCATGTCTTTACAAACACATTACTTAATCTATCGATAAACGATTCCGTCCTTCTCACAATTACAAACAGCTTCCCTTAAAGTTTAGTGAACGAAAGTGATTTTATTAATCAGTTAATGTCTGAATCAAGTGGTAATCGTCCACCATTGCGTATCATTACGGATTGTGATTTTTATTCATTTCAAGGACACTGGAGTATTAATGGTTCAATTCATTTCATTAACGATTCAATTAGTTTTATATATATATATATATATATATATATATATATATATATATATATATATATATATATATATATATATAAACAAAAATATAACAATGACTATTGTAACTCTAGTTTGAAATTTCTTGAATAGTGTGAAATATTTTCCAACACTGTAGTTTTTATAAACGTTTTCCGCTGTTTGAATAGAGCAATTGTTGTAAGGTTAGAAATTAATACACTGTTGAAAGAACGATGTGTATCCAAGGTTACCAGAAGACCATCGATTTTTGAAAAGATCTTTCTTTGTTATTTCAAAGGCGAAGTGACTTCATATTGCATTTGTTCACGTGACCTAATAAATTCATTCTTTACGCAGTGTGTTAAACCAAACTGAACTTTTACTTAACCAATTACGAAGGGAGATTTACGTAAATATCTATATGTTCTCAATGTGCACACTTCATCTACCTACTTATCTATTTTTTATGCGAATGTTCACCCAATAAAACGCACTCAAGTTAGGGAGATACCGTGTAATGTGGTATGGGCGTAAGAAAAGGCAGGGAGCGAAATTCATTTTTTACAGTGATGTTCACAATGTAAACGTCCAGAGAGCCAATGATGTAGAGTGTTACAGAGTAAGAATAACAGTTTATGTGGATATGTGGGGAGATAACGGTTAATCCTAGTCTTGGACATACTAAGATTCTTGGGAACTGGTTCCCCAAAGCAGCGGTTCGTAGGAAGAAGCTGCTAGAATGGAAATTTCATCTAACCAATGGAATTGGAAGGAAATAAGAGTGCTTGGGAGGGTCTTAGCTGTGAAGGTTTGAACTAGTGGAACTAAAGAATGTAGTTTGTCTGAGCACTTTCCATGGAAATATCGATAGAATGGTAAGAGGCTTGCGTTTTGTCTCTGAGAAAGAGGGCTGTAGGGTGGAAAATAATGTGTCACCAACGAAGACACGGAGACGCTTTTAGACGCTATCGAGACTAGAAAGACTGTGCAGCTCCTGCCCATATATAGAAGCTAGCTGTACTCCATTTTTCTGTCTCTTGTAAAGGTAGAAGATATCTCGAGATTTCAGGTACTTACGAGTGGGGTATAGAGAACTAATCATTTTCTATCATCTTTAGCGATGTGTTGTATGTACGCTCCCCACTTGGGTCTGGGTTGAGTTTAAGGCCCAATATGCGCTGAGGGCACAGGGCTTCCTTAAGGAAATATCCATTTATCTTGATTGATGATAGTTTAAATGGCGTTATGAAGGAAATATAACGGGTAACCCTGGGCTAGAACAGGTGATTGGGAAAACATTCTACCGGGGGTCTGTTCCTCAAGGCAGCAGTTCTTGGGAAGAATCTGTCCGATTGGAATACGTAAGGAACAGGGATGATTAATACTTATGTACGTGGCACGATGGGTCCTAGTTGTAAATGTCAGGTGTTGTGAGATAAGGAATGCATAAAAATATCGATAGAACAGCGAAATTTCGTCTGTTGGAAAGGCATAGTAAGATTTAAAATAATTCATCACCCACAAGGCCAGGATGATGCTTTTGAAATCTGTCAAAACAGGCAAGTGAGTACTGGACAGGTCCAACCCTGATATGACAGTAATACTCCGATTTTAGTCTCATCTGGCTCTTGTAAATCATAGCAAATAGCTGGAGGGGTTAGGGGTAGTAAACTGAACTGACCCTTTTTATAAGTCTTTATCAATACATCGAATATATTTACGGTTGTTAAATAAATTTAAGACGAAACTTAAACTTTGTCTGGATTAAATTTAATAGAAACACAATAACAAGAAAATAATGAGTTACTGAGAGCATTTTATTCACAAATTCATACCGATGATGCCAAATAGTCCAGTGGTTGGTTAGTATTTTGTATGATCTCCTTTGCTTTTGATTACTGCATGAATATGGCGATGCACTCTAATAGCAAAGTTGTTACAGTAGCCAATCGAGATTTCTTTTGCCCAGACGTCTTTAATCATCTCTGTATGAGGTTGTATTTTGTATTTTTACAAATTTGCTTTTGATAATTTCCCATACATTTTCAACTGGTTTCAGATCTGGATTCTCCCCCGGCCATTTCAACGTTGTCACGTTGAACTAGCTAAAAAAATTTCTGAACAACCTTTGACCGGTGGCATGGAGTACTATCATGAATAACTATTATGCAATGATTAATAGGCATATACAGATCCAGTTTAACCTGAAGTAGTTTCACTTACACCATTTATCATTGTTCCTGGATTCTAGCTGTTCCAAATTTCGACATGGCACTGTAAATCATTAGTCTTAGCAGTTGCTTCATTGTCTAAATTGTGTATTTTTCATCGATATCATAACCTCTAATGCATAACAAACTTTGCTCTAGTCTTCACCTATCGAGGTTTCGTGTTGCTTAGAAAATACCAGACGCTTGGATTTTATACCTACATATAGTCTGGGGTCAAGCGCCAGCTTCAATGAGTTCAAACCAAACTTAAATCTGGGATGACAAGAAACTGTCATAGAACTGACATTTGTACCATTTGGAAGCACAGAAATAAGTATCTCCTTACATGAAATTATTGGGGATCGTGTAGCAATGGAATTCATCAAATGGTCATGACAGGTACTGGTTTACCTTGGATGTCCACTTCTCTCTTTTCGGTAAATGTCCCCGAATTTTGTAAATTCACATGAACAGTTTCCGCAGCTGTTTTCAAACACCCTACTTATACACAAGTTACACATCCAGAATAACCTCCATTAAGCAGAATCACAATTTGGGCCCTTCGTGCAAATGAAATTGACGATTTTTTGCGCATATTCTAAGCCTAATTCTTTTCATAAATACTACCATAATGACGGATAATTTTGCAATGCCAACATTTTTGGACTATAACGTATATATGAATAATAGCTTGGGCAATGAGAAAATGCTATGGCACCATGGACAAAAAAACGAAAAGAACTTTCTTAGAGCTAAGTAGACTTAAACTTTTGTCAAAAACTGTATCTAGTGAGCTAGCTCAGTGCAATCATTAAGTATTCACCAACTTATATATATATTTTACTCTGCTAATATTAACCAATCAATCAATCTATCTATCTATCTATCTATCTATCTATCTATCTATCTATCTATGAAGGTGTGTTCAAAAATGCACAACCCGTCCCACTTCCCAAAATCATCTTCTGAAGCGGAAGAATATCTGGCTCAGGCTGTAAACTTTTATGTACCACTACTATTCAGATCTCCCGACCTAATTCCCAAAACCTAAACAATTTACGAAAAAGCAGATTTAGTGGAGGAAGGCCTTTTTTGGTAGACCGAAAAAATTTCAACTCGCCCTCCTATCTATCTATCTATCTATCTATCTATCTATCTATCTATCACTGAACATATAGACCCACAAACATAATTTTAGGAGGTCTTGCTGAAATGTTCTGAGCTCAGCTTGCTTCCCAAAATCAGTAGTTAAAATCCAACACTGGGTTTGTCCGAGATGGTTTTTGTGATATCTTCTATCACTGCAACTTTTAAAAACTTTGCCGAAACTTAAAAGATTCTCATGTATATAAGGAAGGGTTCGGGTATCAGAATTTGCCATTCCATTCACACTAAAACATTCACAGTATATGAAAAAATATTGCAGAATGGATTTAATGCATGATTAAAAATGGAACAAATGCCCTTTATTCGATTTGAGCTATCGTATCAAGTTCGAGGTTTACAAATTTGATACATTAGAAGAACTTCAAGCGTGCGACCACTGAAACTGAATTTTGGATAAATGTGTCATTTAGCTCAGTGGTAGTTAACCTTGTGTCAGTCAGGAACACGTTTGAAAACAATTTTAGTAAATTAATCCTGACTACTATATGAGAAGATAATCTAACCGTGATAAACCGTGTAAAATGATAATCATCACTTGCTCTTATGGAGTGGCAAAAGATGGCGATCGTACAGTGAATGATCACACACGTTTAAAGAGCAAATATGGACCCAGCAGCAAGACAAGAGATGCGTAGCAGCGAGCACTGTAAGTAGTCGCTGGGTGCATTTTCTTCAATCCTTGGCAGGATGCATATTTTTCTCAATTCTTTCAATGGGAAACCGTAGATTGGGACATGGATTGTATAGCAAACATAAATGTTAATTTTTACTTGATCCGCACGGACACCCTTTATGTTAAGAATCCCTAATTTAGTTGATGCCACCCTAAGAAAGGATACATTGATTGAACAGCATCCAGCCATAACATCATGAATGTTTTCAATGCAAACTGGAAAATCAGTAAACAGGAATTTTTGCTACCGAATATTTTGACTGATGAGAACGCCATTTGCTGTTTAGGAGGGAATTGTATAACATAGGCACGTAAAAGATTCACCAAATTATTCATCTCAGTTTGGATAGATAACATTATAGCCTTCAAAATTATCGGTTTCACTTGCATTAAAATAATCAGAAAATAATTGATTTTTTCTTAAGCTGCTAAGAACGTGCATTCTGTATGGTATAAAATGACATTGTGCATTGTTATATATAGTCTGATATCGACATAATGTCTCCATTTTCAGAAATACGTTGCCGTATGGAAGCCTTATACTGTTAAACTTTTTATAAATACTAACTGGATTTGGAAGATTTTAGGCTTTCCTTTCATTTAAATATTTGTTTTGTTTTGGGAAGTCGTTGCCTCATTAGGAATTTTTCTCGTCTATCTTTGCAATGAAGGCAAATAGTTTCACACTGAATATCTGAAAAATCGTTTTGTTTGCTTACAAATCTTCTCTAATTCATATGCACATGAAAATAGACATTCAGATGGTGCTGTTCATTGTGAAGAAATGGTTTTAGATTCCTTCTTGCCGATCATTAAAACTGGGGAGTCAGTTCGATTCTCACTGGGTGCTTCATATTCTTATCCTTGTGTCAAAACTAACTTACGTTTCGAATTTAAATGAATCTCTGTGCAAGTTAAATTTTCACTATCAGTCCCGGCGTAATATCAGCGCTATGGTTGTAGCATTGTCCCAGTCTACATTAAGGTAAATAAATTTCAATATATACTTAAAAGCAGGGGTCGGTAACCTTTGCTAACTATGTGCTGACTTAGGGTTTTAAAATTATTCAGTTTCCAAACAGCATACGTATTTTTATACCAGTCAAGGTCAATATACCTGTTTTATAATATATTTTATATAGTAATATATAGTATATATACTTTATTATATATTAAAATTGAAACAGTTAAATATCTTCTTTGCGTTGTATTAGTTATTGGTTCGTACTTCGTGATGTCATTTGTGGATGCGTACCATTGGAAATTGCTTGGCGTGCCGTGTCTGATACACGTGCCGTAGTTTGCCGACCCCTGCTTAAAAGCAGAAGACGAAAGATGAAAGAAAATTAGGGTGTAAAATAGTGATGTTCCCGGCTCGGTTATATTTCTAAATATTCAAGAATGTCTTCTAAGTTAGAGTTGCAGAAGAATCGAAAACAGTTTAAATTGAGGTTATGTATAGAATATCAAAACGGAAATGTCGTTAAAAGGAAAAGAAAAAATTGCTGAACTATTATCGAATATCAATCGTCTTCTGTATAAGTAAATGTTTCACAATCTCCTAACTGGTGAAGATGGGCAATAATATTTCAAAGGCATGCATTCTTTCAGAAAGAAATAACAAGGGTCAAACGTGAATTAAATACTAAGGAAAATGGAAGCAAAACGTCTCGTGCCCAAAACCAGAACGAGGCAGCTGAAATTTCTGGGAAACATAATGTGAAAAGATGGCTTAGAGAATTTGACACTCGTAGGGCGTGTTGAAGGACAAAGTGGCCGAGTTAAACATCTAGTAACGTTTCTAACAAGCTTTGATAAATACACGGCACAAAATGTACATGAAGATATAATAAAGGGGGAAACATATTGCTTATATCTAGAAAGGATAGACTATTGGGAGAGCAGTTATCGTCAATATCTTGAAGGCTCACTGCCCATAAAAAGAAGTGGTCAGCTTTTATTGTAACCACCAGTCTCTCTAATATCAACCGATTTCTAATATCTTTCTTGAGGGGTTATATGCATGCTTTTGTATGACTATTTACACTATTTATATTATCATCCACATCTCCGAGCTTCATCAAGTGGATATGGGTCTGGGTAATCTACAGGTAACTCTGAACTGAAATCTTTATTTACTATAGGGGGATGTAGACTGTCAGCTGCTCCTGTCTAGAGGTATCGTCTAGTTCTTATTTTTATTTAGTACTGCTCAGTTATTGTTTTTCTTGTGTCCACTGAGTGCAAGTACGAACTGACCGTCCCATGGATTGAACTCACAATTACTATGTCACCAAATTCACCAACCAACGACTTAATCCACTAGGCCATTGTCCCGGAGAGGGTTCGGTGCAGAATTTCCTATATGTTACCGAGATCGATATGCACTTAAGGAAGGCTAGAGGGCACAACGATCAAAATTTGTGATAGTATCCAACAAAGATAAGGACACCTGCTTGAATATAAATAGTGTAAATAACTATACGTACTTATCCCATAAATTCAGACAGAAATGCTATTGTATGATTTCCATATTGTAATTGGTTCATTGGAATCAAATCCGTAACCGAAGAACGAGTTAATGATTTTACAACTGTTTATATTTCTTAAGCTGTATAGCAAATCTGAAACACTGATCCAGTTCAAAAAAATGTATGACGATTGGAATTTGCTCATAGAGAATTGCAGCAGTAGATTAGGGCCAGTAATCGATTGAACAATGTTTAACATGCCTTTCCATAAATCGGAATTTATTTGGCTGCAACCAGAAATTATTGGAGAACAGAAAATCATCTAAAGCAAAGGTGTTCTAGCATGTGACTGAACCGTGATGGAAAGTGTTCTGAATAAAATTATTACCGCAAAATTCTGGTTTACGAAGCTACAGAAATGATGAATGCAGTCTCTAGAAAGATGTTCTTTAAGTCAGATATTAGTCTTTGAACTGATAATCAGGAATAAAATTATTGTAAAATTATTGTTCTAAAAATATATATATATATATTCCAGTTGAATCCATTACATTCACTTACGTGCTAATACCCTTGGGAAAGGTGTGAATCCTCTTCTCCCTCCAGCTATGGGTAAATAGCAGGACAGACTGGGGTTCTATAGCCTTGGATGGCAACTGGTCTAGAAGGAGGACAACTGTGAATTCAAAACCTGTGGAGGGTCGTTTGGGGACCTTGTGGCACGTAGTGCACCAGGTCTCTGTATATTCGGCCCTTCAAAATGTGTGTATGGTCTTGCACGAACCCTTCACCACAATAATCAATTCTCATGTGCTGTTGTCGGGCTGTCGGTTTCCTAGAAACTGATCTGCTTGAGCCTCATACGAGGAATTCGACGCGAGAGTCGAGTATATATATATATATATATATATATATATATATATATATATATATATATATATATTGACATGTATTAAGGCCCATTAAATAAAATAAGTATTGCATTTTTGTATCAAAATTATATAAAAATGTTTTAATCATACCAGAGGCCCCTTTAAGATATTTCTAAAATATATAAAAATAAATTTAAAAAAAAACCAAAAACATATTGTTAGATATATGTTGTGACCAAGTAAATGGTTAAAGAAATAACAAAATAAGTATTGCAGATAGATCATATATTAAACAGTAAGTACAACAGAAGAGTATTATACGACTAGCGTTCAATCTATTCGACTTTTATATTTACCAGCCTCCCCACGAGGTAGGATGTGGCACAAGGCTGAGTTTAATGTGGAGCGATCCGAGCCCGTAGGCTCGGCTAAATATTCCTCGTAGACCCGTATAAAACGTGGTCGGGTAGCTGTTTCCCGAGACGAGACTCTTCCCTTCGACATAGCCTCGTCCGGGGATCCTCTCTGCCAAAGACAGAGAGTTTGACAGCACAGTCCAAACAGATCTATTCGACTGTTATATTTAACAGCACCTCACGCGGAATGTATGTAGCACAAGGCTGAGTATACCGTGGGTTCTCCGAGCCCCTAGCCTTGGCCAAAAATATTCCATTAGAACCCACATAAACCGGCTCTGTCTACCTCCCCGGACGAAACTTTACCCTTCGGCAAAGCTTCGTCCGGGTTCCCCTCTACTCAAGCAGAGAGTTTGACAGTAATGAACAATCTATTCGACTGTCTCCAAGGCCTTCTCTCCTACTAATCTTATAGTAGGCGGAAGAGTTCAACATAGACTCTTTAGAAGGAGAACACCACAACATCTTTTCAGTCTGATTCCGGATGGTCTTTTTTTATAATTACCACACAATACTTTTTATTCAACTATAAAAAAAAATCAGAAACAACCGTTTTGTAAAAGCTATATATAGGAATTACGTTCGCAATGTTTTTAAGTTTTAGGACAACATTTTACGTGTTAGCAACAGTCCCTTTTTATTAAGTTCTCCATTCATTATTCCTAAATAAGAAAAATTGGATAAGTTTAATGGTAAATTATAATGTTAATAATTTCCAATAACTCAATGCGTAATATGCTTTTCTGGTAATTCAAAGTTCATAAGTGAGGAGATTTTTTTTTTACTCATTGTTTTCCTTTTTCTGTAGACGTGGTATGAAATGAAAGATATTCAATATCTTTTGTTTTCCGGTTAATTTCTAAAGGTTTTGTAATTTTCCTTTTTCTTTTGGGCCTTCTGAGCTCTGGCACTGATTACGGTATTGGAACCTCAAACGTGTCAAAGACGACGTCCATAATGTCATCCTCTATGGGATCCCTGTCGATTACGCTTTCATAACGTTTTCTAATTTGGTTTCTATGACGTTTGTGTATAAACTTCGGTCCCTGAACCATGTAAATCATTTGTCTGTCCATTGTTCCAATCTTCCAGAGAACTTTATTATTCGCAAATACACTTTATTCCTATTTCCCGCTTTCGTTTCACACGGAAGGAATTTGTCAAATGCCGATTTTATCTTCCTGCCAAGCATGACTTCCGCTGGCGTCTTGACAGATGGAGCACTGCTATTAGGGGTTACACGATGGACCTGCAAAAACTGTTGTATAGCCGTATCAGTGGGAGTACCTCTCACCTTCCACAGTGCTCTCTAGAAAGTGTCCACAAAACGCTCTGCCTGTCCATTACCTCTTGGGTGATATGGCGCCGTTTTCGATCAGGAATGACTGACAAAAATCCTTAAATGTGAACTATGGGGCCTTGTCTGTTACAATACAGTCAACAACTCCGAAATGGGAAAATAGCTCGTGCAAACATTTTACTATCACCTCCGTGGTAGACTTCTTAAATTTCAATATTTCTGCCCACTTGGAATAACTGTCAACTACTACAATGTAATAAAAACTATCAAGTGGGCCAGCAAAATCAATGTGTATCCACGAACACGGAGGATCGGTTTTAAGCCAAGGATTGAATTTTATCGGTGGGGGGGGGTGATTTAACAGCCAAAGCACACATTTTGCACGATCTTACAATGTTTGAAATATCCTTGTTCATGTTGGTCCAGTAGATGTAACTCCTCATCAGACTCTTTATTCTTGAGGTTCCCGGATGGCCAACATGGAATGCCTTTAATGATCTTTTCTGTAGTAGAGATGGGATTACAACTCTGTCTTCGTACATTAGTATGTCTTTACATAGTGCGGAAACTTCGGAGATTTTCTGGTCTTTACTATTTAGTTTGTCCTTTACTTCCTTTATGAACTCATCATTGGACACTTTCTCTATTATCTTGTCAAGTGATATAGGAAGCTCCCTGACAGTATTGCACAAGCTACTTTTTATTTCGACCTCTGTTCTTATGACAGAAAAGACTGTGTCTTCCAAGGGTTCAGCATATTTAGGTATCAATCTAGACCCGTCGCCTTGACAGATTTTAGTGGATGGGAGAAAACCATTTTGTAGTTATAACTGAAGAGAATGGTTCCCCATCTTTGCAGTCTATTAGCAGTATGTTTCAATTGACCCTTTTCTGATCCTAAGATGGTAAGGAGGGACAATGGTCTGTCTGCAATAAAAAGCACATTTCATGAATAAATCTATGAAATTTAGTCTTATATAATATATATATATATATATATATATATATATATATATATATATATATATATATATATATGTAACTATACTCGTCTCGAAAAACCTTCGAATTTTTGATTTGCCAATAATCTCGAAGGAAAAAAAGGTTTTAAATAAAGAAAGAGCTAGAAATATGAAAGTCTGTCGAAAAAGAATCGCACAGATACAGGTTTAAAGCCCAAAGAAAAAAAAACCCGATACGAGTAAACAACTAACTAACAGAAGTGCTCAATACAACCGTAGAGCAGACCTAGATAAAGCTAGTGAGCCAGACAAACCTACCCAGGTTTCACCTAAGCGGATGGTTAGTGAAAGCTGACGATCCCTAAGCTTTCACCTAAAACTTTCTCTGACGATCCGCTTAGGTGAAACCTGGGTAGGTTTTTCTGGCTCACTAGCTTTAACTATCTATCTATCTATCTATTTATATATATATATATATATATATATATATATATATATATATATATATCGATCAGATTATTTCTTCTAACTTAAATCTATATTTTTAGCAGAAAGTATGAGGTCGTGTCATAATATGACAGTTCCCAGAGATATGTAAGAATACCACACACACCCAACCTATATTTTTAACTTTTCTTCGTTAGCTTTAACCTGTCGTTTGATTGGTAAAACGAGACACACCCATAAGATTTTAAAATCTGGTTCTCCCTTCCTACTCAACTCTTTAATAAGCAAACGTATTGTTTTCTGTTTTCAAAAGTAAATCATTTGCATCAAAAGTTACCGAACATTGCCTGATGACGGAATAAAAAGTTATAAGTCCTGAAACACAAAAAATTTCCGTGTCGCAATGTAAGATATTTTAAATAAAATATTATATTATATATATATATATATATATATATATATATATATATATATGTTTGTGCGTGGGTGTATGTTGGTGTATGTAGGTATGTGTAATTGATTGTACATAATTAACGCCTTAAATATGCATAAATATAAGGGAAGCAAATATTCTGAAAGACATAAAAAATATACATGCTAAGATACAGCGGAACTCACTATGAATAGCTTCATTAGACGCGTAATATTATATAATTAAGACAAAACATTTTCAATCCACTACTTTCTAATTACAAAAGGATGTCACTTCACAAAAGGCAATGGAGAGAAATAAGAGAGAAAAAAAAACATTTATTTCTTTGTGTTTTACTTTTCTGCTTCAAAATATTTTCGGCTTCCAAAACCAAAGCACGGCCGTTATTGACAAAGTCAATTCTCCCTTTGTATTGATATATTTTTTTTTTTTATCATCGTTATCAATGAAAGTGACTGATTATTTTTTTGTTTTTATTATTTCATATATTCATACTTTGGGCGTTCTTTTTTTATATTGTCTTCAACTCTGTTTTCTCTCATTTATATATTGACCACACTGAACATTGCTTTACTAAGCTTCCTCAAGAGAATTTATAAATTCGTAAACATGGCGATTTATTGCTGATAAACAGTTATTCTCTGAATACACTTCTCCCTTTGTAATTTCTTTCCCACAAACGCAACGTTACAAAAAGGTTGAACCTCATAGCTATCATGTTTAAGGTTTTTTTCTAAAACTTTTAACTAAGAGGCAGTCAAGGTTACTTAGGAGTAATATATAGATACTTGTGAAGACATTTAAATGGAAAAAATGGCTAAACAGACTGACTAAACCAACATGAATGCATTTTGACTTTATATATATATATATATATATATATATATATATATATATATATATATATATATATATATATATGATAGAAATTTCTATTATATATATATAATTATTTCTAACATGTACATCATTGCTTAAACCGGCGTCTAATGCATTAGAGTGAGCGGCTTCGTGATAGTAGTCTTGGCTCCAGGGTGCACAGTTCTATGGTTACATAGAACTCAGTAAGTGTTCTACCACGGAATATGTGAGCGAGCGGCGCTATATTGAGTCCGAGGTGGAACAGTTGGTATGAGGTTTGCTTGACAACCTAACTGTCAGGGTTTCAATCCTCGGTAGTGAGTGCGCACTGCTGATGAGTCCCAAATATAGAATGAAATGGCCGCCCAGTGCTTTCTGAATTCTGTTGAAGTTTCTTTCAGAGTCGATGAATTTTATATATATACATATATATATAATCCTAAAGAGTCAGTAACTACTTATCTACGTTTCCCCTTCAGGATAAACTGGCCACTTTACCCTGATGATCCATTTTAGCTCTTTAAGATTTTATTATTTTCTGATCTACTTCCTGTATTGATCACTTTACGTTTTATCTTATTTATTCGGATGGAGTTTTTTTCTATGGACTGAAAATTAAGGCATCGGGCGGTTTATTTCGCCCTGTTTGGATGTTTCTAGTTCTTTCCTTTTATCCCATTTTTCCCCCAGACACTAATTTGTTTCCATATATTTATATTTGCGGATTGCGTCATAAATATAATATAATATAAACACACACACACACACACACACACACACACACACACATATATATATATATATATATATATATATATATATATATATATATATATATATATATACAATAAAAAATATTAAAAAATTAAAATCTTCAGACACACGTTTTTTTTTTATTATTATTTCATTTAGATTCCTCGACTAGTTTCGGCCAAAATGGCAATCATCGGAAGGAGAAATATTTCTGCTTGCTGGTAGCAGTAAACTACAGAAATGAAAGTCTTCATGGAGAAAATGAACTTTTATATGAAAATCTCTCCGATTTAACCAGTAGAGAGGACAATATTTATGAATAAAAATGACAATAGGAAAACTGGTAATGGCTAACGCGTTTCGTCCAATGTGGACTTTATCAAAGCAATTTTTTTTTTTATTTTGTATTTTGCTTTGATAAAGTCCACATTGGACGAAACGCGTCAGCAATTACCAGTTTTCCTATTGTCATTTTTATTCATATATATATATATATATATATATATATATATATATATATATATTACCTTGCGTTACATTGTTGACTTACTAGTGTCGCATTAAATAATAATCATATCAAAAAAAATTTAATAACAATAATTATAAAACTATAACTATATTGTGTACGTTAGTTATGAGGCATGTATCTGCTATAGCCTGATCAGACTGTGAGACATTATATGTTATCATATCTGCTATGTTATTGGTTCTGACCTGGCATCACGGATACAGTCCCATTTCCACCGCCGTTACGTAGTTTCCTTGTGCCTTTTCTATAAATATTAGCGCAGTACTAAATTGTCGCCAAAGTCTCATCATTTTACTGATGAATTGACTAGATGTAACCGTAAAGTTCTATGCTAACAGATAGTTCTATCGCACTTCTTGCTTGTGAAACTCTCTTCTGGTTTCTTTATTCCAAGTGAATTTTGGTCTTCCAGAATTAAAATGCAATGTCAATCATTATCATATGTTCTTTTATTGTCCTTTCTCCTTAATAGTACTGTTTTTTCTCATAGTCTCTAACACTTTGTACCCCTTGCGTCCTAGTGGCTTTATAGTCTTTCTTTGGTGTCGAAGGGTTAAAAAATATATATTGTGTTTTATATTTCTACCCCTGTATGTCTTTGCTGATGTGCTGCTCCCTCACACAATAATCTTACAAATAAATAAATTTCTTTTTATGTCGAGGTATTTACCCATGCCTTGAAACTGAGACAGGATTTGATACAAGGTCAGGCTTATGGTGGGTAACCCTTGCACGCACGCTCAGGCCAAGTAAATTATCTTTCGTTTGCGCTGGCTGTGGTGGCGAACATAGTTCCGCTTTTTAGCGCAATGAGAGGGTGCAGAGGCTGCAGACAATAGTGAAAATAGTGAAAATCTTTATGAAACATATGTAATAATTTTCAACAAAGAAAAAAGTTTTAATAAAATTAACAATCTCATAAAAATGTCCAAAAAATTTAACAAGAACGATCGAAAAATTCTGAAGTGAAAGCGTAAGGATTCTTAACCTTAAAACTCGAAAAGTATTCAGATAATAATAATAATAATAATAATAATAATAATAATAATAATAATAATCATTCAAGAAAATTTTAATAAAGTAATTAAACAAAAAATTACAAAAAATAAAACATTTAAAGTTCAACACTGTGTTATTTCATGAGCGTTTAGAATTAAATTAACTAAATTAATAAAATAAATGAAGGAATCTTTGGAAAAACAAAAGCCTACATTTTCACTATTGCATAGCAGAAAAGAGGATTACCATATGTGCATAGTCTGTTTTGGCTAGAGAACAGGATATATAATCAGGATATTGATACAGTCATTAGTGCTGAAATATCTTATCCTAACTTAGATCCTAAACTATATGAGATTATAACAACAGAAATGGTTCATGAATCCACAAGTGATATGTATGAAAAATGGGCAATGCGAGAAACTAAAGGTATAGGGACAGGATATCTTATCTATATAAGATGATCACCTGAAAATGGAGGAAGTATTGCCGTTTAGCAAGAAATAAGCAAAATAATACAAATGTTCATAGATGGATAATTCCTTATTTTTCTGTTGTTTTGACCGCCTTTTAAGGTCATATTACTGTGAAACTATACTATTCTGTTCAAGACATCGTTTACATAATGAAGTTCGTTAATGCAGAGTGCAATGCAGCTGTTTTGAGACTAGGAGATGCTGAAAGAAAATTACATGAAGTTGAAAAGTTCTTAACTCGAAGATTTCTTAATAAAAATCAAGCTCCTTACAGGATAGAATGTGCTGCTAAAACGAAGTTTGAACCTAGCTTGCTCGTAATAATAATAATAATAATAATAATAATAATTACTATTATTATTATTATTATTATTGTTGTTGTTTTTTGTGTATGTTATATTTCCTGCCCTGTATCCTGTAGAACCGGGTCCAAACTATGGTCCTTAGGCCCTATAGGAGAGTTGTCATTTACTTGAGAGCATTTTTCTTAGTATATGGGATGTTCCTAGTAGGGTGATCTTCTGGACAAAATGTATGTTGATATTACCTGGAACAATTGTCCATTCCGTTTTTCAAGAGGCCCAGAGTTCCGATTACTATTGGTACAGTCTCAGTCTTCATTCCTCACCTCCTGTTAAACTCGAACTCCAGGTCTTTATATTTGAGCAATCTCTCGATACTTTCATGGACGTCTTTCTCTCAGATGGTACCGCTATGTCAATAAGCGTAAACCTCCTAAATTTCTTGTTTTTTATTATGATATCAGGTCTGCTGGTCTTCATTTTCCTGTCGCTTTGAATTGGTCTGTCCCAGAGGATAGTTATATCTTTATTTTGGGTAAATATGTCTGACTGGTGCTGATACCATCTCTGGGTGGTTTTGAATTTGTGCTTCTTGCATATATTTCAGTATACATGTCGCTACCTTGTTATGTCTGCGGGTATATTAATTTTGTGCTAGTTCCAGATAATATGGTCGGCAGTTACATTATATTTTCCGCAGATCCTGCATTTCGGGTTAGTCCCATCATTAATTATGCGATAGTGATATGATTTGTCTATTATTATTATTATTATTATTATTATTATTATTACAACAACAACAACAACAACAATAATAATAATAATAATAATTGAAATCGAAATCACAAAAATGTGGCACATGGGAACATCAATAATCCCTGTTGTAGTTGGAACCCTCGAATTGGTTGTAAAAGATTCTAGTAGACGAAATAATTGAAGGGACTGCTGGAATTCCATGCCTTAACGAAATCAAAAAAATTGTTTTTACGAGTACAGCCCACACTTTACGAAGGCCTTTATCCATGTATTTTTTTTTTTTCAGTGGAAAATGTCATGATGCCATTTCTAACCTTAGGCTACTATGCGGGAGCCGAAAAGAAATGCGTACACACCAGCAATCAAATAATAATAATAATAAGTATCGAGGAATGTTATACCTAGCGGGATTTTTAAAAACAACTTATTCATATAGACTCATTATCCCACAACTGAAACTACTTCCTGTCATACCGATCGGCTGCAACATCAATATATGAAATTTACATGAACAATATAAAAAATTATATTAAAGAACAAGAAATTGAGGGTTGTATCTGTAGGAATGAGATCAAAAAAAGTTTCCACGTGAAGCTTTTTCCTGATATCTGATCAAATGACCATATAAAATAATTTTTAAACCGCTTCTTGGTCTGAACAAGATTTTCTACTGATGTAGTCGTACCGTTAAATATGAAGGATTTACAATTGATCACCATTATGGCAAGAGTTAAAGAGTTTACATTTACTTAAATACCAATATATAAAAATGTTCCAACATTGCGAAAATTGAAAAAGCCATAAATTACGCGTTTCGTTAAAAGTGTGGAATCAGTGATATGTGAGTGGAGAAGTCTGCTCGATTAAGTACATCTGGTTAGAATTCAGTTTTACATAATTTTTTTTAATGTTCTTGTTATACATTAAAAATGAGTCTAGTGAGACACTCGAGCTTTAAGACTTATGGCCACATCACGTTAAAACATCATTTCCCCTACGATCGTATGAACTAAGCAACGTCGAACCTGGCCATTACAAAGGTGGGAGACCGCTTGGGAATATCAGGTACTTGGATGTGTAGGTGGTTTAATGGATAATTGTTAGGAATTGTTCATTGGAGAAACGAGTTTCATTTTTCTGTTGAGTTCCGTTCGCTTACGTGCAACCCTTTTGAAAGCCATGAATACATTTCTCTCCTAACCAAAGCTACGTGTTAATTAGTTAGACATGTCTACCTACAAAAAATATCATCTAAAAATGTCCTACAATGTAAACGTTTCCTGGATTTAAATAACCTGCAACAGGTTGATAATCCTTAAAAAACGAATGAATCAATCATTCCAGCTTTAATTTTTGTAATTTTATTACCTCATTTAGCTTCTTTTTTTTAAAAAATCTGTTTTGTTTATTTTATTCGATTTTCATTGTTATTGTGATTAATTATAATAAATTGTATCAGCAGTAGTTTAGTGTGAAAAAAGATATGGTGTTTGATTCTGGATATCAAACTGCCGTTTCTGATTCTGAATGTATGAACATTCAATAATTTTTAACTACATAATTTACTTTATTCTGATTGATTTTTTACGGTTTATCAATGTTTTGCTGGTTATTTAAATCCGTAAAGATTTTGTGATTTTAATAATTCTTTAGAGATAATAATGATATATTCCCACTAATTAACCCATATCTGGGGAAAGAAGTGTATTCATACCTTTCTCAAAATTATTATTATCTCGGTAGGAATGTGTGTATGTTTGTTAGTATATTTGTTTTCTACTTCTGTTTTATATGGGTATATTTTTCTAACTGCATGGTTTTGCGCGCATGTGTTTCTGAGTATTAGTTTTTTGTTTTATGTCTATATGTATGATTATATTTGAGTATTTATGTTTATGTATTTGTAATTTTTTTTATATACATACGTATATATGTGGATGTCTATACATATGTGTGTGCATGTATACATAGCCTTTCTTTTCTTTATTTAGTTTGTTTATGACCTGATATCTGTCTTTCAACTATTTATGCATCTTACATACGTTATTTTGGTTTTTTTTTTACATTTATTCGATTACCCCCCCTTTGTATCTATATGTTTGTTGCGATTTACAGGTCGGGAACATTAGAATCAAGCAAGTGCGAAAATTTAACTGTCTGGGAAGCCTCTTGACAGAGGACGGTAAGTGTGGCACAAGAGATCTGTAAACGTACTGTAATGGTCAAAGACACATTCCAAAAACTGGAGAGAGTATTGCGAGACAGAAGGATTTCTTTGCTAACAAAGAATACTGAGCTGTTACGTGACATTTGTCCTTCTTTGCGGCAGCAAATGTTGGACGATTTCCTCAAAGAGGAAGAAGAAACTAGAGATGTGGTTCTACAGAAGGATGCTAAGGATATCATGGTCCGAGCGTCTGAGCAACAATGAGGTCTTAGAGAGGTTGCAAACAAGGAGAAGGCTTATACGTAACACCAGAAAGAGGCAGCTGAAGTTTCTGGGACAAATCATGAGGAAGGAGGGCCTGGAGAATCTGATACTCACGAGTCGAATAGAGGGAAAGTGAGACAAGGGAAAGTAGCGCCTGACATACTTAGCGAGCCTGAGCAAGTGGATGGCAGAATGTGGTCTGGGAGAGGAAACAGAGGGACGCAACTTGCTGAGAGCTGAAAAGGATAGAGGAAGGTAGAAAGCCCTGATCACCTACGTCCTGAAAGGACATGGCACATAAAAAGAAAGAAGTCCGTGTCGTTTTAGGTTTATATGTGTGCTTAAATCTTGGTGAGTTTGCTGTTTGTATATGAGTGCTTGTATCTTGTTTTTATGTGCACAGGCTTGTTTTGGACAAGGGGTGTCTGGGTGTTCATTATGTCTGTATTATTGTATCCGTTATTAGTTACGTTTTGGTAAGGGGTAGGGATGTATTTTTCAATGAAATCTGACATCCGTTGAATGCATGTCGTCTGGATTTCTTTTTTAAATTTATTGTTTACGTCAAAAAATTCTTACGGCATTTTTTTCTATTTGTCAATTTAAAGATTTTTGGGGGTGTTTAGGTTAGAATACGTTTTATTTAACTACGATTTGAAATCCAGACGACATGCATTCATAATGAACACCCAGACACCCCTTGTCCAGTTAAAGTAGATTTATCTGTAAACATGGAAACGTGAATTATGATTTTAGCTGTGTCTTTAAAACCCAGCAATTTTAAAAGTTACTCCAAAATTCGCTTGAGGATGAACTGGAACTAATGTTTTTAGTTTAATTGCAAAATTAAATTTGTAGCTTTTAGCGAAAAAAAAAAATTTGTAGCTGTGTAGCGAAAAGAAAACATATTTTAAATAAATCAATTTATAATATTAATGCTCTGTAAATTTACATTGAGCACTATTTTGTAAAAATAAAATATCTATAAGAACACCGGATTATATATCTTACTGTTATTTCTTTATATATATATATATATATATATATATATATATATATATATATATATATATATATATATATATGAGTAGAGGAGGAAAAGAAACAGAAGATAAAAGGACTACACAGTATAAAATTTTTATTCAATCACTGAAAGTTTATGAAGCCCAAAACAAAATCTTTCAGATAACAGTTGAAGTCATACACCATTGTTGTTTTTGTTTTCATACAGACATTTCTTTTTGTAAAGCGGCAAGAATGTTTATAAAACAAATCACTTAAGCGCAGAGAGAAAATAAAACTGAACTCGGAGACATTTCTCTTCAACCTCTCCCTAATAATTTCTCCTTACGGCTTTGTCTTTTTCTACTTCATACGTTTGATGTGTGTCTTTGTCGGTGAGTTAATAAGCTCAGAAGATAAAGGACAAAGATACAAAAATAGATGCAAAGCCTGACAGATGACCTTTTCCTTGTCATCCTTCACCAAACTCAACAGCTGTTTGTCTATATGACTGCAAGTCTTAGAACTTCTTAATGAACAGGAAAAACTCATGGACTAATGTAAAACATCGTCATCAACCCTCTGGAAACATATGAACTTTATGTGATCCTTCGCTCACTGTTTTAGAAACAACAAATGATTGAATGCGAATAAATAAATTCTACTGGAAATTCCTAGATTAACTTAAGGAGTTTCCTTCTTTATGCACTGTCAATTATGGCTCTTCATATAAACACATCTCAACTCTTCACTCAGCTGTTGGTTAAATAACAGTGTGGACTGTTTTATAGCGTTAGCTGGCTGCCAGTTTTAGTGAATAAAAAACTCTAAATTAAAAGCCTGGAGAATAAATGATAAACTGCTGCAAGATCTTTTCCAAGATGCCATATCAACTCAAAGATGATATAGAATCTATAGAAAGGTATGACTACCTGCACCCAGAAACGAAAATGGCATTGAAAATGTATTCTGTTACTTTTATTATTATTATTATAAATCTTTTACGGGCTGTGAGATTAAAACTCTCCACAACTTCTGACCTTTTTTATCTGTTAGAAATGCTTGTTTTTGTGTTTTTTTTTACTATCCATCTTCAGGCATACATTTACACGAGCTCGTTAGACGGTCTACTCACTACTTTCTTTTGGGCCTGATTGTGCAAAATCGCCGACGAATATGATGTTACTTCCCTTCTAGTACTTGTCTTTTCATGTAACGTTTATCTTTGTTTATAAAAGAAACACATAAATTCCTTTTTGTAATTGTAAAATAATTAGTCATTTCTATAAAGGTTAATTAAATTCCGAATTAAAATTATTAAAAAAAAAATAACTAACTGTTCGGGGACATTTGTAGAAACAATCCTCTCGTTTCACTTTCTATATAGAAATATTCAGTTGTATCATTTATGTCTAATTCCTATTGTAGGAGATAAAGATAATAAAAATATTATAGGCTGTTTCTGTAAACAAATTACCGTTAGAAAGCCTCTTTATCGATTGATTGATTAATTCATTCGTTTTCTACGGTTTATGAACCCTTTGCTGTTTATTTAAAGTCAGAAAATTATTTATATTGAAATATCGTTTTAGATAATAATCATTTAGTGATACAAATCTTAATGATTAAGCCATAGCTGGGGAGAATAGCAGGCGAATTAGCACATTTCTCAAAAGGGCATTTGCGCATAAGTGACTATGCACCTGAATAGAATAAGAACCCGCCTCTCCAATTTCAAATTTTGAGCCATTATCCATTTACAGTACTGAAGCTTACGACACCTGATATTCCCAAATGGTCACCCATCAAGGTACTAACCAAGCTTGGCTTTTCTTAACCAGTGATCGTACAGGAACTGGTCTTTCAACGTGATGTGGCGGTAAGCACACTATAGAATGCGTATTTATATAAGATATGTTCTGCTGTAGGTGCTTAGGCAATAAAAATAAATATCCGAAATTTCATTTGGTCACAGGTTTGTAGTTTTATTCAAAATTCATTGACCAGAAAATGGTTCTAAGATGAGGATTGTATAATTCTTTCAAATAATCAGTTACATGGACATTTATATAATTGACCTGATGTGGCTAAATGTAATATGGAAAAAAGATTTTCTGAGAAATGAGAAAAATGCAACGTCAAAACCAAGATTCAACACTATAACTTCGTTAGATGTGATTCTTGGAGTCATAATGCTCGCAAGAAATAGTCAAATATTTCATCCATCATGCGAAGTACCTTTAGTCGTATATTAAAGTATTCGAAAAGTAATTTAGTGTCATCAGAACGGACAGAAAATGTAAGTTAAATGTAAATAATATTTTTTTGTTTAATATAAGCGTATATATTTTCATACAGATCTGACCAACAAGAATGCAATTCGATTCCTCATTGAAGGAAATCTGGAATTTTCACGAAATAAAATGACTGTTTTAAACTTCTTTGTTTCGAAATATTCTGCCGTTTTAATGTTAAAAACATTTTAAAGACAAATGAAAACCTATTAATGCTGATGAGTTAGGAAAATGTGTAAGAACTCCCCATCTTTTTTTTCCATTGATTTCCATAACGAATTGTGCATTGTCTTGCCCTGATGGTGTATAAAATGCTTTCGGTTTTCCGAAAAAGGATACTTTCACGGCAATGCTTCGTTTATACAATCAAGTTGTTTGCAATAAACGTCTTCGGTGATGGTACTTCCATGTACCCATAGTTCGTAATGGACGACACCTTTCATATTCAACCATAAGCAAAACTTATCTGAATGAAATCCTAGTTTCAGTTTTGGCATTGGTTCTTTATTTAGGGATAAATGCTGGCTGTATCCCTTCCTGAGAAGCGTGAATCCACCTATTAATTGCTGATGTTTCAAGATCCACCCTTACCCGGTGTGGTAGCACCTGTTAGTGGCAAATAGTTGACTCCGAAAATTGGGCCAAAACACTATGAAAGTAGAAAAATAGGTTTATACCAGCAATGAATTTTTGAAGGAAAAAAAATTTGCAGCAATATATTTAAAAAAAAAATAACTTTACAAGTAATAAAAATCTTGTCAACATCAAATAACGCATTGAGGTCGATATACCGTAAAATAAAACAAACCAAACCAAACTGGCTTTATCGTTTAGTGTTGATAAGCAAAACCTATTTTCCATCCCCTGTAACAAGACGATGCAAAAACGAGGGAAATTGACATTTCTGCTGCTGCTGCTGCTGCAGATACTGGAGCGCTGTGTTCGGTTCTGGAGAGAAAGCCCAAGAGGAAACAAAATTCCCTATTTGCAAAGTTTCTCGATTTGCTTAAGATGTTTATGGACATGACCCATCAGGCTTTCTTGAGAAATCACTGACAATAATCTCTTTCAAAATTTTATCATTCTGATTGCAACGTCTTTTAAGGTATAACTTGTCGGATATGACAAAATCAGCATAAAAAGAAAAAACAGCAGATATTTACAAACCTTCACCACATGCGTATACACTGGGCAGATCTTTATCCATTGCCTCTGTAGCCGTAATAACTTTTGGGAATAAATATACAGGATTCGATGGATAAATTGTCGCCATTTAATATCTTTAATTTCACGCATACACGTTGTTTTTTATTTATTTATTTTGTTGACTGCACCGTATGGAAGGGACAGTTGGGCACCATCTGTGAGAAAAGAGCACTATGGCGCAATTCGGAAATTTAAAAAAAAAAAGGCATGCAGTACTGCTTGGCATTCGCGCCAGAAGCTCCAGTAGGAACATTTCAGAGTGACTGGGTGTCAATCGGAGGACAGCGACGAGGATTCGGAACAGGTCGGATGAGGCGCCCACGGTGATTACGAGCTTCCAAGCTCGTAATCACCATTAGACTCACTCTGATCGTTCTGATAAGAAAAGAACTCCTGCATTTCTTAGTGATGGCCTCAGACTCAACACAGAGGCCTACATCAAGGGCCTTGAGGAGGTAGCGCTGCCCTAGGTCAAGAGGGTGGCTGCTAGAAGAAACGATTTTTTGCCAACAGGACTCTGCACCCTGCCACACAATCAGGAGAACCCAGTAATGGATGTCAGAAAATGTCTGCGGCCATATCACTACTGACATCTGACCACCTAACTTTCCAGACTGCAAAAGCCTTGATTATTATGTGTGGGGCACAATTGAACGAGAAACTAACAGAATGCAAGGATTATGGAATCATTCACCAATTTAAACGAGGAAACCGTACAGAAGAGATGCAGGAGATTCCGAAACAAGTTGAAACAAATGACGATTTTTTTGAAGAAATTTATCTTTAGTATTTCAAAATATTTTGGTGTAATTTTGGCACATATAGCTGTTAAAATGAGATGTCACTGTTATTTTTATTTGTGCATAATTTAGACAACAATTTATCCATCGTACCGTGTAGGTTGCGATGGTGAATCTATTGTTTACTTTAATTTATAATCCCACACAGGGGTTATATTTGGAAATGCCCTAAAACGACACAATTTGTGAAAATAGTAACACAATTCTCAGACGGTTTTCTACCATTTAAACATGGCACCACCTCACTTTGTAGAATAAAACTGGGAAGTGTTTAATAACACAGAGAGCATAATATTTAATATCATGAAACTCGAGCAGAATCCATATGTGCATATAAAACTGTTAAGCGCCTACTATTTATCTAATTGTTATATGAACGATTGACTCAAAATGAATTAACAGATATGAACAGAAAAAAGATAATTACTTCATATATTCAGTGGGCATTCTAATTCTTTTACAAACCGTGTCTATTTAGGGTGTTGGTGATCATGGCTCTCCATAATTTCCTGCCATTTGTAGCGCATCATAAACTGTGCATTTTTGCTATATCTCCAAATACCTGATCTGCTCTCCATTTACTCAAACTAGTTAGGTAGGTTATGCACTGTGTTCGTTTGTTACTTTTGCCTTGAATCTGTCCTATGTGTATCACATTTTCTAGCCAATCTTTTCTCAATATGTGCCCTAGTGATTTCAACATTCTTTCAGAGGTTGAGTATATGTGTCTTTTTTTGTTTCTATCAATTACATTTTCAGCACCTTTCTACCCATGGTAATTTCAGCATTCTTCTGCCATGGTATTCTCAGAATACTTTCTTTCTGTAGTTTCCAGTCTTTTCTTAATCTGTGAGTAAAACTGTCCAACATTCACTGTCTTATAGTAGCACTGGTATTACATAACTTTTCAGTATTTTTCTTTCTTTCTAACGAAACAGTTCTGTTTCTTAATACTTTGTTTAGTTTTTGGTAGGGATCTTTCGCTGTCCTAATTCACCTTCGGCTTTCAGTGTCGCACTTTCCGTCCTGTCTTAATACATTGCCACGAGAGTTTCAAATTGCTCTCAGCTCAAGAACTGTACTGAATACTTTTTGCAAAATTTAAAGTTTTTAAGAAAAAATTCCAAAGAATATTTTTAGAAAGAGAAGAAATGCATAGAAATCATGAAAAAAATGTAATCAAAGTTGAAATGTTTGAGCTAAATTTCCCAAACAGTTAATATTATTTTTACTCTTATTTGAATGAAAAGGAAAATGTGCAAAACAAATTTTAATAAAATATTGACATCAAAATATAAAGTGTAATTTTACTTGTAGTTTTAATGTAATTTTCTCGTGACAGCACGTATGCGTGTCCTTTTGTGAAGTTTCACTTGACAACACATGATTACACATTCGTGTTGATACTTTTTTGAAAACACACATGTTTAGAAATTCGTGTAGTTTCATTCGACTGCACATACGGTTACTCATTTGAGTTTAAACTCTTGAGAACGCACATTGTTATCCATTCGCGTAGCTTCTCTTGAAAACACGTATGGTTACGCATTTTTGTAGTTTATTTCACAAAACAGATGGTTGCATGTTTGTGAAGATTCAAATCAAGGACGTACATATTGAACAGCGTATTTCCCTAGCTTCGGCTGGAGTAATTTCAAAATAATATTAACTCACGTCCCTTCATCCACCCAGAAAGTATCTCTCCTTCGGGACCCGGGGTCATTAACCGGCGCCTGAGGCGTACCTAAAAGGGTATTGCCGAGGGAGCTTCAACGATTTTTCCACGGTATTGTCGATAAACCCACTTTAAACCTCGACCTTGTGTCATATTCGGTAGTGATGTGGGCGCGATGATAAATCGTACATCCGTATTGAACAATATTTTGCATTGCTATTAAAATAAAACCAATGTCCATTTCTAGAAAATGACATTTTTTTTTTTGTTCTTTGTTTTTTGGGCGTTTTTTTTATAGGAATCGATCTATTAAAGTAAATGTAAATAAGTACGTTGTTGTGTCATGAGCTTGTCAATTGATCATTTCTAAAATAAACAGATTTACATCGATTTGGTCAAATGTCGTCTGATTTATTTCGGAAGAAAAGTGGTAACCATAAATATATGTGATCGTCTGTTGATTATAGATATTTCTTGGGTTTAACTATGAATGCAGCACAGCACCAGAGCGGACATATTAAGAGCCTCATATTACCCTGGCCAGTGAAACTAGCTTACTAAGAAGTAATCTCAATAGAGAAAATATAAATAGCAACTATTCACCTTTATATCGGAGTTAATAATCAGATTTGAAAATAAAATAGGTTGTTCATTTATCTGAAATAAAAAAAAAGGTTTGCAAAGAAACATTCCCGTTAGTGAAACTTTTATTTTGCTTCATTATAAAATTTTGAAAAGGATAAAAATAAATAAAGTCTATAAGGGTGAAACAAAATCGTGAACAGATGACCACTTGTGATATATTTAAATGTAAATTCTTCATTTCCTCTTAACCGCCTTTCCGCTTTATTTCTCCATATTGACTCTCGGGTTGTATGTTTCAGTAATGAATAATAATAATATTCATTACAGTGATACTTCCACTTAAGTCGTTTCGAGTTAAGTCATTTTCGACGTTACATCGGTTTTCCTTAAATATTATATGGAAAAATATAAAACACAGATTAGGTCATTTTACTGGTGTTTACATATACATACATGAAAAATTATATTCAAATAAATTTAAAAACAATATTATATATATATATATATATATATATATATATATATATATATATATATACAATAGAATCATCAAAAAACAATTAGTATAATAAAGGATGTTCTGCAGATGTTCATATTTCAAATTCTTGACGACAGGCGGCACTCGTGCGTTTTTTTCCCGCTCCAACACCGATTTAAATTCAGATTGGTTTACATCTGTGCTCTGCCGTTGACTTTCTTTTAATTACATTTCAGTTGTGATTTTGAATATATTTTTGCCAATATTTCCGAAGAAAAGTCCCAGTGCAAGTACTAATGCTAAGCGTAAAGCTATATCCCTGGAAGATTAGGAGGAAATTAATTATTTTATTCAGAATACTGTACATATATATCATAAATACTGTAATAGGCAATGGGAAGTGCTTATTCACGGTTTATAGTGTGATTATTTTGACTTAATTCGTTTTTCAAGATAAGTTGTGACCTTTGGAACAAATTAACGACATAGGGTGAGGTAGTTTAAATGTTTCAACCAGAGCCAAGGAATGAAGTCACTAGGACGCATAGGATTACAGAGCGTGACAGTTAAAAAAATATGAGAAGACTGGAAATGGGAAAGATTGAGGAAATGAGCAAAAGGAACAGGGTTCAAGAAGATAGAATATGGCGATTGACGTTGCACATAAATCCTTGAAGACTATAGTTATCATAGTAGCAAGTCAACGGAAGAGATTTTCACAGGTGAGAAGTGCGAGAAATGAAACTGTTAGAGTAGAAGTGGCGGTTGTATAGAGCTAGTTCTACAGTAAAACGGTGACACATAGTTACCAATGGCGTAGCACGCCTAAATTCGTGTAGTCGAGACACTAGAGAACAAAAAAAGCTCATCAGAACAGTTGCTATGAAAATGTTTGTAGAAAAAGACAGAAGGAAGCCATATCACGTCGGTGAGAAACTGGCTAGAGACGGGAGGCCTGGTCAGAATCGACTACATTACAGATCCTTTTATGTATTTTGTACAGCAGGAATAGCAGAGAATAAAAATAACATCGCAAAGCTGTGATGACAAGCAAGTGACAAAGAGACTGCAAAAGCGTAACCACGGCAAACTCTTCAAAAACTTAGAAGCAAATGCAACTTTAGAAAGAGTTGAAATGACAAAGTATACTGTCGACTGTTAGTGACTCCCAAATACCGTTGAATACGAAATGAATCCATCCTAAACCCTGGTCGCAAAATATGAATTAAATAGGGCAGGGTGAAAATTCTGAATTTAACACCATCATGAAGTGACAAGGACCGTTGCCCTAAATAGGCCACAGGTGCAGTAACTGCAGTATATAAGGGGTGGCATACATTCCTAATTCGTTACAGAACTTGTGACGTTACATGACGTAACGAAACAAATATATTGAGCGTTTGTTGAGCGAGACAGGGTGAAACCAATAATGTACACTGTACATAGATATCAGTTGAGACGTGAAACTCAGCATGTAGTGTTGGTCCCACTTTTCACATTCACTCTCTGTCTTTTCTCTCTTTTCTATATATATATAGATATGCACACACACAAAACACACACACGTATATATATATATATACATATATATATATATATATATATATATATATATATATATATATATAAAGAGAGAGAGACAGACAGAGACAAGAAGACAAAGAGAAAGATAGAAATAGCAGGTAGGATATTATCATCATTGCTTTCATTATTGCCAAGTTTGACTCAATCAGTAAATTTTTCGTTTTTAAAACTTTTCCTATTAAAGTAAATTAAAAAAATACGCATAATATATTTCAAAGGAATAAAAAGATATCCATATGGATCTTTAAAAATAATAACGATAATAGTATTTTAACAATATAATTTTAAAAAAATCAATATCATGAAAATTATCAACGTCTGGATAATGAGATAATATAAAGCCTAAATTTATAAAAAAAAAAAGGCGTTTTCTATTGAAATATGTTGCCTAATTCATTATATATATATATATATATATATATATATATATATATATATATATATATATATATATATATATATATTGGAGCGTGTCTATTAGCTATTACCAAGGATGCTTATTGTATGTTGGAAAATGTAAATTTCTTTTATTATAGAATTAGAAATGTTTAAATTCTCGAACCCATTCAGCACATTGTGACTGTTTTATTGATATTATTAAATGTTGTTATCTTCTTTTTATTATTATTAAAACTTCCGTTATTTAAAAGCATTTTATTTCAGTTAGATGAGCGTATT
>CAHIKZ030001713.1:6392500-6500000 GCA_903632075.3 Acanthosepion pharaonis
ATAGTCGCAGTATAGACGAGAAGGGCTCTGTAAATGTTGAGCAAACACAAATGTCCCTGAACAGGCATCTGGAACTGGATTGTCTCACCGCTGTAGCAGACAGCTGTGGCGCAGAAAAAGAAAGCTGTCATTATGCATGTATATATGTATATATGCTGAGGCGTCAGGAAAAAAAAATTGGTAAGCAAAGTTCGATATCCGGCAGGGTTGTTACATTCATATTCGTAAATAAGTCCTTGGTTATAGTATGTAAACATTTTTCATCACCGCAGTTATGTGTTACATAGGAAGGCTATATTTGATTCGGTCGCTTTGTTCGTTATATTCTAGTAGGAAAAATGCTTCATGATTTCTCTCTTATCAGTTATTTTGAAACACAAATCTTCACCACTACAACCAAATCACAGATTCGAATAGTTTGACATCTCAGTTCTAAAACTAACCTATTATTATACATCTTAATTGATAGGGGTCTCTACCAATAATACTACTAGTACGACTACACACACACACACATATATATATATATATATATATATATATATATATATATATATATATTATATATATTTTTAGATTCATAAAATTTCGCTTGCAGATGAACCGGAACTAAACACCTCAATTCAACTTAATTTTAATAATTATTTGGATGGTTTCGGCTTTCGTTTTTGGAACATGAGAACTCTTATGTAGTGAAAGAATCATATTTTTAAACAAAAATATTATAATATATTATATATATATACATATATATATATATATATATATATATATATATATATATATATATATATATATATATATACATATATATATATATATATATATATTGATAGATAGATATAGATATAGATATATAGCAGGTTGTATCGAAAATACTTTTACAATCTTTTGCAGTAGGGTCCTCACAGAGAAACAAGGACAATAGTCCATATATTTCCGCAAATACTTCGTTTTTGGGTTATTAAGTTTAAAGATATTTTACAGTAGTTGGTGCTCTATTGTCATGTAGACTAGGTTACATTTGTTATTCGTGTATATCTGTGGTTAATCTGTCTTCAACGTTGAACGTGTGTAGTAGTGAGTTAACTGAGAAGTGATTTGTTTAACAATGGCAGGACATACATATCGTGAGTAGACAGATACAATTTTTTTTACATATGGCCTCGTAAATGGTAATGAAAGCGAGGCTGCACGGCTCTATCAGATTGTAGTTCCAGACCGAAGGCAGTCAAGTCATCCAACCATTGTTATTGTTTATCGTCGCGTTGCTGGAACAGGATCAGCGGTACCAAATCTATGGATCGCGGAAGACCGAGATCCTCTCGTACGCCTAACCACAAAGAATTCATTCTACAGACTCTAGGGAATGATCCTGGTATCAGCACACGTCAAGTGGTCCTAGCGTGTTGTGCATCCCATAATACCGCAGGGATGGTAATCCAAGAGCAACTCCTTTATCCGTATCACTTACAACGTGTGCAGCGTTTTTTACCTTCTGACCACTCACCGTTGGATAACATTTGCCGCGGGTTTATTGCCCAAACAGCCGATCTGCTGTTTGTCTTATCAGTCTTCTTTACGGATAAAGTAACATTTCGAAAAGACGAAATAACAAATGTAAACAAGGAACATTTGTGTGCGGATCGGAATCCCCATGGTACAATACAGACTAGACATCAGCATCAGTTTACGATTAATGTACTGGCCAGAATAGTAGGTGTCTGTCTGGTACGTTCTTACGTTTTCCAAGCTCGTGTTACTGGAGCTGTCTACTTTCGGACATATGTCCAAACCTGCTAGAGGATGTATCCCTGCTAGTACGAAAAGGCATTTTGATTATGCATGATTGGGCTCCAGCACATTTTACTTAAATTGTTGACGATGCACGCGTTGATATCTACCATGAAAGACGGATAGGTAAGCGTGAAGCGGTTCTATGTTCTGCACGTTCATTCGAACTCAATTGTTTGATTTTTATCTGTGGGACCAACTAAAACAATTAGCTATGCAACAGACATTAATAATACAGAGAGGCTTCATCAACGTGACGTTGAGGTCTGCGAAATCATTCGTGGGTTTAATTGAAAGAGTATGCTAGTCAATAATGCGATGTGGTCATGCGTGTGCAGAAGCAAGCGGAGGAGATTTTGAACATGTGCTATGAGGTGCTGTGTTGATGTTTATATGGAAATTTTTGCCTTGTTCTAGTGTCAGGAATCCACCCCCAAAGTTTGTAAAAGTATTTTGATACACCCTGCGCACACACCTACCCTGCACACACACACACACACATACACCCTGCAAACACACACACAAACACAGATATATACAAATATATATATATATATATATATATATATATATGTGTGTGTGTATATATATATATATATGTGTGTGTATATATATATATATATATATATATATATATATATCGTTTAAAATATAAACGCTAAACACAGATCCCCATCTAGTAATCTACTTAATGCTGCTCGAGGATCCAAACTTAAGATATTTTAAACAAAATGTTAGTTGCCACGAAGTTTCTTTATCTGCAACTTGATTGAGGACATTTTTTTGATAATCTCTATTTTCGAAACGGCAGACCCTCGTTCATTCTACAAATATATATATATATATTTATATATATATATATATATATATAGATAGATAGATATAGATATAGATATATATATAAATATATACATATATGTGTGTTTGTGTCTGTGTATATATATATATATATATATATATATATATATATATATATATATATATAATATAAAAGTTGACATTGATGTCTACACCCAGAGGCAGCTGTCTGTTTCATGCTTCAACACAGTCGTCAGGTTTGTCGAGCTCCATCTGTCCGAAGCTTCTGGTAAGAAATTGCCAGTTTTCCGCCTATTCACCGGCTTAAAGCTGAACTTAGTTGTCAAAGGTATTTGAGACGCATGTCACGGAATCATTTTATAGAGAGTGGGAGCTTGCCTCCTCTATCACCCTCCAGCTACAACAACCATTAGAACAGATATAATGTACGTATGTATACATTACATATATTACGTGTTTTATGAACTCCGCAAAAATATAAAACACTAGTAACCTTGACAAATAACGAAATAGTCGTGCAGAGATACTCATACAGAATCTTTAAAAATCTTTTTTCATATATATATATATATATATATATATATATATATATATATATATATATATATAAATGGACCAGACGCGTAATGGAGTAATGGATAGTGGGTTGGATTGAGGAATCGGAGAGCCGACTTCGAATCCTACATTCACTTACGTGAAAAACTTGGTAAACATGTGAATCCTCCTCTTCTCCAGGATAGACTGTAGCCTTTGATGACAACTGATCTAGGAAAAGGGCAACACTGAATTCAAAACCTGCGGAGGGTCATTTGGGGACCTTGTGGCCCTTCAAAATATGTGGATGGTTCTGCACAAAACCTTCAGCACTATAATCAAATCTCATGTGCTGGTTTTGGCCTGTCAGTTTCCTAGGAACTGATCTCCTTGACCTTCATACGTCGAATTCGACGGGAGAGTCGAGTATATATGATGGACTCTCCTGTCGAGTTCGACGTATGATGTTCCGACGACCACGAAGTAATTATCTGCATACCTATGCCGGACATGACTTTTGGGACCGGCTGTCTTTCTTTTGGTGCTGAGTTGTTGTCCTAGAGATTTCGTACATTCCAAGTGGCAAGATTGTTTGTGTTGTTTCGTAGAGTTTTTCGCAGTAGCCGGATATGTGTTGAACTAATTAGATGTAATTGTAAGAAAACCAGCACCATGATTTGTTTCAAGTGGTGAAGGCTTGTGCCGAATCATCCACACTTTTGGGATCTGTCGATAAAAAAGTAACGGTGCAAAAAAACTTGCCACGGAAACTCCGAACGACAGTCCTCATGTATTATTATCGCGGAGTTTAACCTCTCCGGATCACAATATCAGCCACTATACGCTTATTGGCAGACTCTTGCAATATACTGACCGGGTTAAGCTGTCATGAGTTTTCCTTCCCATCTGAAGTCTTTTTTTCGTGAAATCAACACTAAAAGTATTGCTAACCAAAGCTCAGAAAGACTCCTTTCACACTCATCAAGGGCAGCTATCCCGCACCAGTTCTCAACTTGGTACTTTACATAGCTCTGCGGATATATATATATATATATATATATATATATATATATATATATATATATATATATTTCAATGGATGTCGGAGTGAACAAATCGTCATCAATGTGCCAATATATTGCAATACATTTAAAATAATAATAACGTATAAAATTCTTATAAATTATATGATAATATTTTATTATTATTATTGTTATTACAATTATTAGAATAATAATAATTATTATTAATATTGTTCTTGTTTTTAAAAATTCTTCTATTATAAATTTTGACATTATGTGTAAAAGCTGGATTAAATAATATAATGTTGCAATAACGGTGTTTCTGCTTATTTCTACCTTTTTTCTTTATTTCTAAATACTCTAAATTTACTTTATGATTCCTTCGTTCTAAAGCTTGTCTATTTTTACCTTGTGACTTATCAAATATTTCATTATTTCTAGTGTTATTTATGTCAATTTTCTAGAACTTTATGGCATTTGTTTTATTGTATATATGGTTATATAGATCCTTTGTCTATGGTTTATAAAATCCACCATTCAAGTCTAACGTTATAACATAAGGTTTATCACTTTTTGCATTGCTGGTGGTGGTAATATTTATTTATATATCAATCTATATTTCTTGGACTATATATATATATATATATATATATATATATATATATATATATATATATATATATATATATATATATATATATATATATTAAACAATAAAAATAAATATTAAAAAATTAAAAACTTTAGGCACACTGCGTTGTAGATTAATATTATTTCATTTAGATTCCTCGACTAGTTTCGGCCGAAATGGCCATCATCGGGAGGAGAAATATTTCTGCTTGCTTGTAAACTACAGAAATGAATATCTTGCTGGAGAAAATGAACTTTTGTCTGTAGTTTTCATTTGTTTTTTTTTTTTTTATCTTTTTAACATGAATATTTTAACATTCCTTGTGTTGGTCAAACAGTCTCTTTTAAGTTGTTATTTGAGATAAGAGCTGGATGGATCTATGCTTCTGTGAAAAAAAAAAAAAAAATATATATATATATATATATATATATATATATATATATATATATATATATATATATGAAAAATTGCATCTTAATTACTGGTTAGGATTAAATAAAATCACTTAAGAATTATTTGAAACACTGCACTCATTCATAACAATGATTAATGTGTGCTCATGCATCAAAAAGCAGACAAGGACAATACCCAATTTTATTTAATAGAATGAAAGCAAATTACATTTCTGTTTCAAATGTGTCTATAGAATATTGTATAATTTCGGGGGGGGGGGGCTCGCGTGCAGGAAGAATCAAATCTGAGGATGGAAAAGATGAAGAAAGCAAGAACTGAAAGCAATCACGAGTCAAATCGGAAAATATTTTGAAATCTAAGGGATACAATACTGTTAGGATACGCGCATGCTCGCGTGGAAAGAACTCTTAACAAGCCTGCTTTCTACGACATTGAAAAGAACGGTCTTTTTTGTGGTTGCACGAAATACATTGTTTTTCCATATTTGTCACGGTACGGCATGACTTAGTCATCCGTTTGCTTGTATTAATAGAGACGAACACGTCAACGACCTGTTCGTCGTTCTGTTTTTAATGTGATAACTTGTGCAAATATTGCATCATTCACAGATGAAAGGGAAACAGTAGCGCTAAGATCAAGAGTAAAGAAGAGAAATCGGAAAAATATATATAAAAAACAGAAAACAAATAAAAATGAAAAAATAGAGAAGAACAAAAAGGAAAATACTAGAAAGAAAGAAAAGATCTAAAGACAGAATAGAAAGAAGAATTACAGTTGCAATTATTGGAATAGGATATTCAGTGCTCTTTGGAATATTGGTCCAAAATCTCGAAATGTGTTACCATCCAAAAGAATTCTAATAAAAATGATTCCTCAACATGCAGTCTCTTACAACTTTAAGCAATGTTTGATTGTTTCTTCATCATCGCTCCGCTATTCTTTCAGATAAAATTATTAAGCGAGTTATACATTGGTTGGGGGTCATGGGCTGTATTGTCAGTGGTAGTAACTTTGCAGCGAAATGGTCGACCCTGCGTTATTCAGGTGAATTGGTATGAGTAATTGTAGTGATTCACGGACAACATCCAACTCTCACACATGTCTCCAAGAAGTCGCTCGCATGGGCACTGTGACGGCCTCTCCCAGTCAACAGCAACCTGCCGGCTAAACTATGTAAGGTTAGACGAAAGAGTTTCTCGACACGTCCGGTGAAGGGGTACCACACTCCCCAACCAACCAGTGCCAACAGTCGCCAACCTGGGCGTAGGAGCGGTTTTACCGGGAACTTCTGAAAGGAGGTTACGGAGCAAACTTAACATCACCGGTACAAAAAGAGCCGGAAAGCCATTGCACTATTTTGCCTTGAATGACACCATGCACCACAAATACAACAGGTGGAGTGATGCGCTAACAGGATAGAAGATAATTGGTTGTTTAACTCTTTCCATTTTGCCTTCGTACTATCTTCTAACCATACAGGAGCCAAATCAAGCCTAAAACGTCTTATTTATTGCACGAATGGATTGATTGATTTTTTATGGATTATCAACCTCTTACTGGTTATTTAAAGACAGGAAATATTTTTTTACATTATAAGATTTTTTTTGGGATAATAATTTACTGCTACAAGTCCTACTAATACAACACTAAAATGTACAAACTTGGTTCTCCCGACTACAGGCAATTTTTTAATGCCAGGCACACCACGTCACAACGTACTAAATACACATATAATGTGAAACGATTTCCCACGACGTTGCAACAATAGAGGCTGTTTCACAAGAATATATATCAGAAGAAAACAAGCCGTTCAGACACAAGATATGCGACTCTCTCCACACCATAGTGATATAGTATTTTTTGCTTCCACCACCAGCCCGTGCTGGGAGAAACATATGTTGGCGACAACAAATTGTCTCTAACGATAACAACATGGACAGTCAGAATTCAAACGAAACTTTTCCAATAACAACAAGAAAACAAAAAAAAACAGTCCGTAAATTTTCACTAACGATAAAATACTTTTTTCTCAACCGCAGCTTTGTTCCATGAAGCAGCTATTTAAAAGTCTTGTCTAAACCACAGGTATTTCTCTGAAGCATAGAATTTAACTCAACAAAAGACTATTTTTAAGAACTATTTTGAAACCATGTATATATGTTTTAAATACAAATGATTTATTCAACAGACATACGGATGTTTTATTTATTTCTATTTTGTTTTGACCTAGGGAAGTTTACGGAATAAAATAATCCCACGGAGATTGGTAATGAAAAATAATACTTAGGACACGAACAACACATATAAGATTCGCCAGCGGCGCGTACAAGTAGTCAACTGTTAGAAGTGAATAAAGTGAATTCCACAATGAATCTCCAACTGCAGAATATCTACCAACTGCTCCACGCGGTCAGATGTGGCACAAGGCCTAATTTAATGTGGGGTATCCGAGTCCGCAGATTCGGTCAAAAATTTCCTGTAGACCGCTTATAAAACGGAGTCGGGTAGCTATTTCCCGAGACGAGACTGTCTTTCGACATTGTTTCGTCTGGGGATCCTCTCTACTCGGAGGGAGAAAGTTTGACTAACACATCTGGAGACGAATCTCCAACTGCAGGATATCTAACAACCGACCCACGCGGTCAGATGTGGCACAAGGCCGAATTTAATATGGGGTATCCGTGTTCGTAAGCACGGTCAAAAATTCCCCGTATAAAACGAGGGCGGATAATTGTATTCCGAGACAAGCCTCTGCCCTTCGACAAAGCCTCGTTTGGGAATCCTCTCGACCCGAAGGTACAGAGTTTGACCAGCACAGCTGGAGATGAACCTTCGATTCCAGACCAACATACAGTATTTACTACTCTATTTATGTGAATGGGGACATACCCATTATCGTCTGTATGTATGCTAAGACATATTTTATTATTGTTTGCAATTCGGACGTTAGAATTTTCTATATTAAAACATGATCAACTGAATTTCTTGCAAAAATAATGAACCTGACTGGAATTGGAACTACGCTCACCGATTTCTTATTGCGCGCATTTTGCTTTACACTATGCACACAACCAAGATTACAGAGCCTGCTATTTCCAAGTGGTTATCCATCTAGATACTGACCAGGCACGACGTTGCTTAACTTCGATGATCGTGCGAGAACCGGTGTTTAAATGCACGAGTGGAAACGCTGTCTCATTTTAAAGGCTTTCGTAATACATTTGATGTTTACCATACTTTTCGAGCACAACTTATTATATCACTGTGAAAATAAATGACTTCTTACACTGTTGTGGAGTTATTTCGCAGTGGAGGCTTGTATTTGTACTAACTCAGTCCTAAATAGTTCGACGTACAAAACGTTAGGAACTTGATATAATTGGTATTACGCAGAGTAATGTTGTTGTGACCGCTGACTACTTTCGTATTCGACTAACTGTCGTCTGACATCGACCGACCGTCGTTTCTATTATTACTCCTACTTATATTAGGTAGGAGAGTCTATTAACTATAGAATAGGTGTGTTTCACCATAACATAAACCGCACAGGATAAAAACATATCTTCACAAGGCGCTCTTTGTCAAGTATCATATTATAATCGATCATTAGATTTTAAAGTAGAATATATCGCTAAAACATAGTACAAAATTAGAAAATCCTCTGATTTGATATATCTTTGATGTCCTCTTTTGAACATCACAGAATTCTATAATTTTTATATATTAATTTATTATGTACCATATTTGTTTTTTTTTGTTTCTGCAAACAATGTTTTCTGTTTTGCTCGGCTGCAATAGAGTGTGCTTTCACCGTTTCTGTTTAATAACTTCAGTATTCCCATATAGTAACATTGATAAATGCATTAGTTAACTGCCAATACCAACCTTCAAAAAATGAAATAAAAAAGTAATTTCGCTTCTTTTTTTTTACAGTGTGGTTCACCCTTTACAATGCCAGGGGGGGCACTCAATGCAGAGGATTGGCTTAGGTACTGTTTGTGTGTATAGAAGTGGAAGATAACGGTTAACCCAGCCTTGAACAGATTAAGATTGTAGTGAGCAGGGAAACATCATGTTGGTTCGCAGGAAGAAGCTGTTCGAGTGGAACTTATTTCTCACCGATAGAATGTGGAGGTTATGTGGTGGGGGCTGCTACAATGTAAGTGGAAAAAGTGGACATTGAACTCACAATTCAGTATTAACCTACGGAGATGAGATGCCTTTCCCAAGGGTATTTGCGCATAATTGAATCCAACTGGAATTGGAAATCGGCTCTCCGATTAACAATTCTGAGCCATTATCCATTATATAACCCATACATGCAAAGTAAAAGTACCTGATATTCTCAAGCGGTCATCCATCAGATACTGACCAGGCTCAACGTTGCTTAATTTCAGCGATTATTCACCGGTGTTTCAACATGATTATTCATCATATGATGGCCAAACAATAGATAACCTACCCGTGAAAGAAATTTTTAAGGGAGAACTAATTAAACGTTTTAAGATTCGCCCACTTTCCATTATTCTCACAAGAAATACAAATTGAGACATACTGTAGAAATAAAGTAAGAATAGAAAACTCACGTCCATGACGGTTTAAATGTCATAATCATTTTCTTGATGAATGGGGATAGGATTATCATTATCAATACTTTGAGCCCTGACCACCGCTTTACCGGTGGTAGAGAAAAATGACGTAATGCCCAGCCACCGGTTGAACAGCGAAAAATGACTTAACGCCCAGATACCTGTTGAACGGTGGGTAAACACTTGTAAGTATTTTTATATCTACTGTGAAACATTACATTCCAATTATTTGCGAAATTTGACTCAGGACATCAGGCAGAAGGGTTAAAATTGTTAAGTAACGCTGGGTTCAAAGGGTTAAAAACTCTCTCCTTAGTTTGGTGAATCTATTTCTGTTTTTTTTTATATTTTATACAGTGAGGGTGTTTTCTTCCGTCATTTGATTTCAGTGCAGAATTCAAAAACCTGAGTTCCACTAGTAATAGCTTAGATAAACGGATGACAAAACTGTCTTCATGTCATTAACATGAAACGAATGCCTGTGGAACCAAACCAAAATTGAACAGTTTAACTTCGTCCACAGGTTTCAGATTATTTGTGCATTTTATTGCCAGAAACAATATATGCACAAAGGAAGCCACTTTCTCTACGCTGAGGCATGGCGTGTTAATTTAATGGGTCACTGTGAGTATAATTGATTCAAAATGAACGAAGAATATGAACTCTTGTGGCAATGCCAGTTCTACCAGATATATATATATATATATATATATATATATATATATATATATATATATATATATATATATATATATATATGTCTGTCTATATTTCTAAGATTGTAATTATTTACATTATTCGGACTCTCAAGCGTTCGCTGAATCCAGTGACTTGACACAAATAGTTCTGAGTTCAATACCTGGCTACAGCTGAGGTAAACAAAAACTTGGCGAATGGATTTAAAGCGTGATAAATGATACTGAGACATCCGGAAGAGGCATGGCAGGGGGAACTACAAACAATCTACCCGGTGGACAAAATAGAGGGTTCAGTTATTTGTAAGACAAACCAGTGTCAGGACAGCTTGTGGAAGCATCTTCCGTTAACACTTTCACTGCTACTCATTTGCCCAGTGCTGCCCCGCATCCGGCCAGCCATTTTTTAAAAAATGCCAAATTTCAACCTCCATATTTTATTACACAGAAAACTGGCACCAGTGTGTTTTACAGCCTTCCATTTTCATGGATATACCTGGAAATGACTTAACAGATCAGTAATGGGTATACACATGATATCTTTTGAAGCATTGTCCTTTGTGATTTTACGATAGATGGCGCAACGGGACACTCATACCAGCGGTATGCAAAAAAACGTAGGTTTCCATACTTAGCCAGCTGGAGCAAGATAAGAAAAACGAAGATCTCCCTAGATAGCAGCCGAAGTGTTAAAAATATATAAATATTAGTCGGAAAATAAACAAAAATCCCAAAATTATGAAAAATCTATTAGTTTTCACAAGAATTTAAAAATTGACGGATATACGACTAAGTTTAGTTTAAAATCATTTATTACTTCGAAAAAAAAAAAAATATATATATATATACAGTGTGTCCATAAAGTTCCTTTATAACTATATGTGTATTTGCGATAGAAAAAATAATAATTTGTAAAAAGTATTAGAAAAAAGTAAATCTATATTTTTAAGGTTTTATTGAAATTTTATTTAATTTTCCACATGTCCTCCATCAATAGCAATACAAAGGGTAATACGATTTTGCAGTTCACGGAAAACATTTGACAACTGATTTACAGTAATGGCTGAAACTACATTAGTTATTTTAGCTATACTTAAAACTAGGTACATAAAACTTTATAACATTTTTACAGATTATTTCTATCGCAAATAAAGTTATATTTTTAAAGTGCACATGAAATTTAGGAACAACCTGTACACACACACACACACACATATATATATATATATATATATATATATATATATATATATATATATATATATATATATATATATCTTACTGCATGTGGAAGCATCTTCTCTTAAAAGGTGTAAATATTAGTTGAAAAATTAAACATAAATCCAAGAGAAATTATTCTTTTTTCTGCTCTCAAGTGATGACGAATATTTGGGTGAAAACTTTTTTTAATTATCTTATATTAACTAGAAATAGTAAGGCGGGAGTTTTATATAAATATTTTTTTTAAATAAAAGTTCCGCGTTTGGCCAATTTTTGATATCAACTGACACCAATTAATTTTCTGCAACAAACATTGAATGTTTACGAATTTTATTCTTTTTTTCCAACCGAAGGGTGTGATATTGAATGCATTTCTCTTCAACTCATCTGTTTCATTGTGTTCCTAAGTTCACTATATTGTCTCCTCGTTTCTATTATGGACGTTATAAATTAAACATATATGCGCACATTGTTGTGTACATCCATTCCCGACTCCTCTTTCCCTACCCACTAAAATGAAGGTTCTATTACAGAAGTAATTCTTTTCTTTGCAGCAACTGACGAAGCCTATTGAATTCATGATGACACTGGCGTGAACAATATACAAATCTTTTCGAATTCTGTAATCAGTGTTTTGTTGTACATTTTTCGCTTTTTCCTCTCTTTCTGTTGTTACTTATTCCCCGGCTTCTATTCTGCTCGAATTGTAATAGAAGTATGCCTAGGAATATGTGCTTTGGCGGGGAGTGTCGAAATAAAAGGGAGAAAGATGCATCTCATTTCGATGCCCGAGGCTCCAACTGCTTCTTGCTCTCCACTTTCTGCCTGCTCTTTACGGAAACAGAGTCACGGGAGAATTAATTTTCTTGATGCCGTATAACGCCAACGGCCACTGATTTACGTGATGAGAAAATAATTGGATCCAACTGTTTCTTATAATAACCTTGAGTAAATTGTGACATGCATTGTTTGGTCGATTTGAAGCTTTTGATGAGTAACTGCGCACGCTAAAACCGTATCTCCATTTGTTAAAACCAGGTCTGTGAATTCCTGTACTTTTCGTTACGGTGTATTCATGAAACTACGTTGGATTAAGGCGGTGTCTGTCTTGAGACAGTAGTATGTTTTTTCACAAAGTGCTGTAACGTTTTTTGCTAAAATACTTGGAACTTTAGATTATGATTAGAAAGAAATGTAAATTTGTTTTATCATATTTCCTACACAGCAATAAACTATAAGAAAGGTCTTAATACGTATATAATCACTGCTTTCGACATTCCATTGGGAAGAATTACTATTATAAAAGAAAATTTATTGATTTCATTACGTGTTATCAATTCTTTGTAGGTTATTGACATTCGGAAAATATTTTGGATTATTTGTTTACGAATTATTATATTATTAGCAATGTTGCAAGAAAACTTTTTCAAACAAGTCCTATCCTGTAACCCAGCGTTTGTCAAAACTTTTTTACTGCGACTCACAGCAAAAACCACGTTTTATAACGACCCATCATACCTACATGTAATAAATCAAAGACAAACACTGTACACTAGGTTCATTTATATAGCAACGGCAATTTATTTTTTACAGTAAGCGATGGATAAATTGTCGTCTAAATTACACAAAAATGATACTGTGATCTCAAAATGGTGTTCAGAGATTTATTATGAATGAGGGCAGATTTTTTTTTTTTTTGGCATTGAGAAGTATGTTTTTTTTTTCTGTTAGGTCTTAATATATAATAGAAAAAATCTAGAGTAGTCGTGAATAGATAACTTCGGAAAACTGAAGGATATTCATTAATAGATCACGTAGGAAAACTCTAGGATAGTCGTGAATAGATCACGTCGGAAAACTCAAGGACAGAATAAAAATATATATATATATACGTGGTCTGCCTGATATCTACCACCAACAAACTAGATGATTTCCTCCTCAGTTAAGTCCCCTCGAGTCAAATTCACTTTTCCGCCCTTCATTGTCACGCTTCTATGCCCTTCTGTAAGGATTCATCTTGGATGCCCCTAAGCTCCGTGGTTATGGCCCTCTTGATAGCCTCCACATTATCAAAATGGGTACCCTTGATAATCCACTTGAACTTGGGAAAAAGTAAAAGTCACACGGAGCCAAACCAGACAGTTATCCCAGTACACCAATGGTCTTCTCGTACATGAATTGCCGGATTCTCAGGGTCTTGTGCACAGGTGCATGGTCCTGGTGAAGCAGTCACGATTTTTCCTGCCACAAAACCATGTTAAAAATGCAATGGTTGCAGAATGACAAGATTACAGTTATATGCTCCCAAGATAGCATGTTAGACGATAACAATCCGTCCATCCCACTTTTGCCCAGCACATCCAGTATCATCAATTTTCAAACAGACGCGAAAGTGGGATGGACGGATTGTTATATATATATATATATATATATATATATATAAAGACATTTTTTGTTTATACGTTTTTTTTTATAGATACAAATATTTAAGTAAATGCTCTGTTTATAATAAACAGTATTAACAACATTTACCAGCCTGAATGTCCAAGAAATTTTCATAGAAAATATGCGTCCTCCAGACTTTGTTCACTTTAAAATGTGTGACGTCATTTGTTTACATTTGGACGCATAATTATTTACAATTAAATATGTTTCATTGAATAATATAGACATTCTATGACTATTTTATAATCATCCTTTCTAGTTGCCTGATCAGTTTCTTCATGTCCAAGTTTCAACCTTAACCGTTGTAGTTAATATAGTCATAACAGTACGCGCATTCACATGTGATTTTTAACCACCATCATAAGGATCACAGTTACAATAAGTTTGTCTTTGTAATTCACCACTAGGGAAAATCTAGGAGGAGAACGAATATACTTGGGTAGGCAAAAACTACGCTACCTTCCTTGATGAATTAACATCAAGAAACTGATTAGAGAACGAAATAGCATTATATAAATAGACATAATATGCTTATATTTAGTCGTCCCCCCCCCACGAGGGCGTCATGTGGCACAAAGCCGGTTTAACGTGGCCCGTGGGCTCGGCCAAAAATATACCCATTGAACTCGTATAAACGGGTTTAGGGCCGGTCTACCTCCCCGAAGGAGACTCCGCCCTTCGGCGTAGCCTCCTTCGGGTTCCTCCCGCCCGAAAGCAGAGAGTTGAACCGAACCGTCGCTCAAGAGTTGAGCGACGGACATAATATGCCTATATTATTCAATGAAACCTTCTCGAGTACATATATAACATATACATATTGCTAATGGGAATTGTTCTTCGCTATGGTACCTAGAGTTTTTGAATTGATGAATAGCAATATGCTGGCGTCGAGTTCTCATCAATTTACAGTGAGCTGGCGAGATGTAACCATAAATTCTATGTTAACATTTTCTCGTCTCGCAATTCTCGCTTGTGGAACTTCATTCCGGCTCTATGCTTTCCAGCCAACCGTTGTCGACAAAAAATGAAATCCGTGATTACTTCTAATAACTTCTCTTTCTGAAAAGTTTATTTCTTTGATTCAATAATTGGTCAGAATTTTATATTGAATCAAAGAAATAAACTTATTGAAAATTCCCTAAAAATCATTGACTTTGTGGAATACACACTTGAAGAGTTGGTTCTTATTTTTTTAGATGGGTACTAACATATGTTTGTACGTGTATTCATATGAATGTATGTGTAGATGCAGCTACATTGCTTTTCACACATGTTTATATATAAGTCTGTAGATATATTTAGTTATTCATGTAATTGTCTTACTGATGCTTACAACCTTCTATAATTTTTAATTTTAATATTTTTTTTTATATTTCACTATTATTAATAGGATTATCGTTATTATTGTCATCATTATATTTTATATTCCAAATTTGTTCTTTATAATTATCTAAATTTATTTGTTCTAATTATTTATTTTTTAATCTATTTTATTTTAATTATTTTATTTTATTTTATTATTTTATTATTAAATTATTTTATTATATATTATTTATTTATGTTGGATATAATAATAATAATAATAATAATAATAATAATAATAATAATAATAATAATATCTCAAAGAACAAAGAAAAGAACAAATAACACATGGAATCATCAACAATCCCCGTTGTAGTTGGAGCCCTCGGATTGGTTGGAAAAGATTCCAGTAGATTAATTGAAGAGATTCCTGGAAGCTCATGCCTTAAAGAAATACAAAAAATTGTTCTCACAAGTACAGACCACACCTTACGAAGGGCTTTGTCTATGTAATTTTTTTTTTTTTTTTTTTCAGTGGAAAATGTGATGATGCCATTTCTAACGTTAGGTCCCTGGGTTGGACCCGGAAAGAAATGAGTACACATCAGAAATCAAAGGAAATAAAATAAAGATAATAATATTATTTTTTTGCGGGAAACGTTATACAAAGGAAGTATTCGCCTTTTTTCAATGCATAATATATTAAAACTCTCAACCTTAACAATTAACCTTACCAATTATTTCCCGTTTAAAAAATCACAGATTACTTGAATATTTGAGCTCGTGTCTTCTGTAGGATTTCAATACCAGTCTCAGTTGAATTGCACTTAAACTAGAATTCAAGGATAGAATCACTGGTTTTACGATAACATATGATTATTTTGGCAAGTAACAGTGGTCAAGACATTCATCACGCTTTAAAATGGATGGGCATTGGAAATGAATCAGAACGAATTGCACCAGATCATGAAAGTCAATTTGCAATTTGACGAGCATGGAAATGGTGCGGAAGTTTAACTGCTCTTACCGCAAACATCCTGAGGTATTCGCTTGTAATCGACAAGATTTATAAATTCGGAAATTGGATGTCACTTTCATTGAAGAACGAAAACCAAATTCGCTGTGAGAACATCTGAACCTATTTAATTTCTTCAAACCACACACATGCTTCATTGGAAAGTGTCATCAGAATTGATGAAAAGTAATGCCTGAACGTTAACACGCAGGTCAAAAAATACTGGACAGAAAATGTAACGGTCGCCGGAGCAACAACAAAGTCATTATTGCAACAGAAAACAATTACACTTTGTTGTTGTCATTTATAAGTCTTTTCGTTTGAAGGAAATATTATAATAATAAAGGTTAATAGATTCGAAAATTTTCCCATTGGACTTAGCTCATCAGACAAGAGAAAGCTCACATATCTCGTCAGTAGACAAATAAGAACCAAGACAGTTACGTCTGAATAAAGCAATACTTTTAACCTCCGCTGACTGCACTGGGAAACACGTAAAAGCGCTTTAAATTATTATAAATAAATGTCTTTTTAAACGTTAAATACAAAACTACTTTAAAATATTACATTCAAAGGTTCTTTAAATATTACATATAAAGTAATTTAACATATTATATTGTTATATACCGTACCTATGAATACTAACGGGTATGTCACAATCCTCATAAATACGTTGGACACTATTGTAAGTGTTTGGGGAGGGGTAATATGCTGTCTAAGTTGTTGACGACTAGCAGGGGTTTACTTACTTCACGCCGCTGGCCAGTATTTTATTTATGTTATAAAGGTTACCATTTTATTTCCAACCTCCGTTTTGTTTATTCCTCATTCAGTAACGTTTTCTAGTTTACAACATCTTTACAAAATCTTATTAGAGAAAATAGGCCCCATCCCCGGCAGTATTGAACTGACATTTTTCTTTAATAAGATCTCTCGAATATTCAGGCCGGTGGAGAAGAATAAAATACCAATTTAAAGTTAAACAGGGCGTCTACACAGATATGAGTATCTACTAAAAATAACGTTTAAAGCGATAACAATATGTCGGATTAATAAATAAAATAAAAAAAAAAACATTAATTATTCAGAACATGTTGCATATGTAAAAAAATAGTCGAAACTAATGTTATGATTAAGCTGTTGACTTTCGTGAGTATGAAAAATTAAAGCGAAGGAAAGAAATTTAGATTCATATTAAGCAACGTATCTGGCTTCGAACTGAACCCTTTATCTCAGCCACCGGGTTGTGAAGTTAAAGGGAGATTACTGATACATCTGGAAGAGACATGGCACGTGTAACTAGAACAATCTACCCTGGTGAACGAAATAAAAGGATCAGTATGAAATTCCAGTCACCTGAAGAAGGCCGGAAAGTACAACGACCAGAATATTGTGAGTATGACGATAAGATGAGGAGAATGTTTCGATCAATGTAAATAATATACATAAGCAACTTATTGTTAAACTGGGATATTTTCTATGAATGTCTACTCAAAACAAAATCCATGCCAGCAATAGGAATTAGAAAAAATCTGGGTTAGAAAAAAAGTATCTGACTTTATTTTCCTCTCAAAACTAATGTCGTGTGGGCTAGATCCTTTATGTGGCAGCTGACGCCACGCTTCCTGCACATGCGTAAAGAGTTTCGCCCCGGTAAGCCGCGTTAGTTACCGGTTCTTACGCCGAGTGTACAGACGTGTATTTCCCGCTCGTCGGATTTTCGTTTTCACGCGAAGTGGAGGAACGCATCGACTAGAAATATAGCATCAAATTTTGCGAAAAGCTTGGTGATATTCAAACTTAAACCATCCAGAAGATTTAGCCGGACTTCGGCGATGATGCCATGGACATAACCCCGATTAAGGAGGGGTACAACCGCTTCAAATATGGTCATACCTCAATAGTGAGCGGAACACGCTCAGGCAAGCAATCCTCAAACCGAAACGAGGAACCGATTGAAAAACTTCGGCGAATAGCCCTGGACAACCAATGTGTAGCAGTGCAGAAAATTACTTAGAAAGTGGGAATAAGTACAGGATCAGTAAATTCCATTTTAACGGATGATTTTTAAATGCGGAAAGAATCGGTGAAATTCGTACGCTCATTCTTCCCAAAATATCCAAGATTTCATGGTCACGAACCAAACACAGTTTGGTCGAGAGTCTCCCTACTCTCTCGACTTTGCACAATATTACTTGTGCCTCTTCCCCAATGTGAACACCACGCTGAAAGGGAAGCGATTTGAGTCACTAGTGAGAAATTATGAGAAAAGCGATATCCGAGCTTCATAACATTTCAGAGAAGGCGTTCAAGAGGTGTTACCAGCTCTGTCGGAACCGCCGAGAGACGTGTTTGAACTCCCAAGTGAAGTATTTTTAAGGTGATTGAATAAAATTTGTGAAATACTTTTTGAACTGACCTCGTATGTATCAGTCACGTATTTTAGCGCCTAATTGAGTCTTTTATATGTACTAAGAATATGGGCTTTTAGTCTATACTTATTGTTATTAATGGATCGTTGCTTTTGTTCAATGTAAGCACCTTAAATAACACCCCTTGACTTTTTTGTTTTCGACCCAAATTTTGTTGGGCAATGGGCATATGTTTCTGGGGTATTTATTCATGCTGAATCTGAAAATCAAGTTCATCTTTTCCCCATTACATCCCGTTTTCTTAGTACATATAACTTTTATTTTGCTTAAAATAGAGCAAAGTACCCATTTAGCAGTGATATGCCAGGGCTAAGTAGAATCAACCTTAAACGGTTTCAGGTTACAATAACTTAAAGAATGCATTTTCAGCATTTTCAGTTCAGGAAAAAGCATTCAGAAAAGTCTCATACAAAATTAAATTAAGGAAAACATGTAGCATCAACTTTTGAATCAAAACAAAGAGGATAAAAAGGAAGGAAAACTACATTTATTTTTGTTCATCCAAAAGAAATATTTCTTCTCTTCTTGGAAACTCTATGGTGGTTTTGAAAAGTTGATCTCTTTTGATGTTCCAGCAGAAATCAGCCATGATGTTAATATGACATCTGCTTTTCTATCATTCTTCCGTTAGCTTGAGATTCTCATGAATCCTCTCTCCCTGTTCATTACTATAATCACCAAGATTATTAGGAAAAAAAAGGGAATTTTGATACTCATGTTGCACTGAGTAATTTAAAAGGACCTGGGAAAGCCTTTCCATTACCCCTTTATAGTTATCTTCTCTTTTTAACCCCTAGAAATTGCGGACACCATCTACAAATGATTCCCATGCATCTTCTTCTTAAATAGACTCGCCTAACACCCTAATAACCATTATTTATCGATGTTCCTATGCCTATTTAACAGAGACTGCATGAAAATACCAGACCTCCGTAAATTCAAGTGATATCATAAAATCTTTTGACGGTTTCATGTTTAAAGTGAAAACTACTAATAAAAACTAAAATCGCTGTTCTTCAATGACTTCTAAAGAGCTTCTTCTACGAAAAGTAGACTAGAAATACAAATCACAAACTTTTAACAAGCTAAGAACATTGAGGGCACAAGAACATTTTCAAGTGAGATATCTCTCATAAAAGCAAACATTTTCAGGTCAGCTTATCTGAACTGAAATAGCTTAGAATTCATTTTGAATGTTATTTGAATACTTTTTTCTTGAATCTTAAATCATTTTAACATGAAACGAAATGTTTCAACTACGTCGCTCGCATATTTAAACCATGACATATCTCTGTGAATTAGGCATTATGGCCTATCATAAGAAAAACAGAAAATATCTGTCCTGAGAAAACTGATGTGATGGGGCAAAATGACCTTGATTTTCAGATTCAGCGTAAAAACATAGACCCAAAATATATGCCCATTGCTGAATAGCATTTAGGTCGAAAGAAATGCCGACTAGCGAAGTACAAGTTTGGCTAATAGGTCTCATGATTTTACTGTTCAATTAGGTAGATGTAACTGTAAGTTCTATTTAAATAATTTCTTTTCGCGCTTTTCTCCTTGTTGAACCCTCTTCTAGTTGCTTGCTTCCCTGCCAACTATATTCTTTAAAAGTTTCATTGTAACGCCAAACGCTATTTACGTCTTCCTGAAGCAATCCTGTTCTTTTATTGTCCTTTTTCTTCATTAAATTCTTCTAATTCTAGTCCCCTATCCATAACTCCTTGCGACTTAGTGGTATTATCGCCTTTCTTGGGTTGAAATAATATAAAAAAGGACACACGAATATAACCGGACATTTATATAGAAAAACCGTTGAAAAAAAACCTTGAAAATAGACATGAACCACGAAACTGTGTAGTCAGTATAATAATAATAATAATAATAATAATAATTCAAATACAGATTGAAATACAGATTTACAGTAAGTATTTATTTTCAATTTAAAAGAAATATATTTACGCTCTATTCTAAATATTGAATACCTTGAAAATATCCGTTTTAGAAAATGCAATCCTTATACATATATATGTATATGTTTGTGCGTTAAGAGGCGATGTGTGTCTTATCGCATGAAAATCGACAAGCAAACAGAAAAGAATTTAAAATCAAGCCATGTCCTGTACAAAGCAACTATGTTCACCACGTTTGTAATAAGCAATGCAATAACCTGCTGATTTCAAGGGCCATTAACTGTTCCACGACAACTAATACTACTAATACTAAAGATGAAACTTTACAACAATGGTCATACTCGTTTACCGATTGGGCAACCATTTTTTATGTAGATATACCTTCAATGTTCCATTCCGCTCTTTTGTGAGTTACAATTCTGATCTTTCTGATTTTATTATACAAACATTTGATCAAGCAGGCATGTCAAACTCAACGTATATGGAGGGCCGCATCGCAAATATCTGCAGCCTCGAGGACCGCACCTGCGTACAGCCTTACATTAATCACAGCTAATAGTAACTAAACTTTAAATACAAATAATTACAATACAAAGTAGTACGCTTTTAAACATTTTTATGTTGTCCTAATGATTGACATCGCTTTAGATTAACTGTTCTCGATATATCAGGTTGTAATATCTGTGTAGACCCCACTTTGATCAAAGATGACAAATGTTCATCAGTTAATCTGGTTCTGTTAGACATTATTGTGGCCTTCATAAACGAAAATAACTGCTCACAGACATATGTGGAACCAAACATCGTCATAATCTTTGTGGCAAACTTTCTGAAGTTCTTAAATGTTTGGAGGAAGGTATGAAAAAATCCGGGTACCCCTACTTCTAGGTACTTTCCCTTAAGTGTTGAGTCAGTCTGCATTTTCAGTAGTTCCATCTATAAACGTTCCCCTGCCTGAGCAACATCAAAAGTGAATGGTGCTGAGAGTAATGCAAACTGATCTACATATGATGATATAGTTCACTGTTTTTGTGACAAAACTCAACACATGATCTAATTTTAAAATCTTAGAATATTTCTTTTGATGTATTATACACTGGAAATGCTTGAATATTGAATCTGGATATATGCTTTCTATTTTTGTACTTAAATTGGCAGGAACAACATTATGCCTTCAAACCATATTGGCAGCACCATCAGTAGATAAACACAAACGTTTACTCAAATCAACTCTATGCTCATGGAGAAGTAGTTCAACTTTCTGAAAATTCTTGTTGTAGTATTATGCATTAAACCAGTTCAATTAGTTCTTCATAAATTTCAAATCCATTGTCACAACGGTGAGCTGTGCTATTCCAGCTATGTCAACAGTTTCATCCAGAGCTATAGAAAAACGTTCAAAACTTGATGATAATTCCTTCAAATGTCGACTCATCCTCCTGGGTAAGACGTTAAATTCCATTCGCGTCCTGAGTAAGACGATAAACTACATCCAGCAGCAAGGCCTCTGATCAAGAGGTTTTGAGGAGCGTGAAACCACTTATTATTTTCTGGTGTTCCCAGGTCCGCCCTGACCCAGGGTGGTAGCACCTGTTAGGGTCCCAGCTATGGGCAAATAGTTAACTATTACCAGCAATACATTTTTGATAAAAATTATTACCCGCAATACAATCTTGAAATATTACTAGAAACAGATTTTTGACAAAACAAAATATCACCGGCAATAAAAAATGTTGTCTGCATTAAATAACCCATTGAGGTTGATGTACCTTAAAACAAAAAAAAACAAACCAATCTGAATCAAGGAATACATATTCTAATCATACGAATCTATCCTAAAAACGTTGTCGGCATTAAATAACCCATTCAGGTTGATATGCCGTAAAGCACAATAAACCAAACTAACTGTCGACTCAAATCACCTGTTATTTCATCAATCCATTTAGCAACAGAGTTCCTGCTTAATGAAATGTCTTTAAATAAGTGTACCTTCTCTCGACATACAATTTCAGCGGTTTTTACAAGACATCGCTTTATGAAATCTCCTTCACTGTAAAATTTTCTACTTATGGCGATCATTTGGCAGAGTTCAAAGCTTGAAATAACAGAACTAACATTGCCTTTCTGAATTTTTGTAGAGCAATTCTGTTGCTGTGTTAACTTAACCTTGAATTCCTTCACTTTTGAAATACACATATCTCCTTATATATCATAAGGTCGATTCTTTGTTTCATGACGTCTTTTCACATTATATTATTTTGGCGTCGCAATGCTGTGGTTGCAAATCAAACAGTTTATCTTTCCATTAACAGTGGTACAAAATGACTGTAATTCTCACTTTTCTTTAAAGTCCTTCTTCAGATGATTTTCTCTTTTTACGAGATGAAACAGCATTCGACATTTTTAAGGCAAAATGTTACAAAATTACGAGCGTTTTCACTTTACATTTATTCGTATTTAGTTGTCAAAGATGATCACATGATTAACCGGAAGTTAAAAAATAGTCACTGACATTCAAAAACAAAAAACAATTGAGATAGAATAAACAATCTAATCATACCAACTAAAAAAAAAAAACTCACTCTTTTTAATAATTTGCATTACAAAATAGACAAATCTCTGGATATACTACGGCTATAGAAACCTTTGTGAGGGTTGCTAAGATGCATGTAAAAGGTAGGAGTCGCCCCCGCAGTCCGCCAGTTTGACACACCTCGGATAAAGTACGTCACAAAGAACTGTTGGAATTGCTGGTCAACTTGACATATTTTGGAGGGTTATTAGAATAATCCATAACTTATACTGAAATGAATTCAGTAAATATACAAAAATATAATGCTGTGTAAGACATGGATGTGTGTTCTAGCCGGACATATTCAACCTCTACGGTAAGGCGATTTCGAGAGAATTAGAATTCCGACCAGGATTCATTATCGACGGCCACAATCTTAACAACATAAGATGGCACAATGTTGATAGGAGATAGAGAATGGAGACAAGAAATTCTACAGAAGGTAGTGAAAGAAAGCAATAAGAAAGGAATAAACATCAATTATAAAAAGACAGAATGTATTGTGGCCAAAAAAAAAAGGGAACAGCCAAACATGCGAATTAAACAATGGAGACACCAAAATTAAACAAGTAGAACAAATGGAATATTTGTGGAATGTCTATCATTGGGCCGAAAGTGCAATAGGAAAACTTGAAGGGATTTTGAGAGAGAAGAAAAAGAAGAAAAGAAGAAGAAGAAGAAGAAGAAGAAGAAGAAACACGTTCTACATTATTTTATGTTTGCGTTCTTTAACTGTAGCTATAACAACGAGAGGAATGTTTAATAAAGGAAGCTTTTCTTAATAACATTTCAAATCTTAATATCACTCGAGCTCGATATTTCTATTTGAAATACTTTGCCCAAGCTCGTACCTTGACGTTTAACTAAAGAGCTTCGAATTAGCACTAAATGAACTATTATTGCACTAAAATGAAGGCATGTAGCCAATTTCTATCCCTGTGGCAATCCTTTTCGATGGTATCCTACTGTGTCTTTTTAGGCTGGTTGTTGTCAACATTAACTGCCCATTGAGATCCAATCAATGGCAAGCAAGGTCAAGTGAGTTTCTTGGACAGGGACATTGTCAATACTCAGTTGTAACCAATGTTAAGTTTCGAAAGTATTGTGTTTTCTGAAAGAAAGAAAAAAAGACGTTTCCAACTATTGGATTAGAATTGCTCTAATATTTTCAGAATAAAAAGAAAGAGTAAGATGTACGAAATAGGATAAATAAAAAGCAAGTGTTTGGAGAAAAGATGCAGAGGCGGTAAGGGAGCTGAAAGTGAGTTGACCGGGTGTATATAAAAGACGTCAGATGTTGTTAGGAAAACAGCGAGATCTTTGCTCATTCAATGATCAGAAAAGCAAAAGATGGCATTACAAAAGAAAAACAAAACAAAAACAATGACGGTGGTAACTCCATAGGATTATCGAAACGTTGAAAATAAATGAACTCATAAAGTAGGGACGGAAAAATATAAAAGAAGGTAAAAAAAAACAAGAGACGACCAAAATTAAGAAGCAAAAACTACCACATAAATGAAGATTTTTACAAGAGCCTGATTAAATGTTATTGGTCTGAATATTTCCAAAACAAGAAATCACCAGATTTTTATTTTGATCTATTATATTTATTTATTTTAAACGGTATTCTTGGTTAGGCCTGTAACCTTTCAGTACCTTATCATGATAATATCTATCTGTTCTTTCCCTTCAGATCGAGGGCGATGAGAACGTGTATGATCATTATTTACATTATTTGGACTGTTGTCGTCATCTTTGTCGCCATATTTATTACAACGTTTCGGCCGTTGTACGCTCCGGCCTTCTTCAGCTGGTTGGAATGTTGAACTGAACCGTTTATTTCGCTCACTGGGGTAGACTGTTCTAGTTCCACGTGCCATGTCAGTTATCATTTATAACCTGTTAATTCCCCTCTCCAAGTTCTCCACTGCCTTAACCGGGTATTGAACTCACACTCTTTGGGTCCTGTCACTGGATCTAACCAACACCTTTATCCACTGTGATATGTTTCCTTGACACATGGCATAGTGGATAAAGGATAAACTAGAACAGTCTACCCCAGTGAGCGAAATAAACTGTTTAGTTCGACATTCCAACCACCTGAAGAAGGCCGGAGCGTACAACGGCCGAAACGTTGTAATAAATATGGCGACAAAGATGACGAGAATAGTCCAAATAATGTAAATAGTGTACATAATAACTCATCTCAGAAATATATATATATATATATATATATATATATATATATATATATATATATATATATATATATCATTTGCAGTAATGTTTGTCTTCTTACAATCACCCCAAATTTCCTCTACTGTCATCAAGTTACACAAGGTTGTAAGATAAGGTATTCTCTATTACCCAATTTCCATTTTTTGCCTACAGTATGACCTTTGAGCATGAAATAATGAAATAAAACTAAAGCGAGTTTGAAACTAGTCTGGAAAAGAAGACTATGTGCAAAAGAAGAAAGTAGAAAGAAAGACATTTGAAAGAAAAACGAATCGAAATAGCTCCATTTGTCTGACAGATTTAATAATCATAAATATTTCTCCAAAAAAAACCGTAATGGAACATTAAGTTTGGAATAAAATCTGGATTTTACCAAAATTTAAATTGAAACTCAAAAACCACTCGTTAACTTTCTGGTTACATTGTGAAGAAACTAAAATGCTAATTATGGCTTTCCACAACTTCCTGTGATTTGTAGCCGTTAGCAAGTTTTGTCTTTTTACTACCACTCCCATTTCCTCTTCTGCCATTCATTTTCAGGCGTAAACTAAATATGATTTGCGTTTTGTGTTTATTCTAAATGATTTCTTGTAATATTTTCTGCAATGTATATGTCTGAAACAATTGCAACGAAGAAGTAAATTAGAACTAAAATCGGAATTCACTATCATATTTTTTTATGTCTATTGATAATTAATTGTAAACCTGTAAATATTCAATAATAGTTTTTTTTCTCTTCATTGCAGGTGTATTTAATTAAAAGTTCGCAGCCAAATGAACTTTCCAAAATCAATAAATCAATGACTGACCAGACATTTTCATCGCTTTTGCCAGCGTTAAAGTAATATAGAAAATGTTTTTCATTGCAAGGTAAATATTTTATGCCATTTTGTTATTCTCTTTTTGGTCTGGCTGAGAACTATTCTGTATAAGGTGTCCGGTTTTATTAACACCGTACTTGAATCTTTATTATTTTTTTTTTACCGCATATCAACCTCAATGGGGTATTTAATGCCGACAATTCTTATTGCTGGTATTTTTTTTTTTAAATGTATTGCTAGTAATAATTTTTTCCTCAAAAGTTTTTGATTGTAATAATTTTTTAGAAAGTATTTCTGGTATTAAAACCTTTTTTTACACTTTTATAGTGTTTCGACCCTTGTGTGAGGTTTAACTGTTTGCCCATAAGTGGGACCCTAACAGATGCTACCACTTCGGGTCAGTGTGGACCCGGAAACACCAGCAATTAAGAGGTGGTTCCACGCTCCTCAAAATCTCCTGATTAGAGGCCTTGCTGTTGTATGTAGTTTAGCGTCTAACCAGGTCGGGAATCTCTCCCGTTGCCCATTTAGAGTGGGAGCAACCAAATCGCTCCCCAATTCAAAATGTGGACCCTATATTCCAGTATATATGTCGTTTTGCCTGAATGACTGCCCAAAACATTGTTTATTTATCAATCTGTTCGAGATTCCCATTTGTTCGCTTGCAATGCCGGGTAAAGGTGGTAAGACACGTACTTTTGCATTCGGTGGCCGCCAGTAATCGTCGGACAATTAATTCGGCCACACGTCTTCTTTGATGGTGTTGTATGAATTACATGCACCATGATACAAGTACCCTCCTCATCGTATAGAAAATGCTTACCTTACATCTCTTGGTAAATTTTCGTGATTTTATCTGATATCAGTATTATAAGAAGAACATGGGACTACATGACGTAACTTTGCATCAGATGGTGATGATAATAGTAAATTTGAATGATTTTAATTATCTATGTCGATGTCTTATGTTTTATTTTATTCTGTAATGAGAAATAGTCACGGTGGAGTAATGAATAGCGGCTCAAACTGAGAAATCAGAGTGACGAATTCAAGTTCCAATCGAATCCATTACATTCACTTACGTTCTAATACCCTTGGGAAATGTATGAATCCTATTCTTCTCTCCCAAGCTATGGCTAAATAACAGGACAGACCGGGTTCTTGCAATAGGATGGCAACTGGTCTATCGCAGAAAGAAATAGCAACCTACTCTGGGAAAAATGGATACATGATCTTCTAAGCGTATAACATGTATGGCACTTAACTGTCTGAATGAGAAATAAAGTTTTTTACGGAATCTGAAATTTTTGGTTGCTTAGCACCGCAAAAATAAATACCGTATAATGTATTGTATTTAAAAATATAGTTTGCATGTTATACTAAATGTTGTTAATATTTAACATCACAATGATAATGAATTTTAATTAGAAATACGGATTGTATGTTATCCTAAATGTTGTTATTTAACACCGCAATGATAATACATTTTGATTAAAAATATAGATTATATGTTATCCTAAATGTTGTTATTTAACACAGCAATGATAATACATTTTGATTAAAGATATAGATTGTATGTTATCCTAAATCCTGTTGCTTAACATTATTATGAGAAATAATGATTGAATAGAAAGTATCCATAGCTCTGCAAATCACGAGTGAAAGATTTGTTTACGTTACTTGTTACTTTAGCAGAACATTTGCATTTTTTTTTTTGTAATCGCTTCTTGTATATTGCACTTTATTATGGAATGAAGAAGTAAAAGCAGTTTTATTACATTTATAACTGTTGTACAGCATTATAATTGAATTGTTTCAACTAAAAAATATTTACATCTTTACTTAGCATACCGAGGTAGTTGTTAGCCTGCTGCGATCCACCTCGTATGCATATTAGCCTATTTACCAGTGCCGATAAACCACTGGATATAAAGTTAGAGTTTTATAAGTTGTATTATATGACCCACTATTTGGGGGTACTTTGGGATGATTTTAAGATTTAAAGGTTGCTCTATACGTTAAAATATACGGTACTTACAAGAAAACTCTGATTATTGTATTTGTTCAGTCGTAGTTTGTTCAATGACAGTTAATTAAACAATCGATTCCTCTTTGACTTCGTAGATTATTCAATACATTCTAATTCAACAGTTTTTCTTAAAGTTTCTTGTCCACGACTCCTGTACTGGGTTTTTAAGTTGTTTGCACGATTCAAACTTGAAATAACATGATTTATTGCAATATTTTATTTATTTAATATTTTACTTAAATTTAAATCAGTATCAATCGTTATGTTCTTAATTCTTGTACTTTTATTGTTTTCTCTCCTTAATAGTAGATTTTTTCTCATATTCTCTCACACTCAGAAATCTCTTGCGTCCTACGGCTTTATTGCCTTGCTTCAAGTGAAATGATTAAAAAAAGCTCAAAGACATTCATAACTTTTTGACAAAACATATTATTATAATTGAATTAAACTAAATATTCATATTAAAATTTTGTATACTATTTCTCACTCAAAGTATTTCAAGATTTCCTCAGACTTAAAAAAATACTTTCCTGAAATCACGTAATTCTAATTAAAATGAATCCAGTATAGATTTTCATAATTATTTTTTTTTAATTAATTAGGTGTAAGATTCATTAATGCTGCATTTCATTTACAGTTTGAATTAGTTTCATTACTATTATTCTCTCCATTTATGATTAAGGATTTTGCTCTCAATGAGCCTATATAACTTAATCCTCTATTGGGACAAAAAGCTCTCCCCAGACTCCTATATACGATTCAGCACTGTGTAACACTCCAGTAACTACCTGTCATGCTCTATTTTGGTATGAGTTAGATAAGACCAGAAATGCAGTATAGCTGCTCAATTCTCCCTTTCCAACATTGCCAGAGTTCAAAAGTGTTTATTGTCTACCCAACAATCATTTTCTCCCCCACATGCCAAACGTTCGTAGCTTCTGGATAGTCTATCGATATTTTCCTCAAAGACGTTCAGATGAGCTATATTCCTTGGTGCTCTCAATCTGATGCTATCAATGTAAATCTATGAACCGCTATACCATCTCCAGATGGTCGATTCATGTTCATTCCTATTCTTATAAGTAAGGAAGAAGATTCACTCAGACGGCTTATTCTCCAGAACTGTTACTTTGTGGAACTGACTCCAGAGAGGATGCTTCTCGGATCGCTACGGCCTTAATTCTTCTAGTCTATGATCAGCCATGATCTATTCTACATTTCCTTATAATTTGCACTTTTTTACTTCCTTTTAGATCCTTCAGCAGCTGCATTCGGTAAGCCTTTATCTTCAGTGGCTACTGGATCTTGAATTGTGTGAACAATCGTATTATATATCTGTTTCTCTCTTAGTTATTTAGTATGAACGTCATAGCCTACCATACCTCATAAATAATGGACTAATCCGTTTTACTTCCTAAGAAAGTCCGAAAAGACATATCTGAGACGCTATCTGGTTTCAAAGAAAGAAAGAAAGAAAGAAAGAAAGAAAGAATAATGAAGACAATAATACTCTCATGTGTGTATCGTCTGTTTCAGGGCAATGGAAAATATTCCATTTCAGATCGTTTTTTTTATTAAATTTTTACCCACGTTCTTTTTTTTAAATAATGGCCATTATTCATATTTATGGTTGGTAATGGAATCATTTGTTAAAATTGTTCTGCTCAAATATTTACCGATGGATTTTTTTTTCATCTTAATTTCCGCTGTTTTTATCAAAACTTCTCTGACCAAATATTTACAGCTTTTTGTAAAAAGCAAATATCAGAAATAAATCTAACCCAACCATCAAATTAACATACATCCATTTTTACTCAGAAAGCTCCTTTATCAAAGGCCAATGTTTTGTAGGATCTCAACATTAAATTAAAACAAACGTGGCAGTAAATCCGTCATTTGTGGAAAGTGCTCATAGTACGGCCTTTTAGCTTAACTGGTAAGGCAGCATGTCATTCGAAGACACTCTTTACAAGGAAAAAGCCAGATGAATGCAACTTTTATAGAATTATTTTTTTCAGAAGAGCTGCTCTGTTTATTAATGATCAATATTTTCCTGCCAACGTCACAGAGAATATTGTCAGCAAGAGATGACTTGCATGTTCGAAGAAAATATATTCGCTTGATTTGAGCCGGTTCGCCTTGAGATTTTCTTTAATGTAGATTATCGACTCTTTTCAGAGCCGAGTTATACAATGATTTCGTATGATATGTAATAAATATTCAAAGTGTAGAAAACGCCTCTAAAAAGAAACAAACCTCAGGATAGGGCTATTCGTTTTCTATATATATATTATCAATGTTGTATACGTGTAGACATTTCTGGCTATGTGGGAATTTTTAATTAGTTTTCTTTTATTTCGAATGAACTGTATATCATAAGTATATCGAATGAAAAACTCGTTAAATTAAAAATTAATATTTTTCTAAAATATTGGTGATGATCAAAAAATCTTAGGGACAATAATAAATATGTTCATTTGAATTAACTTTATTTTTAACTAGCAGTAGAGCCCGGCGTTGCCTGGGGATGTAATAGTAAGAGATAGATCAAGTATCGACCATCATAAAGACTGAAAAATAAAATTGACAAAGATTATTGTTTAAGGTTGACGGACACGCATGTCTTAATTAGATTTTTTGTTTTGTTTTCTTTTGTTTTTTTTGTTTTTTGTTTTTTTTTTTGGCGAATTGGTCAAACTCAAACAAAAACATTGTTTTCAATCGTTATGAGTCTACCGATTGAATAGAATTTTATTATAAACAATTGTCTTGTAAATGGAATTTTTAAAGCATTCTGAATGTAAAAATAAAGAAAAAAGTGTGCAAGACAATAAGAAACACTATCTGCCAAAACGAAAAGTGAAGTTTTGTTGAAATCGGTTGAAAAATATAGGAAATCCGATCCCCCACCCACACACACATAAACAAACGACCTGGGTTTTATAATAAGTATAACTCGATATGAGTTGTCTCCCTTTCATTCTCGCGACAGCGATGCCTCTTAATCGTGTTTTCAAATTGATTTCGTGCAAAAACATTTGTGTTTTTCCAATTTTTGGCGCTTTCAGAACAACTGCAAGGTAAATTTACGTAGTCCTGTGAAGTTTTGTTGAAATCGGTTGAAAAATGTAGGAAATCCGATCCAATATATACACGAACAGACACACACACAGACAACCTGGGTTTTATAATAAGTATGATTATTGTGCAAAAATATTTATTAATTCTGTTGTTTGTAGTAACGTCATATTTGAGTTCGTTATTTTTTGTGTAACATGATATCTAACAACGGATGAGTGTAGTTGGTTTCAGTTTCAAAAGTAATGCCTATTATAGGTTCAACGTTGTTAAGTTAATTGAGAAGATCTTTTGTAGATATATTAATAGTGAGTCGTCTATGTATCTGAAATACGAAGAGTTTGATGACCAACTTTACACACAAAAATTTGGTTTACCAATGGGATCTACTCTCAGCGACGTTCATGCTTGTCTATTTTTAGAGTTTCTAGAAAGTGACTCATTCAAAAACATTCTCCCTCCAAACTCTTATATTACTAAGTGAATATAACGAACTCAACTTGAATTCGAACTCGGTTTTCTGATAATTTTTATTCCGAGCCGCTATCTATTGAACCACCCGCACACCCTCCTTGAATATTTTCTCTTTCATAACAGACGTCTGGTACAGTATAAAATTTAATACAATTTGCGTGAATTCGCTAGATGTCTCTAAAATTGGCATTCTGAATACTGGCTTTTTACTTTGTGCCTGCACCGACAAAGAAAATAATTCAGAAACACCTTAGACTTTCAACAGTACGATGATTCTTTGTTTTGGAAAAGATCCGCCCATGATATCCTTCTTGAGACTACTCCTCTTGTTAAATATTCGGTAAATGTTCTTGCATGTCTTACGTTAGGCTACGAACATTTCCACATAAACAGCTTCATTTAAATATTTAAGAAACATATTGGTTAGAATAAGCCGGTCCCGGGTGGATTTTCCCGTTTATTTGAAAAGAAACATTACGCGACGATCTCAACCGTTATATCAAGTGCTCTATGATATACTGTCTTGAAAATAATTAAAAGTTCCGCAATATTTCTCTAACTTTGCTTACATTAAAAAATTGAAATATTTATGATTCGTAAAATTTTGCAATTGATTGTAAACCAAGAGAAATTAAGAAACAACAACATGACTTTATGATTCTTAAATTTTTCTAAGGGCAAAAAGGAAAGAAATAACGCGCTTAATTTTGTCTAACTCAAAAATAGACAACATTTTTGTGAATTATGTGATTGTTTCAACAAAATCGACAGCTGTAATACACACACACACACACATACACACATGTTTTGCATCGATAAAGTCCTTCCTACGGTGTGGCTTGTACACGTGCACACTTTACGAAGGGCTTTATCTACGTAAAATATGTGTGCGTGTTTTAATTTTATTATTATTATTATTATTATTATTTTCTTTGATTTCTGACGTTTACACATCTCTTTCCGGGTCCCGTCCAGGGACCTAAGGTTAGAAATGGCATCATGACATTTTCCACTGACAAAAAAAAGGTATTATTCTTATTCTTATTCTTCTTATTCTTATTATTATTATTATTATTATTATTATTATTATTTCCTTTAATTTCTGTTGTATACTCATTTTCTGTCAAGGTCACAACCAGAGACCTGACGTCAGAAATAGCATCATTTTCAATCTACACATCTATGTAAAATAAAAAAAAGAAATGAACACATTTACATAGGAAAATCCCTCCGTATGGTGTGAGCTGTCCCTGTGAGGACAAATTTTCGCATTTCTTTAAAATATAGCTGCCAGCGATCCCTTCAATATGTCTATCAGAACATTTTCCAATTCAATATATGGTATTAACAACAACTGCAATTATTGTTCTTTTCATGTGCCACATATTTGTGATTTCCTCTTGAAGATCTTGTATTTTGATATTTTTTGAAGATCTTCAAACCTACATAACAGTCTGCAGGAACTGCAATGCCAATAAGAATTCACATTCTTTATTGTGGTCTTTCATCATTATGTCTGCGTGATTAGCATTGATTGTTTGGTCTTTGTTGATTGGAACCTCCCATAAAATTGTTTTAAACTGATTTGGGGTGGCATACATGAACATTCCTTACCGTTCCTTCCCTAAAACCTGCAGACTTTCCACTGCAGATATTGACGATCCTGTCATGCCATGTTTTATATTTGGTGGATGCTAATATCGTTCAATCTAATCCAAGATTTTATGATATTCGTTTGGGGTCAAATGAATTGTTCAGTATATTTGCTTGATAACTGTTCGTTAGCATTATTCTATTCATTTGGGCTGCTGCAAATATTCTCCCAAAATTTTTAGCAGTTCTTCAATAAATGGCAGCTTTTGAATTCTATAACATCTTTTCCAATTATCCTGAGCTTAGTTTGAAATATTTGTCGATAGAATCTACAATGCTTTCCATATCGTCTTGTAATCTGTGCCTTTGATTGCAGTATTTGTTTAAAAATTCGTTTTCAATTAAATCATTAATTCTATATTTCCACTTGACCCTCAGGATTTTCCGTTTTAAAATATTTTCTTTTCTTCAAATCTCATCACATATCGATAATTCTCATCTGATTTCCTTCACTTTTCCCTTTAAGCAGCTTCGTTGAACTGGCATCAGGTTTTCCAGTAGCTGCTCAAGTTCTTACATACATTTCATTACTTAATTCTATAATGTTTTCCAGTGGTTTGTGCGCTAACAATGTTTGCAAGGCAGCATTACATATTTGCACCGAATGATTGATTATCGTCCTTTGTTATGTAGATGTTTGGACGTCAGTTTCTGTTGTGGATTCCGGGATGAAATCCGGTACCAATAAATAACAAACGCCAGGAATTAATATATGAAAATAATGTATAAACGTAATAATACAAACTGGTAAGGCAGGTTAGTAGTTCCAGGAACACGGGTTAGTAGCCAAAATATATATACAGTCTTTGGCATTTGAAGTATCGCTGTATAACTTCTTACGGAGTCTACGTGCTCGCTCACTGTGACTCCTACAACACTGTTACCTCACTCTTCCGGTTACCTACAACCTTTTACTCTGTCACTCTGGACTCGACTCTTCGGTCTTGCTCTGTTCGGGTCTTCACGTAGCCGTAGTATATGTATACACTGGGTGAGTCCATTTGTATAAAAAGGGGTGGACCCCTCAACAGTTTCTTTCTGACGTTTGTGTGCAAGTTTATTTACTGATTATTTATTTATTTATTATTATTATTATTATCATCATCATTCGATTTCTGCTATGGACACACTACCTACCAAGTCTGCGGAAAGACCTAAGGCAGGTCGTGGTGTGTTGTTATGGCCACATTTCATGTTAATTTTTTTTTTTTTTTTTTTTTTTTTTATCTCCGATGAAGTTGCTAGCGTTACATAGACAAAGTTCTCCTTAGTGTGTGTGCTGTACTTAATAAGACAATTTTCTGTATGTCTCTTAAGCTGGGGTTTCAGGGATTCTTTCAATGTGTTGTTTTGTTCCATTTTTTATAATTCCAAGTGCACCTATTACCACTGGTATTATTCTTGTTTTCAATTTCCACATTTTTTCTATTTCAATTTCCAGGTCTTTGTATTTTGATAGTTTTTCAAATTCCTTGGTTGCTATGTTACAATCCGCTGGACAAGCCATATCAATTAGTAGGCAAGTTTTTTCTTTCTGGTTTTTGACAATAATGTCCGGCCTATTTGCTTCAATTTTTCTGTCTGTGTGGATGGTATAATCCCATAGAATGGTGACATCTTCTATTTCTGTAACCGGCGCTGGCCGATGTTCATACCAGTGTTTGCTTACACATTTTCCAAAGTGTTTGCACATTGTCAGTGTAAGTATTGCCCCACTCTATCGTGACGATTTTTATATTCATTTGGGGCAAGTATAGAACATCCTGAGATTAGATGGTCTATTGTTTCTTGGTATTTGTCACAGAACCTGCATTTTGGATCCACATTATTATGTATGATATTTGCCTGAAAAATTCCTAGTGAAAAGACTCTGGTCTTGCGCTGCAAGAATAAAGCCTTCAGTTTCAGACTTTAATCCAGATGCTCGTAACCATCGATGAGTATTAACTTTATCAACATTGGGTTTATTTGCACGTTCTGGATATTGGCCATGCAGAGGTTTGTCTTGCCAGCGTTGTTTCATCTGTTCAAGGGCTTTATCCTTGGCTTTTTTTTTCATATCTTTTGCTGCAATAGTTGGTTCTTGGCTTCTGTTTTGATTTACTACAGAATCTACTAAATGTAAATGTTGTTTGTATTTACTGCCTTCTTTTATTATTGAATATTTTTCTTTCTGTTTTCATGTTGTTTCACTAATTTTATCATCCAGTCATTTGTTGTTTCCATGTAAGTTAGTAAGCCAATAGTTGTTGTCTTGTATGACAATTCTAGCTGAATAAGACCTCTTCCACCTTCTTTACGGGGTATGTATAGACGGTCTACATCAGCCTTTGGATGATGCATCTTATACTTAGAAAGAAGCTTTCTTGTTTTAGAATCCATTTGTCTGATGTCATTTAGAGTCCAGTTCAAGATGTTGAAACTATATTGGACCACTGGGATGGCAAGGTTATTAATGGCCATAATTCTGTTCTGAGAATTCAATTCAGTTTTTAATACCAGTCGTACCCTTCTATAGTACTCTTTACGCACTATTTCTTTTCATTTTCTTATGGTGAATTCCTTTCTCTCATTTACACCTAGGTACTTATAAGCTTCTCCTTGTTCTAAATCTTTTATTGTTACAGCAGGGTCTAAACTAATAGAGGAAGTTTGTTGTAGCGATCCTCGTAAAACTGTAGCTTTAGCACATTTATCCAAATTGAATTTCATTCCAATGTCTTCACTGAAGCATTTTACAGTTTGCAGAAGACCTTCCAGCTCATTGTCATTCCTAGCATACAATTTTAAGTCATCCATGTAAAATAGATGGTTTATTTTCTTTTTGAGCTATTTTGTAACCGCATTCTGTCTTGTTAAGTTGGCTGGTTAATGCTATAAGTGATATGCAAAATAATAAAGGAGACAAAGAGTCACCTTGAAATATTCCTCTATTGATGTTTATTTCGCCAGACTTATAGGTTCCATTTTTTATGATTGAGGTAAAGTGTAGTTTTCCATATCGACATACATTGTTTGATGAAATTGATGATAACGGGTGATACCTTGTACATACTTAAAGACTTTAAGATCCAGGAATGTGGTACACTATCGAATGCTTTACGATAATCTATCCAGGCAATACTAAGATTTTTTTTTCCACGGAAGCAGTTTTCCAGGATCATCCTATTAATAAGTAATTGGTCTTTACATCCGTAGCAGCCTCGTTTGCACCCTTTTTGTTCAAGTGGTAGTATGTCATTTCTTTCCAAGAAGAAATATGTCTGTTTTGTTAAAATAGATGTTAACAGTTTGTATGTTGTTGGAAGACATGTAATTGGTCTATAGTTTTTCGGAATTTTTTTTTTTTTATTATTATTATTATTATTATTATTATTATTATTATATGTGTATGTAGGGATATAGGGTGCAGACTCTGGTCCTCAGGGTCCATAGGAGAATGTCATCTAACTGATATCACTTTTCTTAGTATAATGGGATGTTCCTAGTCGGGCGATCTTCTGGTCAACGCTTATTCTGATGAAACCTAGGACACTGTTAGCAAAATTGTCCATTCCTTTTCTCACGAGGTCCACAGCTTCGATTATTATTGCTACAGTCTCAGTCTTCATTCCCAACTTCCTGTTAATCTTTTTGGACAATTTCTCGATAATCTTTATGGAGGTGTTTCTCTCCGATGGTGCTGCTATGTCCATAAGCATACATTTCCCGAATTTCTTGCCTTTTCTGATAATATCAGATCTGTTGACTTTTATTACCCTGTCGGTTTGAATTTGCGTGTCCCAGAGGATAGTTACATCGTTATTTTGGGTAACTGTGTCTGTTTGGTGCTTATACCATCTTACGATTTTGTGTTTCTTGCATATCTTCCAGTGCACATATGTCGCTAACTTGTTATGTCTGTGGGTATATTCATTTTTTGCTAGTTCCGGACATCCTGAGATCATATGGTCGGGTGTTTGATCATATCCTGCATTTTGGGTTAGTTTCATCATTGATTTTGGCAGTGATAGTATCTGGTTGCGGGCTTTTGGTCCGGAACTGCAAAAAATTAGGCCTTCTGTCTCAGTTTTCAGCCCGGTGCTCCTCAGCCGCTGATATGTTTTCTGTTTGTCTACATTTGATTCTTTCATTCTGTTTAGGTATTTACCTTGCAAAGCCTTATGCTCCCAATTTTTGCAATTTTATTTGGACATTTTTTTGGCTTTCTATCTTACTCGTTTGGCATGGATGGTATTCGTTTCGTTTTTTGTTGGTATGATTTCAGATATATTAAACTGTTTATGCAGAGAGCAGCTTCGTTTTTGATGGAGTGGATTTCATGTTTTACTATTTGCAGTCCAGGTTCATTCGTTTTTGTGAGGTAGGCTTCCGATCCGATTGTTGTAGTGTTAAAAGTTAGTTCAAGTTAGAGTAGAGCTCAGCATTCTAATGCTTTTGGTACGTACAGCCTATCAACATCTGATTTCGGGTAGTGTATCCTCATTTGGGTAAGCATTTACTCGTCTTGCCGCCCCCTTTTTAATGCCATTTAATTTCCACTTTATAATGTTGAAGCTGCATTTTATTACACGTATAGCTAAGGTGTTGATAGTCATCATTTAGTTGGACTCATTTAGTTTGTTTCCTAGAATTGAAAGCACCCTCTTGTACTATTCATTTCGGATAGTTTTCTTTATAATTGAATGTTGTATTCCGTCTCCTTCATTAATTTGTAAGTATTTGGACGTACCATCTTAGTATAATTCCTTAATCTTGTTGTTGGACCGTAGTTTTAGTTAGTTCTGGCCTTTGAAGCTGTCTTTGCCACAGTTGTCGATTCCAAATTCTATTCTATTATCTTCACTGATGGATTTGACAATGATGAGTAGATTTTTCTTGTGGTTATCATCTTTGGCAAGCGTTTTAAGATCATTAATATAAAATAGGTGATTCAGTTTGCCATTCTATGACTTGTATTCGTAGCTACTGTTGTTCAGTAGGAAGCTGAGTGACGCTAACGCAAGGCAGAAGAGTACTGATGACTATGAATCTCCTTGGTTTTTGATAATGATTGGTCTCGATGTTATTGACCCGGTTGTATGTTTTAGATTTAATGTAGTCTTCCATTTTGTCATGTTCTCCGTTATGAATTTGTATATTTGTAGGCTCTTTTTTATCTATTAAATAACCGGCTGTTTCGGCTGTTGTAGGCTCCTGGCTTTTTCAGGTGATTGGAATTTTGGACCGAAAACTTCATTTCCTCCACCGATGTAGATTGTTCTAGTTCCACGTGTCATGCCTCTTCCAGGTGTCTCAGTTATTTCCCTTTAACTCAACTCTCCAAAACATTGTGAATATGGCAATTAAGATGGGGATAACTGTCTGAATAATTTAATTTAGTAATGCTAATACCTCATCTCAGAGATATAGAGGCCGAAACGTTGTGAATCTGGCAATGAAGATGAGGATAACAGTTTGAATAATGTAAATAATGCAAGTAATCATAATACCTATTCTCAGATACAGAGGCCGAAACGTTGTGAATATGGCAATTAAGATGAGGATAACAGTCCGAATAATGTAAATAATGCAAGTAATCCTAATACTTCTTCTCAGGGATATAGATGGAACAATGCCGGAGACCTTTTTGTAGTCGATGTTTTTTTTCTTTGTTGTTACCTCTTCCAATATTGTTTTATTGATAATTAGTTGCCCCTTGAACCAGTAACTTCCTCTTTTACATCCCTTTTGTTGTGCTGGGAGTAAATTGTTTTTTTCTCAAGGGAGGTAAATGTCCTTTCCCTTATGAATGAAGTGGGTTTCTTGTACATTGTTGGTAGGCAGGTGATGGACATATAATTCTTCGGGTTCTACGTCTCTTCTGTTTTTAAGAGTAGGTATGTTACTCCCCACGTGAGTCATTTGGGATATTGTCTTGGATTTATCATTGTGTCATTGTCTGCCCGTGCGAGGTCTTGGTGGGTGCTAGATAGTTTTTCTATCCAAAAATTGTTTATTCGCACTTCCCAGTTTTTAGTTTGCAGATGGCAGCCGTTATATTGATATCCATCGATTTTTGGCACACTATTATTATTATTATCATTATATTATTATTATTATTATTATTATTATTATTATTAAACAAAATGATTGACGTGATTCTTCCATTATTTTTCCCTATCATATTACGCACTTTTTCAGTTGTATGCCTTCACAATAGCGGAGTTTCACTCGTTTTGACACATTCATAAGCATTACAGCTGTTTTTTCTTTACAATATAAGCAACGTTTGTACAAAAGCTTATAATTTTTGTATATTTATATACTTTTATACTTGAAAATTTAAAAACAACTTGAAGAAAACATACTGTCAAAATATCGTTGAATATTGTCAAATACGTTGTCTTTTCTTTTTCATTACTTAAATCGCGCTCTTCTTTTAAGTATTTTTATTATTATTATTATTATTATTATTATTATTATTATTGTAAGTTATATATTTATGTCATCCTATTAATAACAATGTTGTATTTAGTGGGTACACCTGATTCAGTAAATATCCCTGCTTATTTAACAGTTAAATTAAATTTAACACTGCTAAGAGATTGACAAGTCCTCGTAATTAAAAATACGTGTCGGAATATACTAGAAATAATGTCGAATTAAAATACATTTATTAATTGCTCTTTCCCCTCTTTACTCTCTCTCTCTTTCCCCATACATATATATATATATATGTGTGTGTGTGTATTTAGGCAGCATATCTTCATTCAAGCATCTTTTGTTGAATAATCTAGACATATTATGTCCATTTATTTCATTATAAGCCTTGCAATTTCACAAATCAATTTCTATATGCTGTTACAATACTGAGTAAGAAAGACGCTAACAATCCTTTTCTTATGTTCACACATGAACTTAACAATAACTGTAAAATTCCTTTTCTTGATATATTGATAGACACCAATAATAATAATTATAATAATACATTTACTACGTCCCCATATAAAAAAAAATAACTGACATAAACACGTGAGAAGTCGTCTATAAAGGTGGAAGTTAAATGTTAATTCTTCCATGAAAAACATTTGTACTCGGAATTAAAAAATTAAACTCTAATTAATAATATCTTTCCTAATTACATTGTTGATTAACAAAAGGCTCATAAGTACTAATATATCCCCCTTAATCCCAGTAAATATCTTAAACTAATTATATACCATACTAAATTTAAAACAACCAATTTACTGATCCGCAATAACTTTTCCCAGTCAGCTAATGTTTTACCAAAAAAAAACAAAAATATTATATATCATTTTGAATGTCCTTTGCGAGATTTTATCACTGACAAAGGCGTAAATATACATGTTGGTTTCACGATGATAAGATTAACAAGAAGGCTTATTTACAAATGTCGTTATTCTGCAGAACATTTAAAAGAACATTCCTGTTCCCATTCATGTTTTATAGAAATATTAATTAATACCCTGAACATAAAAATCAAAACCTTCAAATTCTTGAAGTTCTGTATATTAAAAAATGCAACTAACAGCAAATAAAATTAATTATGAGTATAGCAATAATGTTTTAAAATGAATTTAAAAATTAATATAAAAGCAGTGTTATGGGACGCACAAATTGTAATTTTTTTTTTAATTTAAAAAATTCAGTATTTAAAAACATTAATGATAAAAATATAAATTAATTACCTCCCTTACAAATTCTTAACTCTAATTTTTAAATTGACTATAACTGAGAGAGTTTCATGCGCATTTACAAAAAAATCACAACTATTAATCACATTATTTTTTTGTCTTAGTAATTCAACCCTGAAGATGTGCTTAGATGAAATTGAAAGTACTTGGGAAAATGAAATAAATAACAAAAACTACTGCGTCTTTCTTACTTCTCTCATGAAAGGTTAAATCCACCTGTGTCTCCCAGTTATGGCTAATTAGTTAAAATTGTATTACTATCATTCTTATCTCCAAAATAAAATATTTTCTGTATTTCCATAACCTGCAAATGATTGAAAACGGATCAGTCAACCAGAAATCAAATGGAACACGTGAGAAATCAACTATAAAGATGGAAGTTAAATGTTAATTCTTCCATGAAAAACATTTGTACTCGGAATTAAAAAAATTAAACTCTAATTAATAATATCTATGAAAAAATCTATGGTTAAGTTACTGAAAAAATGTCTATTCATTGTAGCTCTCCAGAAAGTACCTGACGCCTTTTTCCATACTTTGTTATTACAACAGTCATGCTGGACCAAAAATTTAACATTGCTGCAGTATCTGGGCAAGAATTTCTTAATCATCACTTTTTAGCTTTCAGCTTCTTTCAGCATTGAAATCCGTTCGCAACTCTATCGCTCACTCCATGGTAAATGTTCGGACGAGTTCCATTCTTTAGTTTCACTTGTTCCACCCATTACAACTATGCTACGTCTACGGTGTAGAACCAGTGCCTTTTCCTTCATTATTCCAGTTGTAAAATAGAAATATTAAATTGGATGAGAAAATGTGACGGTATATATTTATATACATTATAATGAGACTGTGTTGTTAAGAACTTCGAAAATCTGACAGCAAATATTTGTATACATTATAATGAGACTGTGTAGTTAAGAACTTCAAAATCTGACAGTATAAATTTTTATACATTATAATGAGATTGTGTTGTCAAGAACTTCGCAAATTTGACAGTATACATTTTTATACATTATGAGATTGTGTTGTCAAGAACTTCACAAATCTGACAGCATATATTTATATATATTATAATGAGATTGTGTTGTAAAGAACTTCGCAAATTTGACAGTACACATTTTTATACATTATAATGAGATTGTGTTGTCAAGAACTTCACAAATCTGACAGTATACATTTTTATACATTATGATATTGTGTTGTCAAGAACTTCGCAAATCTGACAGTATACATTTATATACATTATAACGAAACTGTTGTCAAGAACTTCTCAAATTTGACAGTATAGATTTTTATAAATTATAATAAGACTGTATTGTCAAGAACTTCTTTGGTTTTAGCGTGACACTTCTTTGTCGAAGCCGAATTTTTCCAGTGACTTTGAAAAATTTTTGGGCCCACATGCAAATTATTCAGGTGATTTTTATAACGAGCATGCTGCAGCTTTTCTATTTCTCACCACAGGGGAATCCCCCTGCTTCGATTGGTTTAATTGGTATTTGCATATTATAGATAAGCAAACTTTCCTCCTTGGGAGATCCGGAGAGTTTATAAAACCCTTGTATCACTGAATACAATTACCGACTACATGAGAACTTCATATAATACAACGTATGAAACCATTGCTAATGGGCGATCAAGGGTACACCGGAATATGCTATGACATAATATAAAGCTTTTTCATTTTCGCTTTGCGTTCTCTTTATCCGGCATGACATTTTACGAAATAATACTAGGAGTTGTTTCGTGTGTTCTACAATATATATATATATATATATATATATATATATATATATATATATATATAGTGTATCACAAAAGTGAGTACACCCCTCACATTTCTTCAAATATTTAAGTATATCTCTTCATGGGACAACACTGACAAAATGACACTTTGGCACAATGAAAAGTAGCCTGTCTGCAGCATATGTAACAGAGTTAATTTATTTTTCCCTCAAAATAACTCAAAATATAGCCATTAAATGCTAAATCCCTGGCAAATCTAATAGAAAATAAAAATAAATTCTTTTTCGTTTTTCATACAAAATACTCAAATTTTAGGAATACGTTTTCACAACATCGCCCACGTGACGACGACGTGATCATATTTAAACGGAACGCTGATCTTATAAAAGATTTCAGTTATCTGTTTGGATTGGTATTACTTTTATGTCCTTCGTCTTTTTTCATGTTGAATTGTATATGGTCTATGTTAATTATGTTTTATGATGATGTCATGAAGATGATCTATTAGGCCGAAACGTCCGACGTTGACATTAAACATTAAAACAACATAATCGCATATTAGGATTTTTGTTTTGTTTTTCAGTATATTTTTCTTCATACTGTCGGATCTATATCCATATATTTGTTTACACACACACACACACACACACACACACACACACACACACACACACACACACACATATATATATATATATATATATATATATATATATATATGAATCCAACGAATAATTGAAAAGGATTTATCTATGTCTAACATAAAATTTGTTACAACTACTTCTAAACCACCAGTCTCCACCTTCACCGCTAAGACTCGCCATGCTGCACGCATTTTAGCAAACCACATACACACTCTTTATATTCCCCTGATGAGATGTAATTTCCACTCACGCAGCTTCTTCCTATGAACCACTGCCTTGTGGACCCGGCTCCCAAAAGGCTGCTTCTCCCATCACTACAATCTTAAATTGTTCAAGTCTAGGCTTAACAGTATTCTTCCAAAAATATACACATAAGCTATACCTCTTATTTTGTATACCTCTACATCGAGTGGCCCTTGGGCCTTGTAAAGGGCGAACACCAATATAAATAAAAGACTTAATTAATACAAAACAATAAGATAAAGCTTGAAGCAGGAATTTACTCTAGCGTCTGAAATAATTATCTTAAGGGATATATATGAGAAACCTCAAAGAATTTAGGTAAAAGAATATGCAAACACAAACCGAAACCGATGCATTAGTTACGCGTCAAACCGGCAAGTCATTGCTCTTAGACAAACGCAATACTTCGACGCAAATTAATCGGATTAATATATGCTTCCAATGATTTGTTAAAGTTTAATTAAAACAAGAGTAGATAACTCTAGTTATTTTATGTTGTGATATGTCAGTTTAGATATTAAAAATACGTTGAGAGCTATTTATTTATTAACTGTTTTATTGTTGGACTTATAACCACTTCTCCGATGTTTGTTGCATTTATGTCTAACATGAAAATTAGCAACCAGCTTCAGATTCATTAGCCAGAAATATTTTGTTGTAACGAAATTCCTGTCGAATTGGAATCTGGAAAATGATTCTTTGATCTTAATTAATATATTAATTAATATATTTTATCGGTATAATAACATATCTTCTCATTATGAATGACTCAGTATAATTTGTTTGATAAGTTGCCGACACCTTGAGCTTAAAATCCTTCCGATTTCGAGTAAAAGAAAAATTCAGTATCAGTTTTAACATCTTAATTGCAGATAATAATTAATAAACGGTTTTCTCTCTAAATTAATAAACTTGATGTTTAGTTCTTTCTTCTTGCTTTCCTACTTTCATAATTAATAAACTGTTTTCTCCCTAAAAAAATCAGTGATCTAAAATGATGAGAGTCTCATGGAGCAAAGTCAGAAGAGTAAGGAGGATGAGGCTACACTCTTGTATTTAATGTAATGATCACTTCCTTAGCGACTCGCTGAATATGTAGTTTTGAGATAATGGGCTTCCAATTGATGCTAGTATTACAAATTAAGTATTTTGTCTTTGTTTAGCATTGCACAAGAGACGACATACCTTATAATCGACCAAACACAAATCATTTTTTTCGGATGCTCCTCTGGGTTAACGATAGAGTCTCTGTTTTCAAAGTGTTGTGGGCCTCTCACCTTTTTACATAAGATGGACTCGTCCAAAGTATACTTATACTGACAGAGAAAATACCTGCTGTTAAGATACGTTGAGATACAGTCTCGACGTCTGTCGAACTGTCTGCTTTGCGAGAGAGGAACTCGGACGAAGCTTTGCAGCATGGCAAGGTTTCGTCCGGGGAGGTAGACAGGCCCTGAACCCGTCTAGGCGGGTTCAAAGGGTATATTTTTGGCCGAGCCTACGGGCTCGGAGAAACCCACTTTAAACTCGGTCTTGTGCCACATATATTCGTCGTGGGTGGGATATTAAATACCGAGATACGTTGAGATACGTTGAGACAGGTTGAGAGATATGGAGACAGACACAAGGTGTTCCCAGAGAGTTATACAAGACTCCAGAGAGAGAGAGAGACAGACAGACAGAGAGAGAGAGGGAGAGATATGATTACGGCTTTACATATACTTTCTACTAATACTTTCTACTAACCTGCATTACTGGACTACTAATCTTCACTTCAAGTCTGTATTCTTATGTTTAATACACTTATTTTTCGAGCTCAATTTCTGGCGTTGTTTATTTCTTTGTGCAGGATTCCATTCACGGAATCCACAACACAAAGACTACTAACCAATTTCGTGTTCGCTCTAAATGATTATAGAGAACTCGTTTTTAATCGCGGCTGATTATACTGTTCAGGAAATATTCAGTAGCAAAACTATTCTTTAATGGCGAACATATGGCGTGTATTCGAATGAACTAAGAAGCAATAATATGATAAAGGATATATTTGATCATCTTTTTTTTAAAATCCTGTTTCATGAAAGTGTTTTCTGTTGCATGTATTGAACTATTTTGCAAATTCTCGTATAGCTTGCTTACGACTTTTCCGCAACCACCATATGCAGAAACTCAATAATAAGAAAATGTGGTTATTCAGATCGAAGGGAATGTTCAAGTGAATTTCCAGGTCGAAACAGACCAAGAATCGTTAGCGTATCTGGACATTTAAACCTCCATTTCTGTAGTCAGAACGAATACTTCTTAGTTTCCGTTTCTTCAGTGCCTATTTTAATTCCTACGACATGCAGTGTCCTTTATCCCTCAGATGTAACTCGTTTTAAAAGGCTAAAATCGATACAAACCATAGCCACTCAAATATTAAGTTATATGTAAAGGAAGAAAACAAAATTACAAAATCAAGATTAATGGTTATATCATGTCAAATAACGACAGGACTTTCTTTCTACCCTTTTCCATTTTGTTTTGGACTTTGTTTTCTTAACAATTTATCTATTGAATCTCATGATGAATTATCGTCTATGGTACCAAGGATTTATTAATTTAAGCACGGTACAAGATTGACGGAATGATCTCATCATTTTAGAGTTGAAGTAACTAGATGTAACCGCAAGTTCTATGCTGACAGTTTCTGATATCGCATCTCACGCTGACTGAACTATCTTCCTGCTCTTGCTTGCCAATCAACTTTAATCTACAAAAATTTAAATGCAATGCCAATCGTTATAGGTGTCTTTTTAATAATTTTTCTTTTATTGCTTTGTCACTTTAATAGCATTTTTTTTTCTTATATTTTCTAACACTCGGTAACTCATTTGTGTCTTAGTGGCCTTATGGCTTTGTTTGGGGGAAAATGATTAAAAACATGTTAAATATGCGAAATTGATGTAATGTTTCTGTTTATTATAATGATATAGAAATAGATCTTTTTTTTCTCTTTCCGTGGGGAAATTGAATGCATATACAGAAATAAACAGAAACTTGAAATTATTTTATTTTTGTTTCCTAATATATTATAATATAACACTGTACAACTGCTTGGTATACCAGCTGCTCAGTAAGCGGACATGGGAGCCGACCAAATGATTATAGATATTGCCCAGGAAATAATCTGCTGACCTCTGACTTCTTGGATGAGGTTTTCACTCTCTTTCTCGTAGCACTGCTAAAAAAAAATAGATGAAAGCATGTCTGCCGTGTAAAAAATGTTTGAATTGTTCTTACGTCAATAGGACGTTTTGCTTCTATTAATTCTAGAACGGAGCCCTTAAGGAATGGCTTTTATCCTTGGACCCTGCGGAAATTGAACTCTGTTGCATACTGACCAATTTTCAACGTGGTCTGAACGTTATTACTTTTCATTCGAATATATGTCTGCGTTTTGTGCATGTATTAGTGCATCTGAGCACCGCTTCTCATTGTATTGTACATTGCACAGTGACGAGAATGATAGATAAATAAAGGTCTCCCTTCTTTCATGAAGTAAGGATAACATAATAGATGCATTATTGTGTATATTGATAGATATGCTGCTTCTTAAATTGTTTAACCCTTAGACAGCACGAGCACATGGTAGAAGCTGTTTCTGGGAAACTTTGTCTTTAGGTGAGACTAAACATTATTAGTAAAATTTTAATTTAGATAATTTCATCTTAAATTTTCTTCTCTTGTGATAAATTCAGTAATGCATATTAATATGTCTAATAAAGTTATCCGATGCTTTTATATATTCCATTTTGACCCTAAAACTAGTGATTAACTCTGAATATAGTGAGGCTAATATCTTAGAATGGTCTAGACAAGACTAATCATACTTGGTAGATGTCTTTGAAAGAATGAACAATGTACGATGAGACCTTAATGGCAAACGGTATATCTTACATTTAAAACACCACAATTGGAAAACATTAAACAAGAAATCAGGAAAGGGTTAAATATTAAGGGGGATGTGATGAAAAGAAAGAAGACAAATTTAGAAGCTTGACTAGTTACAGGAGTTTATCTTGAAATTAAAACATGACCACTAGTGTTCTAGGGGTAACTTCTACTGTAGCACTTGTAGCACTGTTCATGTCTAGGGGAAGGTAACCTAAAGGGAAAATAGCTCTTCAGTCTGGTTTGAATTCATGGTTTTCTTTTAAACTGGTTAATCTTACAGTACATCAGTAAACGGTGGTTTGAATTTAAATGTTTTCTTAAGCTGGCTGCCACCCAAAACCGAAAAATGCAATCTTCTTTACTATTTAACCCATATATAGGGAAAATCGATTCAGTCATTTTACAAGAGAATAAGTACGAAGTTAACGAAAGCGATGCGATCATTATTTGCATTCAACTCGTCGATACCATTCAAGCTCTCCGACAACCTGTATATCAAATCAACCCATACCATCAAATATTGAAATATTTTGTTAAGTTTAATCCGAAATTTAAATAGAGATAGAGGAAAAATTAATGAAAATGCGGATCGGACCGCGTTTCTGTGTAAGCATAAAATGGGACCCCACGTTACATCACTATCCTTGTTCGTGTTGGTGCGCTCGATGACAAGGAAAGGAAGCGTGAAAATAAACCCCGCAGCGAGAAATGAGAACTCGAAACCGTATTCCAATATATTCCAATATATGCAATTGCTTAATGGAAGGATTCTCTAGCACGGCCTGGGTGGGTAGGTAGGTTAAAATTGAAACAGCTTCTAGCATCTCAGACTAAAACATCAGCTTTTCCCCTCAACGCACCCCCTACCTAACAAATCGATGTCAATCTAGAATCGATTTTAGTAGCTGCGCATTGGAACTACCCGAAGGGAAATTTTGTTCCCGTTAACGGGCAGATCAGAAATTAACTACTTCAACCTCAACTGTGAGTGTTAGCAGAAACCTGTGACCGGAAAACCACAATGTTCATTTTTTTTTCCACTTCTTCCCAAAAGCATTCATATATTTATTATTCTGTTTTGGTCAAGTGGATAGCTACACTGAGGACATCATTTCACAGACTTATCGATGGTCAAAAATATTAATCAGTCACAATTCCCACAGGAGCGGAAGTAATAAATGTTTGATATTATTTCATAACGATCCTTTGAAAGGATATGTTTTAACTTTTGCATTGAAAATATCAATTTCACTGAAGGTGATTAAATTAAAATGACAACGTGCCCGAAATTAAGAATAACACTAATTTTCAAATCATCTAATAGACCGAAGTTAATGTTAAAATCCAAAAGTAGAGATCTGTTTCCAGAATAGATATTTATTCAGTTGTTAAAGGGACATAACGACTAAAAAATGTCCGTATTTAGCCAGGGAAATCATGATAATGGACCATATTCTAAACATAAATAGAACGTTTTCTTCGGCTTTTTCTTGAAACAGATTCCCTAGTCTTGTGCTTGTGTCTCTATATATTTCCTGGGGTAATCTTTTATTGGGTACACAATGAACATATGCGGTTTATGTTAAATTAATTTACAGTTGATTTCAAATAATTATATGGTTTATTTTAAATTATCATAAGGTGGGTTTCAAATTAGTTTCGGTGAAGACACAATTTTGTGAAGCGCTGTGTAAAAAGAAATTAGATTATTTCTTTTTTTGCTTCTTTTTTACGAAGCTTTTTTAGTAGGGAGAACATTAAATTTAGTTTTTTTTTTCACATTTTTCATTCATTTCCAAATTACACATTGAAATGAAACTCTTTCAGTATTTACCCGGCAACTGTGTGTCACGAGCCGATCAGGAATCCTCCTTGATATCCAAACGCAACTAAAAATTCGAAAGAACGAAGAGCAGCCGGAATTGATTTCTTTTTTCGTGTTAAAGATTTTAACAGGTAATAATTGTAAAGTTTCGAATTTTCTTTTTACTTCGGAAATCACCAAGAACTTTTTTTTACGTATGGTATGTCGTGTCCTTTCAGAACAGAGTTCCCTTTCCTTATATCAAAGTAAATTTTGTCTTTTTATCATTTCTTCTATACCCTGTTCTGCCAATAATTTACAAGAGATAATTAGACAGCTTATGCGTTGTTTTCCTCTGTCGTTGTTGCCATCTGTATGCCATGCGAGTGTCAAATTTTCTAAGTCCTCCATCTTAATTATGTGCCTCTAGTATTTCAACCTTTCGATATTTGACATGATATAACCATTAATCTTGATTTTGTAATTTTGTTTTCTTCCTTTAAATATAACTTAATATTTGAGTGGCTATGGTTTGTATCGATTTTACTCTTTTCTGATGGAAAGCATAAGTGTCTTTTTTGTTTATGTTTTCTCTAAGACATTGTCATTACTAACATGTTCAGTCCATAACATCCTTCTCTAGAACCACATTTGATTCAAGTCTCTTTTTCATCTGTGATTACCCGACATTTACTGCCATATGGGAGGAATAAGATTACATAACAATTTAGTATTCTTTTCTTAGTTTTCCTGTTACTTATTATTTTGCTTAGGTTTGGAAGGCACATTCTCTAGGCCAAAGCGCATTCAAAATGAAAAATAAACTGACCAGGAGTATGGAAGATAACCAAAAATGTCCTTGCCATTTTTTTACATCGTCTAGGAAGATGTGTCAGTAATACACAAGTAGTGTACGTCACGTGCCAGGAAAGACGTGGGGTGGGGACTTGTTCTAGATCAATACAGGAGGTTTGCATATACACGTCATAGATTTGCAACAAGGAAGCATGGTGGTGTCGAAGCAGCTCGTTCGAGCTTGTCTGTTTATGACTTTAAGGTGGGCTTGTTAGCAGCCGCATCATGCCAAGCCTTTGCTCTAAGTGAACGCATCGGCAAGAAAGCCATATCGGCAGATCTGTTCTTTCAGCTACAAGTCCTGGATTATGAGGCCCTTGAGGTGGCTATAGAGTAGGATATCAGCCAAGCCTGTGTTGAGTTTGCCAAACGCTTCCAGTATTCTAATAACAGTCATTCATCTACACCACATGCGAAAGGCGTACAATTTGAGCACGTGGGTAATCCACACACTATCGGATGCCAACAACGAATGAATATATCTGTATCTTGTTACTTTCCCGGCACCCCGATCTACCGATATTTGATCGAATGCTCACTAGAGACGAAAATGGGTCCTGTATAATATGGGTAGCATGATTTCCATTCAAGACACCTGCTTCTATCGTCAGGACATTGCGCATCTGCAGACAAAATGTTATAGATGACGATTGGGATTACTTTAAATACTAACAGTATAGCAAATTTACTGTATATCTTTTCCTAATAAATCAAAAACGGCAAGATATTTTTGATACCATATTTAATTGAAATAATAGGTCATTTAATAAATACAAAGAATTACGTAGCTTATTCATAGACAAGCCTTTTTTATTTGCTTAATGTCATAATGCGAGTTACGAATTGGGGATATAAACATCAAGCAGAGGTAGAAGTGAAAATATCTGGGAAACGTTTTAACAGGCGATGGAAAATGCGGCGCCGAAGTCCGAACAGGCTTTGGAATTTCGAAAGAAGCATTCCAAAGTCTAAGAAAGGTGCTGAGAAACGGGAAAAAATTCATTAGAATGACAGGAAAGCGGAAATTGATCCGTGACTTTGAGAGCATTAAAATTAAAATGAATCGACACAATATGTCCAGATTATATATATATATATGATAAGCAAATATAAATGGATATAAATCCGACAGAATGAAGAAAATATCTGGAAAAACAAACAAAAATCCTTAGAATGTGATTATGTTTAATTCATATTAAAACAACATAATCACATTCTAAGGATTTTTGTTTGTTTTTCCAGATATTTTCTTATATATATATATATATATATATATATATATATATATATATATATATATATATATATATGATATATGACTTGCATGTATTTAAGCCCAGTGATCAGGTTACTTATGGTTGTTTTAAATAATGACAGTGGATTTTATAAAAGTAATTCCACAAATACCAATGACAATATTTTTGGTCTTAGCAATTCCTCTCTGACAATGATCTTGGATGAGATTGAATGTATTTTAGAAAATAAAAAAAATAATCAAATCTCTGGTGTCTTTCCCTCTCAGTTTTCCAAAAGCACTAAGAAACTGATCCGTAAATAAAAAATAAAAATAAATAGGCATAATATTTCTAGATAATTCAACCAAACATGATTGAATGAAAGGCCCATATATATATATATATATATATATATATATATATATATATATATATATATATATATATAGTGATCCCCGTCTATTCGCATTCGTGGCTTCACACATTCACGGATTTTTCTTTAGAACATATGTACTTGTTATTCGCGGAAACCCCGAATACTCGCGTGTTTTTCCAAAAACCTATGTACAAATTATTCGCTGAGAACTCCCTCGATTCGTGTATTTTGTCGATAGAACATATTTAAAATATTCTTGTATTATTTTCCTGTTATTTAAGTGACGTAAAACATACAACAGTTCATTTTCATTGTAAAAAAAACAAATGCAAAAACATATGTAGTGCTTGGCTTTTGTTCCTTGTTAGTCGTGGTTGGAAACTTAAAAGTGGCTTATGCTAAGTCTGGGGGCATTATCACAGTTCTGTTTTTTAGGAAATGTTTTAAACTTTATATTTTATGTGTCGTTATACATATTTTATACAGTATTTTCAATGGTTGTATTGATCTATTCCTAACTAAAATCGGTTATTGTACGCATGAAAGAAAATTTATATGCTCACCAATACTATTTTTAAAAAATGTTTTTAAAAGTGCCTGAAATATATCTAAATGTTTTAGGATGAAGTTTCAAGGCATATGGGGTTCTAGCAATCAAAATAGATACTTATAATAACTTTTAATGGGGTTACAATTATTTTCGGATTCTAACTATTCGCGGCCGGTTCGAGTCCATAACCCCTGCGAATACGGGGGACTTACAATATATATATATATATATATATATATATATATATATATATATATATATTAAATTGTGTTATTATTTCTTTATTCAAAAGAAAATATATATTCTACAGAGGATTTTCTTTTTTTTTAACCTAAAAAAGACAGGAATGATACTGGTAGGAGATAGAGAGTGAACGTGGGAGAAAAGAAAAGAAAAGAAAAACAAAAGAAAATGAAAAGAAAAAGTAAAGTTAGGGGGAACATTTAAATTTGCATTTAAATTTTTGAAGGTTGTATTTATCAGTAAGTAAACGGAAGAGAGTTCCACAGGTACCAAGTGCGAGAAAAGAAGCTACGGGAGTAGAAGTGGTGTTTACATTTAACTAATTCAGCAGTAAAAAGGTGGGAACCAGATGCCAATCTAGTAACACACCTAAACTCGTAATCTGGGAACCAGGAGTAAAAAGCTCATCAAAACAGTTGCCATGAAAATATTTGTAAAAAAAATCAAAGGGAAGCCACGTCAAGTTTGGTTAAGAATGACACGAAGTCAAGATGCCACATCAGGATCGATGACATTGAAAATCCTTATTTGGATTTTGTACTCGAGATGAATAGCACGAACATGAGACCAGATATGGCAGCAGTATCCAATGCACGGACGATTGGTAGAATTGTAAATGTGCAAGATGTACTGCCACATAGCAGGACAGACTGGGTTCTATAGCCTTGGATGGCAACTGGTCTTCCGCAGAAAGATATGGCAACCTACTGCGGGAAAAATCTGCCTCATCCGTCAGGTATAGAAAGATACATGATCTTCTATGTGTGTATCACGAATGGCACATCACTTAAGTTACTTACATCATGACGAGCTCAACGATACCTCATTTATATTTCTACGCCACTGTGTTTAGCGTAAAACCACGAAAAACGAAAAATCGATTTTAACACAAATCGATTTCAACACAAATTCTAAACGAAAAACTCCCTCAATTTTCAAGCAACCTAATACACACTTCATTCAATTTTGGCTAACAATAATTTCATTGTTTAACAGTCATTTAACTTGATAATTGAGTCCACCCATATAGTGAAAACCCGCGTAAATAGCGAAAATGGCGATTTTTAGTGGTATCTTTCTTATGTTTCATTCATCTTTCAACCAATTTTCATCAAATTTAAAAATTCTTTTATAAATGTATCACCTTTTACATCCCTGGTAGCACACTAACAAAATGAATTTCAAAAACTCTCAAACAATTGTGGTCTGGAGTGTGTCTTCATGTTGCCTGTTTTACACATTCATGTCCTCGGCTAACTTCGACTGGTTAAATACAGACTACTTCTGTTATATCAGTAACTGCATTAATTCAAAATGTTTTTTAATGAAAGTACTTTAAAGTAATTGAAGATAGACTCTGTTACATCTAAATATGATGCTGTTTTTGCTCCATTCTAACTGAAGCCTCTTTTTGATCGACCAGCTGCGTATGGCTGCTAGTTTCTAATAAAATAAAAAATCGTATTTATGTATGATTTGTATTTAATTTTATACATTTCTGTATGATCTCCATATACTCACTGCATAATTCATATATTATATATATATATATATATATATATATATATATATATATATATATATTTCGTTTCATTTCGTTGTTGGAAGTGCTATCTGATGATCCGGTGTCCTTTTGAAAGGACTCTGGTTAAATAAATTATCATAATGGTACCTTAAAGTGGTCTGTTTTCTTTTAAATTTTATATATATATATATATATATATATATATATATATATATATATATATATATATATATTACTAAAAACGAATATAAACTTTAACTATAGAATGCATTGACTTTCGTTGAAGCGATTTCTATTACCGTAGAAGAAAAATCAATTTATTAAAAATAATCAATAAAAATCTGGGGACTTTCGTTGAATATAAAGGCATAAAACAAAATTTGTGTAGATAGGTTTCAATCTTATATGGAAACCGAGTGACATCAACAGCGAGATGAAACTTGTCGTCTGCACTCAGGCTTCATGGTTCTTACTTACTTGATCCGTAAATAATGTTCTCTTAGTTCAACACTTCATGGCAGTATGGAAACATAAAAGAAAAATTAAGCACAGCGTTGGATATTTCTCTCGACTCTATTTCTAAAGATAAAATCTTTTGAGCGCAGAACAGACATTTCGAGTGTTCAAGACAATTAGAGAACAAAGATGGCGTCGATAGTTTTCGATAGTTTACGAACAGCAAGTAGCGGCGGGAATAATTGGATCTTGATTCGATGTTAGCGCATGCATTGCAGATTAGTTTCCGGTTTACAACAGTCAGCAATTGGTGGCTTAGTTTTACGTCTACCGTATAACGCCTGACAAGTAGCCGTGTCAACGCAAATTACTGATCATATCTGGGTCTCAGTGTAATGATGGCGTTGATTTCTATTTATTCTTTGGTTTGTTCTGGGAAAATTTTCAGCAAGAAAAAAAAAGAAACTTAACAGTAAAGAAAAAAATAAAATAATCATCATTGTTAGATCGAAAGTGATAAAGAAGTTGATTTGAGAAAAGAGAAAATCGATCATATTTTTTTCAACGTTTTAACATTTTATTCATGTAAATATATTTATGTCCTAACCTGACAAGGATTGCTTCACGTCAGGTAGAGAAAAAAGAATAAGTTTCCAGTGGAAGTGATGTAAGTTATTAGGTTGGTGCAAAAACAATGACGTAATAATGTCGTTTTTTGACGTATTTTTTAACGTCAAAAAACGACATTATTACGTCATTATTTTTGCGCCAATCTAATATTTTTTTCGTCCGGAAATATGTTAAAATATTATGTACGTTTTAAAATGATGATTTTGAAATTATTTTAAAACCTAAATTTATTCTAAGGCTTTAAAAATAAATAAGTTTTTTCCTATATAAATTAATGTTATTCCAGTAATTCCGTAAAAATTTATAAGTCAAGATAGGAAAAAAAATGTTATATACGTCGGTTAACATTACTTATATTTTTAAATTTAATTCTTTTTCCCTATGTTTTGAATGTTTTCGATTTAAATATAAAACGAGATTCTTCAGTTTGGGCACAAAAGAATACCAAATTCTTAAGAAAATAAAGAGAAAAAAATATCGAATCAAGAATAGTATTTTTTGAAAGCTATCGAAAACTGTTTCCGCACATCTAAAAATATTGCACAAAATATCAGTATAGATTGAGAGAATAAGACTTCTATACGCACGCATATTGCACTAAACCCTATTTTAGGGATACCTATGTTTGAGTAGATGCCCAGTTTTTGTTTTTAATGTGTGAATTGCGTCTACAGGCCGGAGCATTCGAGAGATTTAATAAAGATAATTTCCTCCAAGGATGAGTTTTCTGAAGCACGTCGAATAAGTCTGTTTTTCCTACAAATGTGAATGAAGGTTCCAACCGTCCTGGAGAAAATATTTACCTTATTAAGTCCCTCAAATGTGCAGGCCAGTTGACATACGGTAAAGGCTTGGCATACAAGGAGACTGGTCGTATAAAACGACTTCCAAATATTCAAGTTAAAAAGTAGGTTTCAGAATATACTCGCCGTACACCTCCCAAAAAATCGTATTTTAAAATATATTGAATCTAATTAATTAATTAAATTCAGTAAGCATATACTTTCTTTTCAATCAAATTCTACAGAAAAATGTTGGGAACATATTGTAAGTTTAGTAATACAATCTACAATATCTCATAAGTGTGTACTGTGTCATCAGTAGGATATTGCAGTAGCCGGAATGATTTTTGCCTGCTAACTTCCTGATCTGACATCCCGTCTACAATTTTCACGCAGATGACATTCCCAGAACTGCGTGCGTGTACTTTCAGATGATAACACATCTATAAGGAATTACTAGAAGCAGGCTTGAAATTCAGTGTATTTCATTTCGGAAAATTAGTTTTTCATAGCGTTAAACATGACGGACTTCTTGTCAAAGAAAGTGTATTGGCGGAGAATTTTATTGCACTAATTTATTCAAAAGATATCTGTAGCTGAAGCACACAAAATACTTGCTGAGATTTACGGTGACCATGCTCTCTCGAAAACAACATACAGACATTGGTTTAGATGTTTACAAAATTAATGATTTTGGTGTTGAAGATAAAGAAAGCTCTGATGCACCGAAAAATTTTGAAGACGAAGAATTGGAGGCATTACTTTATGAAGACTCATCTCAGGCACAAACTGAACTTGCAGAATCATTATGATTTGATTACACAACAGTTTCACAACGTTTGAAAGCATTAGGAAAGATTTAAAAGCGAGGACATTGGGTGTCGTGCAAGTTGAAGCCTCGGGACGTCGAACGGCGACTAGTCACGTGGGAACAGTTGCTTCAACGACAGAAAAAAAAGAAAGATTTTTTTTCATCGTATTGTGACGGGCGATGTAAAGGGGATACACTACGATAACCTTAAGCGTAGAAGATCGTAGTGTAAGCCTGGCCATGCATGAACATCGGTGTCAAAGTCGAATATCCATTATTTACATTATTCAGACTATTGTCCTCATATTTGTCGCCATATTTGTTAGTTGCCAAGGATCTGTCTGCCACCCTCTGAGTCGCTTCCTTGTAGATATAATTGACCCATTGATCGCTAAGTCTCCTTCATATGCCCGAAGCTCCGCCCACTTCGTGGAAATAATCAAAGATGCTCCCATCCTATCCAACCAGAGGGTGAGCTTGAACGTGGTGAGTCTGTTCACCAAGGTACCCATGGAGGAGGCACTCTCAGTAGTCAGAGACTGATTGGCCTCTGACTCATCCCTAGAAGAACGGACCAGTATTCCAATAGATAATCTGATGGAGATGCTGACTTTCTATACACAAACAACATACTTCGGAATGGGATCACACATATATCGACAGGATAAGGGCTTAGCAATGGGCTCGCCATTATCACAAGCAATGGCGAATATATACATGGAATATTTTGAGGAAATGTCATTAGAATCCATATCTCTAAAACCAACTATATGGTTAAGGTACGTAGATGGCACCTTCATACTCTGGCCGCACCAGGAAGATGTCCAGGTTCTACAAGACCATTTGATATCAATAAGACCTTCGATACAGTTCACAATAAAGAGAGTAACAACACACTCCCATTCCTGGGTGTTCTAATATCTCGAACAGAGCATGGGTTCAAGACATCCGTATACCTTAAACCGACATTCACCGGACATTACCTCAATTTCAACTCCCGCCATCCATACAGCGTAAAGAAAGGGATAGCCTGCTGCTTACAACACCGAGCAAAAGTCATAAGTGGTGACCCAGAGACATTAAAGAATTGATCAGTATAAGTAGTACCTTACAACGCAACAACTACCCTGGTTACATGGCAGCAGCTCCCAAAAACTGGGATAGGCAGGTACAAGAGGAGGACAAAAATACTCAGAAAACAATCTGCCTGCCTGACGTGAAGATGTTATCAGAGAAAATACAAAGGATCTGTGGTCCATATGACATCAGGACAAACTTCAAAAGCTTGACGACACTTCACAGATATCTCTCCTGAGAAAAATTGTGTGTACGCTATCCCGTGCAGCTGCGGAAAGAAATATAAAGGGGAGACAGGCCTGTCCCTTAAGGTAAGGCTTCAAGAACACCAGAAAACTGTAACACGAGGGGAAGTGGAAAAATCATGCGTGGCTGACCACATATGGAGAGAAAAAGGAGATCACCGCCCTCTATGGGATCAGGTTGAGATCATAGACAAAGAACGCCATTGGAAAATTCGTAAACTTAAGGAATCAGCACATATGCTAGGCCACAAAAATCTCCTGAGCCGACCAAGCAGAAAAATGAATGCAATATCGGAACCAGTAATAAGAAGTGCCAGAGAAAAGCGATAATAACAACAAAAATTGCAATATGAGCTCTGGTAAAAAACATGTAATGATAACAAAAAATTGCAATATGAGCACTGGTAAAAATGGTTGCTGAAGACATTCGGTTTATAATATCCAGAAATTCATACACAGATGTCCTCAAGGACACATAGCACAGTGGATAAAGCGTTGGTTAGATCCAGTGACAGGACCCAAAGAGCATGAGTTCAATACCCGGTTAAGGCAGTGGAGAACTTTCAGAGTGAAATTATCAGGAGATAACTGATAACTAACATCCATTAAACATGTGGAACTGGAACCGTCTGCCCCAGTGAGTGAAATAAAGGGTTAGGTTCGACATTCCAACCACCTGAAGAAGGCCGAAGTATACAATAATACAATACAAGCGGTGTGATAAGTATGGCCACAGACATGACGACAATATTCCGAATAATGTAAATAATACGTCATCTCAGAAATATAGACAGATACAGAATATCCATGGTTCGAAGCTTCTGCTTTACATTTGGTGGGATGAGTTGAATTTAGTTTATTATGATCTGCTCAAACCGACCGAAACCATAGACTTGAGCCGGGTATTGAAGAAAAAAAACGGCCGCTATACGAACAGAGAGACGCTAGGCAAGATGACGCTTGGAAGTCCTCCGGCGCTCAATTGTTCCAATCGATGCCACATGGCCTGATTGAGCAGCACTTTCATTCTTATGAAGATGCAAAAAAATGTTTCGAATCGTGGTTAGCTTCAAAAGACGTGTTGTTTTTCTGACGTGGAATTCAAATTCTGCCAGAAAGACAGCGAAAAGTAGTGGCTAGCGATGGACAATACTTTCAGCGACATGTTTCTTACGAATTTTTATATATATATATATATTTTAAAATATTTTTTCATCGCGACAAGGAAATTTCTATGTTTCGGAACTTTAATACTATGTTCTACTTTCTATTGATCACTTTTTAAAAACATCAGTTCTAAAAAACTGTAGATTATTAATCAAACTATTCTTTCTCTTCATATATATATATATATATATATATAGTTATTTATTTTTGTGGATACACGTGTTTGAGTAAACGACACTTTTAAAAAGAAAAAAGAAAACACTGTGAAACAGGGCTGGCCATTCGAGAGTCTTGATAAAGAATATGTGCCTTCTAGCAGGTTCGAACCAACCCCGTCTTTGTCTGGTTAGGTGATGTCTTCTTTAGAAGTAGCAACATATTTTTTCTAGGAAAGTAATAGAGCACAGAGATTGCATCGCCATATACGGTGTAAACATTAAGTTTTTGTGGATCGCATTAAAAACGTGCCTCAAAAAAAGTTAAATTACACATTTTTTTTTCACATCTTTTAAAAGATCACAAAAAACAAGTCGGCTAAGATAAATTTTCTTTTTCTCTTTATTTATATTGTCACTTTACAGATATACTGCTTATATATATATATATATATATATATATATATATATATATATATATATGTGTGTGTGTGTGTGTGTGTTTAAAATTTCAGAAGCGGTATATCTGTAAAATGACAATATAAATAAAGAGAAAAAGAAAACTTATCTTAGCCGACATGTTTTTTGTGATCTTATATATATATATATATATTGTTTTAACCTATGTTATATTTATGGATTAACATGCGCGTAAATAGATCTTATGTAATTATAAAACTAAACATTGAAGTCAACACCCAGCGACGACAGTCTGTTTTCTTCATCTACGCAATCGCCAGGCCATGATATTATATATATATATATATATATATATATATATATATATATATATATATGTGTGTGTGTGTGTGTGTGTGTGTGTGTGTATGCCTGTATATCTGTGTGTCTGTGCGTGTGTGTATGTGTGTATGTGCGTGTGTGTATGTGTGTCTGTGCGTGTGTGTATCTGTGTGTGTGCACGAGCCTTAGCTGGGTGCTTTCTAACTAATATATATCTCTATTTACCTTAATTGATGTACTTTTGAACGGGTTTATAAAACTGATGTTCAGAGGATCCACGTCCTCCTCTTTTCGAAGAATGGCTTGCTTGAAATAATCCTCTCGTTTTCATTGGGATTCGCTAAACTCGGCTTAAAGAGAAACACAAATCTTACCAAAAAATAGAAAAAAAAGTAGAAAGAAATGGAAAAATGACGTATAGTACAAATAAATAAATGACTTGTTTGAGATTGTCGGAATATAATGAAACATTGAAAGCGACGCTGAGATCCCAATGGAAGACACTACAGGGAATCCGATTACCGAAATTTATAAATTGCCGTTCTTTTGAAGCCGACCGAGTTATTGAAAAAGGCCTGAATTTCCTCGTGATTTGAAAGGGGCCGATATTTAATCATAACGCTAATAGCTGTTAATCACACACGAACGCCTCTTTACTGCCAAACGCATGCACGTTTATGGCTATTGCTGGACAAGGCCGTTGTGCTTTATTTCAAATCAAATCTGTATACAACTCCTGCCATAATATGCCGCACCCTGTAAGAATGAATTTATAGTATGCCATACTAACTTACGAAATAAAAAAAACTTGCGAAGTATTTAAGGTGTTTAAAGATTTCGATGCTTTCGTTTATGGATTTTTTTCTCAAATGTGAGACACTCGGTAAGGAACGAGCTCACTACAAATTGTACATGTGATCTGCAAGCTTGCTAACATATTCTGCTCGTTAGTCTGAGCTAATGTTGTGTTTTCAAGGCGCATATACAGTACTCACTGTAAGTGAAGAATAGTGGCTTTATTATAAGTATACAAGATGTGACAATTTAATTGCAAGAAAGATGGCACCGAGTACGTGAATCTTAGAACATTATAATTCGCTGAATAGGCCCTGAAATATTGCCTCTTCCTTTTTTTTTTTCTTGAGGCTCAATCTCAGATGATTCATTCATGGTCTAGTCGTAAAGGTTGTTGTACATCTTCATGTTATACTGTTAGAGAAAAATTAGTGAAAGATATCTGAAAACGCTGATCTAGTTTATGTGAATTTTCTTTTTAGTCATTCCTCCCTCCAAGCGAATCTGTAATGCCACAAGTAGGCATGTGTTACAGGGAATCAACGTGAGAGAATAGACTGATTATAAGGAGGGTTGAGGAAATGACAATTGATGAACGGGATTCAAGAACATAGAAGATGGCGATTGACGTTGCATTTAAACTTTTTGAAGATTGTAGTTATCAGGGAAGCAAATATGAGTAAGAGAGTTCTAATGTCGAGAAGTGTGAGGAAATAAACTGTTGGAGTAGAAATGGCGGTTGCATTTAGCTATTTCAACGGTAAAAGGGTGGGACCTACATGTCACTCTAGTAGGATGCTTACATTCATGTAATCGGAACACCAGGGGAAAAACCTTGTCAGAGGAGATGCCATGAAAATATTTGTAGAAAAGCCAAAAGGAACCCATATTACGTCGATGAAAATGGGAATGAATTCGAGATACCAAGTCAAGATCGACTACATTTCAGATCCTCAAAGCGAATAGTAGGAACACCAAAGCAGTAATGGTAGCAGTATTATGACAACGAGAAAGTTAAAATGCCAAGTCAGGGTCGATTACATTTATGTTCCTTCTTTGGATTGTGTCTAGAACCTCGAAATGAATAGGAGGAGCACCGGACAGGGATATGGTAGCAGTATTCAATGCATGGACGAATGGTAAATCTGTAAATATGCAAGATGGACTCTGACGAGAAAAAATTCTGGCACGGCTCAGAGAACCAACTTTCCTTGCAGCAGACGCAGCTATTGATTCTTCGTAGTTGCTCCACTACAAGAGATTTGAAAACGCGATGACAAGAAGGCGCAATGCGTTGCACTTCAGTAGTCTACGATCAGCCATACTAGTGGCTGACAGAAAGTTTCTCTATAGTGGTTAAATGAAATCAGTTTTGTTTTGGATGCATTAAAATTTACAAGCTTTTCTTGCCACAGTTAACCACTGATTTGTGGTCCTTTTCAAGAGTAGCAGTCATGTTTACTTTTTCAACACTGACAGATTTGCTATTGAGACAGGATTAAATGGTAGATTGTTAACAGACGCAAGAATTGAGAACAGATTTAAAATGGTTTAGTCGGAGGTGCAGGAAGACCTATAAGAATGTGTTCATTGAAAAACTTCATCCTGGCAATTCGTTAAAAAGTCAAAAATCTATTACTAAAAGTGACTATACTCCTTCATCCTGAGACTTATAACTCTTTGATAAATAGTTATTACTGTAATTAGATATTGCCCCGAAAAGACAATGATTTGCTGATATCCTAGATATTCAATAATCATAACTATATTAAAGAAAGATATACGGGAAAACGAGTTCCAAGAATGCTTCCTGCAATGCCACCGTCAAATCACAAAATGAGTAGCGTCATACGGGGTGTAATTTGAAAATGACCACACCCAATATTGAGAAGCGAAGAAAACTTTAATTTCACATGGAATTTATGCAAATTAAATTCTCAAACCAAGTATATTTCCTATTTATTTGTAGCTTTTCTTAACTCCACTATATTTAATATGTAAATTTCTTTTGAAAAATAATTCTTTATTGTCTCATTTTTGTATGTCCTAAGCCGAACTTTCAAAAATATAATACAGAAACGGTTGCTTCCTTCTTCTTCTTCTTCTTCTTCTTCTTATTATTATTATTATTATTATTATTATTATTATTCCAGGGTCTCTTCACGGTGTTGGCGATTATGGCTCCCCCTAAATTCTTGTTCTTAGTGCGATTTTTTTATTAAATTTTAAGTTTTCATACTACTAGTTCAGTTAACAAGCAATTCTATAGGGTCCAGTACTTGCTGCTCTTCAACCAGAGTTGGGGGATGAGACTTAGATTCCTTCTTATCCCAACGGTAGTTGCCCGTAAGTGAAACTTATTCGAACTGGAATTCGAAAGACTCTGCGATTTTTACTTTTGGACCTCTATCCATTGCACCACCGCGCATCCACCCAATTCAAGAAATTTCTCTTTATAAAATTACTGCCGTATTTCATCTGTTATACGCCCAAAATTTGATTCGGCCTACTGTTGACCACGAAGATCAAATAAATCTAACTTCTATCTTCTTCTGAGCACCGCGTCACTTCAGGATGTTGTCGAAATGGCTCTCCCTAACTTCATGTAGTTCTTGTTAAATTTGGTCATTTTCCTATCTATCCTGAACCATGTTCTTCCAACCATTTACACAAGATCATTAGGTAGATTATGCGTTCTATTCCCCTGTCCATATTGCTCTCAATAAATTCTGTAACAAATTTTATAAGCCTTTTTTCCTCATTATGGGTCCTAGAAACTTAAATCATTAAATGTCATTATGATGTTAAGTAAAATGTGCATTTTATTTCCATTGCATTTAAAACATTTTCACATGATAATTCCATGATATCCACAACATCTTTCTGTAGATCCACATTTCTATTGATTTTCCGTCATTTGTGATGAGATTGTCCAAATGCGAGGACGACCGATATTACATAAGAGTTCAGTTAAATCTTTTCTTTGCTTCTAAATAAATGCCACTGTTTCTTAAAACTTTGCTCAGATTTTGTATGGCATCTTTCGCTACCCTAATACGCCTTCACTATCTTCGCCTGTTTCTGCATATTGTTTGTGTTTTGGACTTCTGCTCCTCAATACACATTTCTTAGCGGCTACGTAGAAGGATCATGAGGATACTCACATTTCTCTAGCTTAAATCTTCTCTGGGATTCGGCCTGGTCAGCATCGACAGCCTCTCCATGTAAGCGACGCCATTTACTTGGAGAAGTACTTTAAATATATGACCAAAATGATGCATTGAATTTCGCCTTTTCAGTCTAAAGTTTTCTGATGACATGATGAGGGAATATTATATTGAATCAATTTCTGCTTGGAAGATTAGTTTACTGTGTTACCTGAATCTATTTTCACTATTTATATGTCGGTCATTCATTTATAGCTTGACTATTGCTGTCACATCTGGTCTGCTGTTTCTTTTGTGTATTTAGAGATTCTTGATAAAATCTAAAGAAGTATATGCAGTGTTAGCGGTCCTGATCTGGCATCTCGGCTTCATTTTCTTTCCCACCGCCTTAATGTATCTTACCCGTGCCTTTCGTATGAATATGTTATGGTAATAGTTCTGATTAGCGTTACTTTTTGGTACCTCAACTTTACGAATTTTAAAGTAATACAAGATTGGCAACTAGGTCTCATGATTTGAGAAATTGAAATGGCTAGATATAATCATAAGGTCTATCCTCACAGTTTCATTTTCTTGATCTTCGCTTCTGTGAAACCCTTTTTCAGTCAAATTTCTTCTACCAAAATTTAAATGCAATGCCAATTGTCAACTTTTATCTTATTAATTCCCGTTCTTTTATTATTCTCTCTCCTTAATCATGTTTTTCTTTTTCTCATATTCTTTCACAATCAGTAACTCACCTCGAGTCTTACTGGCTTCTTTACCTTACTTGGCTGAAATAATTAAAACCGATCTCCTTAAAGATGAAGCCTTTGATAGACAAACTGTGAGATGACAATAACGTCGAGAATAGTCTACTCTTGAAAGCGGACAGTGATTTTTCGATCAATATAGACAAGGTTTGTTTCGCTGCTGCCGTCTAATGGTCCGCGTAATAATAGACGACGCAGTGGTTTTGGATCATGTCAGCGGTGCATAATGCCGAAATGGGTGTCTCCATACCTGATGACGACCCTTGTTTCAGTATGAAGTGATTCTACCTTCATCAGACTTTTTTCCACTATTGCTGCAATGTCAGGCTCACTGCAGACATATGCCTATCTGTTAGAAGTGTCTTATTCCGACAAGACACTTTTTATCTTATTGATAGCTCTCAAATACATCTGGACCTGGTTTATAGTTTCATAGCAATAAAAACGGTATAAATCAGAACATAATGATAGTATTTACCTCTCGCCCCTCTAAGATCACAAAGTTGGTCTAACATGGAGTGCCGTACGTACAGGTCACAGGAAAATGTTATTCAGTCCCCCAAACCAATGTCATTCTGGTCTGTGTAACTACCAAACCTCATCTTTTCAGAAGATGCTTCGGCAAGTTTAGAATCTCCGGGGTCCGGCTTCCCCATAGTTGTGAGACGACAGTAGACACTACACGTTGATTCTGTATTTAATTTCATACCAACGGTGGTAGAATGTGATAAAAGGCCGGCTTAATTACATCCAGGGCAATGCCAAAAACTGCCCAACACCGTGTCGACATTCGCGTTGGCGTCGGTATTCCTCTGGAATTAGTCATCGTGGAGATACTGAAATCACAGTCTGAAATCTTTGCCTGATGTTTTTGTATAGGTCGACTGATGAACCTTTGATATACGTAGGTCATATCCGGCCGTGTCTGAATGCTAGGCAGCGTTATTCGTTAAGCTTACGGCAGAACACCATTCAAATCAGATGTCTTTTGAAGACATCCTGTGCCTAAGAAAGGAACACTATACACTGATGACTAAAATTATTTCCATAAAATCTGAGCAAAATACGGTAGTTTTCTGCTCGTGACTACGTAAAAAAAACCGTGGACAATTACAGATGCTCCATGAAATGCATATCTTTTTATGAATTGTATAAAGGGTGCGGCAAAAATAACGCCATTTTTTCGAGCTGAGGTGGGTATAAAGACGTACAGCAATTGAGTGGTCAACATGATCACCAGATCTAAGACTTTTTCTTATGTTGTCTAATGAAAGGTTTTCTTTAGACGTTCAAACCAAAATTCAGTTCGTGCATTAAAACAAGCAATTTCTGATACATTTTATGAAATAAATGTAGAAATGTGTCAAATAGTTTGCAGAAGTGTTGCTGACAAGGTTCAGTGTTATATTGAACACGAAAGGGAGCATTTTGAACAAGTTCTACAGTTTTTTAAAATTTAACAGATCATGATAAATTTTCATAAACTACTGTCATTTATGTTGGTTTAATAAAAGTTAATAAATGAAAGAAGAGCGTTAATTTTGCTTCACCCTGTATTACTGAAAATTCGTAGATGTTTAGACAATTCACCATTTGAAATTCAAATAAACAGGCCGGAACGATTAATCCATGTCAGACATTTTTATTCCACTAACCTACAAGTATTTAAGAACACAGTGTATCCTTACTGAAAATTCTAAAAAAGAAGAAATATTATAAAAATTCCACTCGCCCTTTTTATTCCAAATACTCTGACTATTTTAAAATCGAGTTTAGGAAGATTCCGTTTTAATCACGTTACAGAAGGCAGTGAAAAAAGCGAGAAGAAATGATTCAACACCAACAACAAGAAAACAGAATGCATGTTTGTTAGCAAAAGGATCATTTCAAAATGTGAGTTGCAAATTGGAGATACTAAAATCAAAAAAGGGAGGGAGGGTGTTTAAATATCTGGAAAGAGTTTTATCAGAGGACAGAATATGGGACACGAAATCCTCAAGCGGATAGGGATAGGCAAAGATGTCTTCCAAAGGCTAAGCAAAGTATTAAGGAACAGGAAAAAGAATATTGAACTGTTATGTAATACCAGTCTCCCTATATAGCACTAAATGCTGGGCAATGTCCTAACAGATGAAGGCACTCGAAGCAACTCATATGTGTTTCTACTAAAGTTCACTGAGAATACCATAGACGAAGATTTAGAGAGAAAAAAAGATACTTATACTTAACATCAGAAAGAACCAGTTGAAATTTCTAGGTCACATAATGAGGAAAGATGGCTTAGAAAATTTGACACTCATAGGACATATTCAAGGCAAGAGCGACAAAGAAAAATACTGCACAGCCTACCTAATAATTTTGTGTAAATTGATAACAGAAAATGGTTTAGGAGAGATCGCAAAAGATAAAAGTTACTAAGAATAGGAAGCTGTGGTGAAACATAAGCTTCAAAGTCCGGAAAGGACACGGCACATAGAAGAAAAGGATGATGATAAAGACAGAATGCATTGCTTTAAGCAAGAGAGCCAACCAAAATAGTGAACTTTGAATTATACATATATATATATATATATATATATATATATATATATATATATATATATATATATATATCGATTCAAGTATCCTGATAGTGTAGGAAATATCTGATACTGTAAAATATATCGGATATTGTAGAAAATGTCTATTTTTCAAAAGCCAAGCAGATAATTAAGAAATAGAACAAACTTGGTTAGAAACAAGTAAAAGAATCCTAACCAGTTACGTGATATCTGCCCTCATGTAAGACGGGCGGTGGGTACTGGACAAGATGAAGAAGAGACTTGAAACAACAGAAATGTAGTTCTGCAGAAGAATGCTGAGGATACCATGGACCGAATATGTGAGCAACGACGAAATTTTAGAGAATATGGAAACGAAAATGAGACTTAACATATGAAAGAGACAGTTGAAATTTCTCGGTCACATAATGAGGAAAGAGTGCTTGTAAAATCTGAAACTCACAGGACATACTGAAGGCAAGATGGACAGAGGAAAAGAGCGCATAATTTACCTAGAGAGCTTGAGTAAATGAATGGAGAAACACGGGGAAATAACAAAAAGAAAAAGAAAATTATTAAGAGCTACAAAAAAACAGGAAATTGTGGAGAGCCATGATCAACTACGTCCTGAAGAGACACGGCACATCACGAAGATCGGTTGTTAACGTTAGATACATATTTACTAAAAACATGAAGTTTAAAACATTTCAAACACTATAAAAGTCAATTCGTAGATATTTGCCCGTCTATTCTGATCTTCCGGATAATAAATCATTAACAGTGGCAATCATTTAAACCATACAAAATTAATCAAGAGAAATGCATTGTCGGATATAAGAGTCACCAACAATTAGCGCATTAAACCATTTTATAAGAATTCAAATGATGATGATGTGTTTTTTGTTTTCTTTACATATTTGACGCAAGATATTCTTATTTGATGTTAGCGCTTCAACTAATATTGACAAAAAAGTACATTTCAACTTCTTATCAGCGAGCAAAAACAGTGGACCAGAAAAGAAAAAGACAAAACAAAGGATTAAAAATTACAGTTTCTATAAAATTCCTAATAAAATAACAAATAATAATGTTTTCAAAATGCCACTATCGATTTGCTTTCTGAATTGTATGAATAATTTACTCCAAATTACAATAATTAACAGCCTCCAGGCAATGTCAACTCCGCTTTTAGTTAATGCCGTGTCAAATTTACAAGATGAAATATTATCGTATCTTTACTCATTTTTTATTCTTAAGTCTTGAAACGCTGAGGAGTATTATGAAATATTGAAAATGCAGAGACCTATTTTAAAATCCAAGAATGAAAAGTCAGAATGCGAAACTACATAAATAATAAGTAGCAATAATACGAAAACCTCATAGAAAGTTTACTTTTTAGATAAAAATTAAAATAACGAAGTCTGTCTATATTTCTGAGATGAGGTATTATGTACATTATTTACATTATTCGGACTATTGTCTTCATCTTTGTCGCCATATTTATTACTCTATATTACTGAGATGAGGTATTATGTACATTATTTACATTATTCGGAGTATTATCCTCATCTTTGTCGCCATATTTTATAACTATATTTATGAGATGAGGTATTATGTACATTATTCGGACTATTGTCCTCATCTTTGTCGCCATATTTATTACTCTATATTACTGAGATGAGGTATTATGTACATTATTTGCATTATTCGGACTATTGTCCTCATCTTTGTCGCCATTTTATTACTCTATATTACTGAGATGAGGTATTGTGTACATTATTTACATTATTTACATTATTCGGACTATTGTCCTCATGTTTGTCGCCATATTTATTACTCTATATTACTGAGATGAAGTAATATGTACATTGTTTACATTATTCGGACTATTGTTCTCATCTTTGTTGCCATATTTATGACTCTATATTTCTGAGATGAGGCATTATGTACATTATTTACATTATTCGGACTATTGTCTTCATCTTTGTCGCCATATTTATTACCTATATTTCTGAGATGAGGTATTATGTACATTATTTACATTATTCGGACAATATGGCGACAAAGATGAGGACAATAGTCCGAATAATGTAAATAACGTAAAACAACGAACTAATTAAGAGCGAAATTGAACAATAGAAGAAATCATTTCTCGTTTCCATTATCTACATTTACAAGGGGATCACATGAATATGGTAGAATTGTTAACAAGCTTGTCACTATAGATCAATTACGAGTAGTGAGTTTGATCCTTACTCGTGGCTTCCTACTTTCGTCCTTGTCCCAAATCTTAGCTACATTTCGTAAATCCTTTATACTTGATGGAGAACTTTGCTTCTTTGGGAAAGTTATAAATGATATTAACCTCAAGCCCCAGGGGCCATCGCCCAAGGCAGTACCTTTCCTTCAAAGGGGGCGGGTTAATTGTCCCATGTTTGAGATGTCTCCAAAAGGTGAAGTACCGAGAGAGCTTGAGCAATGCTTCCACTGTATTGCAGTTAAACCTGCCTTAAATTGATCGTGTGTCACATTCGGGTCGCGCTGAAAAATACCGCTGAACAAAGACAGTCGTGGCTCTCTGCAACTTCCTATCGTTCGGAGATCCAAAAACCCATTTGGAAGGTCTACCGGTCTAGAAAAGATTTTTTTTTCATTTGATTTTAACACAAACCTTTGAATGATCATGGCTCTCTGCTACTTCCTATCGCTTGTTACTTTACAATTTCCCACTGTCCCTCTATTTTCATGCAATTAAACAAGATCGTGAGATATATTACTTCACAAAAGGTTACTTGTTAGGTAAAAATTTAATTATCAAAATAATTAAGAGTGAAATTAAACAATAAATAACCTTATTGATTGAGTCGTTTTCTACGGCTTATCTACCCTTTGCAGGTTATTTATAAACAGAAATATTTTTAAATTTTAAGAATTGTTTTGAGATAATAATATTATGATGATACATGTCTACCTATTAACCCATAGCGGGGGGAGAATAGATGAATGCCTACGTTTTCTCAATAATATTTACATAGATGAATATAAAAAAAAAAACAGGGAACTCGGCTTTCCGATTAACAGTTGCGAGTGATTAACCACTACACAACCCGCACATCCAAGTTTAAATTACCTGTTATTCGCAAGCGGTAACTTAGATCTTGACCATGTTTGACGTTGCTTAACTTAGGTGATCATACGGAAACTGGTGATTCAACGTGATGTGGCCGTAAGCCAAACGATAAGTGAAATCTACATAATCCTTTATGTGATGTGTTCCTCCTAAACGAGAGCAATCATGGCTCTCCACATTTCCCATTTATAATTTTCTCTGCAAATATTCTTTGGATTTGACTTAAACACGAAAAATTGGCCTAGTGATAATTATGCAAATATCCCAGTCACAATAACTTCCCATACCTTGTGGCACCTTTCAAGATCTCCTTGTTCATGTTCTGTGATGCAATTAAACAAATTCGTTAGGCATTTTACTTACTTTCCCTCTATCTCTCCCCTCTGGTGAATATATGCAATATTATGCCCAGATTCTCGAAGGGCCTACCGTCTATCTGTTTTTTTATTAAACTGGGTCTAATCCCTGACCTTTCACCAGATGATAAATACTCACATAACACAGTAGCAAGATGCCCCGTGTCCCATTCAGTGTGAATATGGGGGCTCTCAAACTGCGACAAAGCAAATACTCAGATTGTAGAACGCTGCCTTCGAGCAGTGAAGAAACCAGACGAGTCTATACTGAAGGATAGAGATACGTCTGGGGAAGAAGAAAACTCGACCCTGTTATTCCAGGGTCTACATGGAATTTTCGCCCATTCCTGCGTTCAACATTCCGCATTGTTGGGAGGAACTGGGTAAATATCGAAATGTCAGGGCTCTCCTTAACTTCCAGTTATTTGTAACTACCCCCCTGTTCATCGTATTCCATGCGTTTTTAGAAGTTTATTAGGTAGAGTCTCACAGGATAGATCGAAGTTAAAGGGGAGAGAAGAAAGCATCGTATAACCTACCTGGCGTGCTTCAGCGAATAGATGGTGGAGCAGGGTTTATCGAGTTATCACAAAACAAGAGAGCTACGTAGTAGAGGAAATTGTAAGAAGCATAATCACCAACGACCTAAAAAAAAACATGGCACATAGAAGAAGAAGACATTAGGTTTCCTTTGCCTGGCTTGCCTTCAATATAGCCAGTGAGGGTCGAATTCTTCAAGCCGTCTTTCCCAGAATGTGTAGCATTACGATTCTAAATGTTAGTATCCTTTTAGCTCTTATTTACTTAAAGCTTCCTCGTTGCTCGTATGTATCGTCTATGGTATTCTCAGAAACCTTCTGTAGAAATACACCTCTGTTGCCCCCTATTCATCTGTAAAGAAATTGTCCACAATTCACAAACATATAGGGAGGAATTATATTATATTTCAATCCAATGCTATTCTTTTTTCTCTTACGAAATGTTTCTTAATATTTATTTCAAGCCCAATAGAAGAAAATGATCGAGTAGAAATCTTGTGTTCCACCTAGAATATTAACACCCGAACCTTCTTGCGGAGATGGAAATGGTTAACCTAGGAGACAAAACTTTGTTGTTGTTGTTCCTGTTACTGTTGTGGACATTAGATTCCTTCTTCGCTTCGGCAAATGTAAATGCAAGGAAAAAGAATGCATCAAATATAGCTAAATAAATGTATAATTTATTTACATACATACAAAACTGGTAATTTTTATTTGTTGCTGCTGCTAACTGCTAATGGAGAGAGAATGTTTATTTAGAAGTGAAATAGATATTTCTGGTGGTTGTCGTTGTTGTTTCTCTCTCAGCACGTTCGTGAAGGGTGGTTTGTGTTGCGTCTTTCAAATTGTCGGTGTTGACGTCCAATTTGGTCTATGACGAGTTTGTTTGAATTAGAGAATATATAGGCATTATTTGGCTCCGAATTAAAGTTGGATTCTTTTGAGCGAGAGTGGTAAATAAATTGTTTCATTTTGGTTAAAGTGGATTTATGCGTGGAGCCTATGCGCAGAAAACGTAAGCGGTCAACATCCGGTTTGTGTAGAAATATGTAAGAGGCAAGACACCCTTGACAACACTGAGAAATAATTCACTAGTTCAATGAATAATCTATATATTTCGGATCTAATTTTTACTAGAAGGGGTTTCATTTCTTTATGAAGTTTTCATTTGAAATAAGATTAAAGTTACAAAACTAAAGATGTCAAATTGGCTGCCAATAGATTTGTGTAAATTTAAATTGTACGTATAACGTCAAATTAGTTACTAAACCCAATATAAATTAGTTCTAAACCCAGTATAAATTCAGAAAGCATTTATTACATTCAAATACACGCATCGAATGTCCCTTCAACTATTTCTGCAAGGGTTTTAGCTACTTAATTCTTTCTTTTGACCTTGACCAACACCAATTGATACATCAAAAGTAATCCATCTTCTTTTCTAATTTAGCAGGTGTCAATACTTGAATAAAATTCATCTCCGTACTCCAACCGTTGGCTCAAGTAGAGAAAGGAAACCTAATTTTCCAGAGAATAATTTGTTTATGAAAATGTGGCATTGGCATCGAATCAGAGAGTTAGCGTCGGTCAATCGGATGAAAACTTTGGTGGAACATTTAATATGAGATGTATTACAATAATCTCAGGATTGACCCTCAAATAAATAAATAATAACATGCCAGGTCATAGCTGAAAGGTCTTTTGTTGAACTGATCAATTCTTCTGAATATCCATACCTACGTGTATAAGCTTTGTATACATTATCTTCGATGTAAAGATTTAAATGGGTGATACAAGAAGTTTGAGTAAGTGTTATTAAATATTGTTCAATAAAATGCACTTTCCGTTCTGTAGAGAAGAAAACCACTAACTACGATTATAATGAAAACGTTCTACTTAAGAAAGGATATGTTCTTAGGAACCTCTGCTGTTGTGCAAGGAATTCTGGAGCAAATTGACTTACAAGAATATATACTGACTGATGACATTGAAAACAATTTAACCAGCGATGTGACAAGAATGACGGCTACTGTCGAGTAGTCATTGCACGCGTCTGATTCCGAGTCACACTAATATGGGTAAGTGTTGTAGTACGATCCACCTAATTTACATAGTGGAGTACCGACCATATAAATATGGGTTGGTACCGGGAAGACGAGGGAAGTAACAAGAGATCCAATCCAGAGACTCTGCCCGACTGCGATTAAGTCAACCCATTCTACAGGAACAGTCTTCCCAAGAATATACCAAAACTAACTGTAAATATTGTGTACCTTTTCCTTGTTTCAATACATTTTGTTTACGTACATTTTGTGTTGTATTATTATTATTCCATGCTTATCCAAGCTTCAACAGTAAGCAATTAAATAATTTATCTTAAGGTACCGAATAAAGGATTTGTGTACAAATATACACAGGCAGAGTAAGAGCAATTCGTCCGGAGACTAAATCGTTGAGTGACCATGAGGACAACCATTTCCCAAATAACCAAAAATCAGAATTTCGATGGAAGAAGTATTCTTTATATGTAAGTATATATATATATATATATATATATATATATATATAGATAGATAGATAGATAGATAGATAGATAGATAGATAGATATAATAAAGACAAAATTCCAGTAACCTCAAAGCCAACGTGCAACAAAATAATGCTAGCAATTTATGCAACTTTAGAAATAAAATAAAATGCCCATTAAATGGAGCTTGCAAAACGGAATCTATTATTTATAAAGCAGGAGTAACAAATATAAATGGTCAGATTAAAACATATATAGGTTGCACAAGAGGCCCTGTCAAGCGCACTTGGGAACAAACTTACATCGATTTTTAAGCTACCAAACCTTAAATACTCCGCAAAACTTGTCAAACACATGTGGAATTTAAGAGAAAAAAATAACATGGACCCAGTCGTAAGGTGGACAATATAAAAGAAAAAGGAAAACACATAAAACAATTATATCTGCATTTACAAACTATGTATATATGAGAAATTAGCAATTATGACAATCTCGGACCCAACAAAATCTTTTAAACCAAAAATCAGAAATTTTAAGCCCTTGCCCACATATAAAACAACATTTATTAAAGTTTTATGAAACCGGGTAAAATAAAATCTGAAATAAAAAGAAACGACTGTTACCTTTGAGAAATGTTCCCCTAATCTCCATAAAAATTAAGTTACATATTTTCCTTCTTACTGTATACATTTACAATACACTTGCATTTCTGACACTTTGCATTCTTTCCTTCACCTCCTTTTCCAATTCCTTTCCTATTACACCCAATATATTGTCTTTCAATCATCATACGCCTGTTATTTTTATATAACATATAAAAGATTATTACGTATCGTTCTTTGTAGTTTTTTTTATTTTTTAAATAGAGCGTTAAATTGGTCATTTTAAATAATATCTCGCGACGAGAACGCCAGCTCGAAACCGTGGTCGCATGTTTTAATTGACATCCTGATTTTTAAACCCACTCTCTCTCTCTATCTATCTATCTATCTATCTATATATATATATATATATATATATATTTATTAAAAGACATTTTATTATGTTTAACGTTGTTAAAATGTCTTTAATAAATAAATTGTCGGACCTTGTCCATTTCTTAATATATATATATATATATATATATATATATATATTAAGCTCTTAAAATATATATTTCAATTGAGCACTCTTGAGAGACAGCCTAATTTTACAAACAAGCAGCTGCCTACGCTGAAACGCAAACCTCTTCGATAAAATGAATACGAGCAATCTGGCTGACTGGCGTTTGTTTACATTCGTAAAAACAATACGCCGTTCATTGGTTGAAATTGTCTAAACAGTTTTTTTTTTACGTTGGCGTCCTCTCCTACGTTCACCCTCAAGGTGCCTTGCATGATGGTCTTGCACAGGCTGTCGTGCGTTGTAACGTGTCCAAGCCACGATATTTTCTCCATTTGACATAGGCGAGAACAGGTTTCTGGTGGCCCCAATAGAAGATACCAACGAGTTTTCTCATGCATCTATTCTCAAACGCTTGGATCCCTCACTCTGTTTCTGCTAAGTGTTTAAGTTTCGCATCCATTCAAGAGAATGGATACTACCTGCGATTTGTACATTCTGTACTTAGTTATAAAGCTGATTTTGCTCCTTTATATTCTTGCCAATTTTGCCATCCCTGCCATGTCTGCCCGAATCCGTGTGCGGGTTTCTTAGTTGCAGGTACCATCTTTAGACAAGATAGCTCCCAAGTATTTAAAATTGGACACTTCCTCCAGTCACTTCCCATTTATGGTAATGTTGACACAGACGTTACTGTTTGTGCTATTCACCATTACTTTGAATTTCTCAGAGTTGACCTCCATTCCATATGCTCCTGCTCTTTCAAAAAGTTTGTTGAACAAGTCTTGGACAACACTGTTATGAGGTCAATATCGTCTGCAAAACATAGGTTACAGACGTGTATACCACCTATGGAGATTGAAGGATCATGATTCTTCAGGTTTTCTTGTATGATTCTCTTAATTATAGGCTGAACAATGTGGTTAAAAGTAGACATCTCTGTTTCACGCCGACAGTTGTTCCGAAGAATCCACCCATTTGTTTCCCCAAAAGTACTTCACTGGTTGAATATTTATATAGGGCCTGTATAACTTGGATAATTCCGTTATCTACACTGAAATCCTTAATGATTTGCCAAAGACTGTAATGACATACATGAACAAATATTTTCTTTAAATCGATAAAGTTGTGGAACACGTCCATCTGATGTTGCAGGTGTTTCTCTGCAAGGATCCTTTAACTGAAGACCTGATCCATTGTAATTCGTCCGGCTCTAAAACCTGCTTGTTCCTCTGATCTTCAGTTTTTGATTTCAAATGATTCAAAATGATACGGAGCAGGACTTGATCAAACTCATTGTCCTATAATTTCGACACTGTCTAAGGTTTGGCAGGGATATTACCAATAACTGACTTCACTCGTCAGGCCATTTTTTGTTCCCAAGTCTTCTGGCATAGTGCTGTTATGGCTTTGATGGTTTCTCTACCTCCATATTTTATCAGCTCAGATGGAATATTAACCACTCCCGGTGACTTGTCATGTCTCAAGCTCCTTACTGCAAACTCACCTTCCTTTTTTAATATTGACGGACTGGTTTTCGACTTCTTCTGTGGATTGCTGGTCAGTTTGCAATAAGGAGACGTCTGGGTAGATCTGGTAATTGCATCAACCTTCACAGTGTTGAGTCCATCTATGGAGGTCCTCATCACTGTCCGTCAGCAACTTACCATTCTCATCCTTTATGTCCGTTGCTCTCCATTGGCTGACCTTAGTGAGGGATTTGAGAATATTGTAGGACTGTTGTTATTGCCAGTAAGCATATCCTTCTCAATGACTTTTCACTTATTTTGTATCTACTCCTTTTTAGCTGTCCGCATTTTTCTTGTGCACTTCCTGATGTTAGGCATAGACCTCGTCATTTCAGTCTTTATATCCCCTCAGTTCTCTCCTCTTGTCGAACAAATCCAAAATTTCGTTCGGGATCCTCGTTTTTTTTGTTTTTGTTTTTTTGGTCGTTTAGTCAAAATCCCTCATCCGTTGGGAGTAACATTTCTGTAATGTGATCTGCAAAAATATCTACATCATTGTTATGTAGGTTCAGGGCTGCAAACTTCGCTCTGGAACAGTTGAGTAACTTCAGGGTGTTTTAGTTTTTCAATGTCGAAGTAGACGCGGGAGTCCATTTGAACAGCTCTTAGTGTTCAGCCTTAATTTAAAAGCCGACATCACAAGATAACGATCGATGCTGTTGTCTGCGCCAGGAAATATTTTTGTGTTCACCTTGTTAATTTATAGCGTTGCGGAACCAAATTAAAAATCGATCTGGTTATGGATTAGGTGACTGCCAGGTTGAGGTTCGATACAGCTCATGGGGAATCACAGTGTTGGCCATAGTGAAATTATGACTTTCCTGTACGCAGCCGGGTCCTACTTTCCAATTTCCTTGTAAGATGGTGATATATATATATATATATATATATATATATATATATATATATATATATATATATATATATGCTAATACCTTTTGTGAAAGGTATGAATTCTCTCCTTCTCCCCAATTATGGGTAAATAGCAGGATAGACTTGGTTTTATAGCCTTGGATGGCAACTAGGCTATGAGAATGAAAACTCTGAATTCAAAACATGCGTAGGGTCGTTTGGGGACATTGTGGCGCGTAGTGTACCAGGTTTTTGTATTCGGCTCATCAAACAGTGTTGTTGGTTCTGCACAAATCCTTCACCACTATAATCAAATCATATGTGCAGATGTCTAGCTGTCAATTCCTAGGAACTGAGTTACTTGACCCTCATACGTCGATAGACGACGGGAGAATCCAGTATATGTATGTATACAAAGCAGGCCTCGTCAGTTGCATGAAATCTCTGATACTGAGACCCAGCTGTAATTATCAGGCTTGTCTACTTAAAACAACAATCTTAACTGTACACAATGTGGTAAATCGTATTCCAGTCAATCTTGCGTAACACTTGAAAATCCATTCTCAGCGGAAACGTGGGAGGCATAAAATCCCCAAAGATTAACAGGTTATATTTGCCATCTGAGCAATAAATTTTGCAAACCTCTTGCTTGTCGACTTCCATAGTTATTGTATTGTGAATGCATTTCAAAGACGGTAATATTAATTTAATAAATACTTAGCTATTTTTGCCGTAAGTGCCAAAAATTTTACTTAAATAATATTTAAATATAAAACTTTTAAAAATCGTAATATACATATAATTGATATGGAAAAATAATCTTACTTACTATAAGTAATTCTAATACATTTACCTCTATTAAATGAAATATTGTCTATAAAAACTAACATTGAAAATATTTTAAAGTTGATATTAAAATTGTAGTTAATTAAAATGAATTCTAACCTAAACATTTTTTAAAATTGTAATTAAATAAATAAAGTTTAATAAAACAGAGAAATGAATTAGCTTTTTGCCGTAAGTTACTTAAATAATATTTAAATATGAAAAATTTAAAAATCGTAATATACTTGATGTGATAATAATTCTACAAACTGTAAGGGATTCTCTTTACATTTACTTGTTCTTAAAAGAAATATAGTATATTAAAAATTAAAAGTAAAAATATTTCAAATCGTAGTTAAATAAAAAGTATTCTAACCTAAACACGCCCTAAAAATCTTTAAATATACGAAGGAAAAAATGCCGTAAGAATTTTTGCCGTTAACAATAAAATTTTTAAAAAATCCAGACGACACGCTTTTAACGGATGTTAGACTTCATTGAAAAATACATCCCTACCCACTACCAAAACGTAGCAATAACTGATACATTAAAATATAGACATAATGAACACCCAGACACCCCTTGTCTAGTAAAATGGATTCATCTGTAACCTTGGAAACATGAATTATGATTTTAGCTGTGTCTTTAAAACCCAGTAATTTTAAAAGTTACTCCAAAATTCGCTTGAGGATGAAATGGAACTAATGTCTTTAATTTAATTACAAAATTAAACTTGGGGCTTTTAGCTTCCATTTTTGAAACATGGTTAGAACTGTGTAGCGGAAAAACTATATTTTAAATCAATTAATTTATAATATATATATATATATATATATATATATATATATATATATATATATATATATATATATATATATATATAGGTAATGAAATGTTTGGTAATCCTTATAATAATCCCAAGCAGAATATAATCCAATGTATTAATGTAAAACAGAGCGGATATTAGATAAATTTAAAAAAGGAGAACCTTAAGGGTCAATAGATTATATTTTATTTCCCCAGGAAAGGGAGTTTTTTTTTCCTGGCTCCTCAGATCACATTTCCAAAAATAAAAGAAAATGGTTTAAATATTTACATATTATTTTTTATACAAGTTTTGAGATGTAGTTTTAAGTTGATGTATGATGATAGGGAGAGGGGAAGGCGGAGGACGACCAATATGATCGAAATTAGAGAGGGAAGGGTGAGATAGGAATATGTTTAAATGTATCTTTCTTAAGATACGTAAGGATGGTAAAGGAAGATGCCAGACATTTCGACCGATTTAACAAGTCCTTTCAGAGGGAAAGGAAGGAAGACAAAGAAAAAAGTGAAGAAAAGAGATAAGATATAATAGAATAAAAGATAAAATAGAAAAACAAATGGAGAAGCAGGGGCGAGGAGAAAAGGGAGAAAGAAGAAAAGGAAGAATAAATTAACAAATATAGGCATATTGCCGTTAATTTCAAAAATACAGATTGATATAATTTGCAGTAAATACTTGATATTATTTTAAAGTTTACCAACAAAATAAAATAATATGATTATGAATGTTATTAGTAACAACTAATATGTAATAGTTAAAATTTAAAATAACTTATATATATATATATATATATATATATATATATATATATATACATGGTGATTGAAAAGTAACTGCATATTTTATGTATGAGTGGTCAGTCAGGAGTCCTGACTTAACACCCTCTGACTTTGAGATTGGCTAAAAGAGCAAGTCTACTAGATCAATCCAAGACTTTGGAAGAACTTGAAGGGCAAATAAAAAAGAATATATATATATATATATATATATATATATATATATATATATATATATATATATATATATATATATATGTTAGGTACCTATTCTTTGGTAATGGACTCTCCCATAGATAATAAGTAGGAGTAGCAGTGGCAAGTCTGCAGATAGGTGTTGAGCGCGTCAGTCGAGATTCGGACATTTGAAGTACCAACCATCACAACTAGATTTGCTGCGTCATTGACTATTATTTTCCAAGTTCCTAACGTTTTGTACGACTTATTAGAAATAGAAGCCTCCACTGTGAAAATACTCCACAACAATATATATATATATATATATATATATATATATATATATATATATATATATATATATATATAGTAATTCATCGAGCCCAGAATAATATCCAACTGAATGCAGAAAGCACCGGACGGCCATTTCGTCTTATTTGGGATTCATCAGCGGTGCACATCTACTACCGAAGATCGAACCCAGGCCATTTTGATACAACGTGATCGTCAAACCAACTTTACCACGGGCCTCGGTAACAAAGAAGACACAAACTAGACTCGATACACCACCGCAGTGATACTCATCCAAGTATACGGATAAACTTGGAACAGTACCCCAAGAGCTACGTCTGCTTTTTTACATTTACCTGCTCCTGACGAGCATTAGCTGGGTCAAGCCAGGATATACAAGTGAAGAAATTTTTGGCTGGCGGGATTTAGAGTAATCATATATAGTAATTCATCGAACCGAGAATAATGAAAATTTCTTCACATATATATATATATATATATATATGGGGGGTTGTGTGTCCGTGTGTGTGTGCCCGCACGCGCGTGCGTGTGTGATCTCAGGGCCTCTTGAGAGATGGAACAGCAGTCATCATCAAGTGTTATTTCTCATTTCCGTGTAAAAATTTTCCGAATCATATATGGCCGATATTGAACACTTCTTTCTCAACACATCTTACAACATATCTGTATGAAAGCCTCAAAAACCTTCAGGTGAAATAAATTAACAATTTGTAAGACTTTATTGATATATTTGCCTAACTTTCAATTTGTATTTTTAGATTTTTGTCTAATGCGTTCATATAGTTTTCATATCTCTCTCTCTCTCTTTCTCTCTCTCTCTCTCTCTTTCTTTCTCTCTCTCTTTCATCATCATTATTATTTCTTTTGATTTTTGATGTATACTCATTTCTTTCCTGGCCCGAACCAAACAGCTATGGTCAAAAATGGAATCATGACATTTTCCACTGAGCGTTTAAAAATACTATGACTACACACATTTTATATGGATAAAGCCTTTCGTAAAGAGTGAGCTGTACATGTGACTACAATTTTTGTATTTCTTTAGTGCTTGGGCTACAGGGATCTCTTTAATGAGTCTGTCGAAACCTTTTTTTTCGAATCAAACCGAAGACTCCAGCTACAACTGAAATTGTTGATGCCCACACATGCCACATTTTTGAGATTTTGATTTCCATATCCTTGTATTTTGGTAGTGTTTTGAAGATTTTCAGCGATATAATACAGTATGAAGTGACTGTTATCTCAACAAGAAAGCATTCTCTTTTTGTGGTCGATTAGCATTGATTGTTCTTCCCTGGGTATTTTGAAAAGTCCCGTAAAATTACTGTAACCGGGTCTGGTAGGTGTTCATTTCTTGTAGTTTCCTTTCCGTAAAAGTTGCATATTTTCCAGTGCTGATATTGGACCACTCTCTCATGCCGGGTTTTATATTCAGTAGGTACCAATAGCGTGCAACGTGATTCAAGATGGTCAAGTGTTTCTGGATATTTATCACCGAATCTGCACAATTTTTTAGTATATGTGTTTGGTAATTTCTAATTGGTAAACATTGGTCCTGTCAGCAAGAATAATTCCTTCGGTTTCAACATTAACCTTGAACTATGTAACCAGTTATTATTATTATTATTATTATTATTATTATTTTATTTCCTTTGATTTCTGGTGTGTACACATTTCTTTCCAGGTCCCGCACAGAGACCTAAGTTTAGAAATGGCATCATGACATTTTCCACTAACAAAAATAACACATATTTTACATAGACAAAACCCTTCATAAGATGTGTGCTGTACTCGTGGGAACAGTCTTTTGTATTTCTTTAAGACATGAGCTTCCAGGAATCCCTTCAATTAATCTACTGGAATCTTTTCCAACCAATCTGAGGGATCCAAATACAATGGGGATTGTTGATGTTCAAATATGCCTCATTTTTGAGATTTTGATTTCAAGATCCTTGTATTGTGATAGCTTTTTGAAGATCTTCAAAGATACATTGCAGTTTTCAGGGGTCGCTATATCAATAAAGAGACACTTTTTGTTTGCGGTCTGCAATAACAATGTCTGGGCGGTTAGCTTTGATTGTTCTGTCTGTGTGTCTTATTATCATTATTATTATTATTATCACGATCGCATTGTTCCCATAAATTGTGTTTTATATACATCCACTTACATACATTAACTTTCAAATTTAAATTATAGCTTTCGCTGTCAGTTTCGCTAGCTCTCTACAATTAAAAGCCAATTGGAGCGAATATATTGAATCACTGGCTGCATCTTCTGCAACGAAAGTGCTGTGCCAGAAAAATTTTCCGTCGGGATCCATCTTGCACATTGACAAATCTACCATTCGTCCGTGCATTGAATAATACTGACGGTCTGCTACTACACTACGTATTTTCCTTCCCAAAATAACCCACCATGACTATAAGCAACCAAAGATATAAAACTAAAACAGCAAAAATAAAAAAATACCTAAACCCTCAACCTTTCTTTCTCCAACATTCGTGGAATACTTCCTCTTTTTGTTTTAATTTTCTCTAAAACTTCTTTGTTGCTCAAATGTTCAGCTATGATATTTTCAGTATTCTTCTATTCTTAATGCCTCAAGCTTCTTCTTCATCTATGCGGATATGGTCGAGCTGCCACATAGGAAGACTGATATATAGCTGGCCACTCGTATTTGAGGCTACCCGTCTACTAGGGTGGCTAACCAATCTCTGCTGCAGGCGCTTGCTCAAGCGCATTTGTGTTTATTCAACACCCACAGAGCACACCTTTGGCTTATACTGCAACCATGCTGATCAGACCTTAGTTTCAGTTTCTGGGAAAGAGCATGTTATCTAGCGTGATCAACAATTTGAACACGTCCAGCACGCTCAAGCCCTCGGCCACGATGACTTGTGACTTCGTGCTAGCACAGATAACGATGGGCCCAAAGGTTCCGTCTACCCAATTTCATTCATAAGGCTTGGTTCAACCTTTAGTATGGTTTTCAAGCACTTTTCAAAGGTGCCGCCTGCTGGGATCGACCCCTCCAGTCCGATAACATCAGGAAGTTACCTTCCTGACAAATCGACCATGGTGAGATTCGAACCCGTGTCTCTTTTAACCATTCGGCTACATGCCCGTCAGGAAGACTGATATTGCGTAATAGATTAGTATTATTTTATGTTTTACTGTTTCTTAACACTTTGCTTAGCTTTTGTAAGGCATTTTTCTCACATTTCGTCCCCTGTTAAAACACTTTCCACATATCTAAATTTGTGTACTTGCTTGACTTTGGTGTTTGTCTTAAATGAAAAAATAAGAATAGTCATAAGTTAAAAGTTGTAATCAATAATTCTCAGTTCTTCAGCAGGATAATTATATCTGTTTCTGATTGCAAAAAAAAAACAAAAAAAAAAAAACGAACCAATAATCCTCTTCAGTGATAGATGTTTCCAGTATTACGAAATGTCCATGTTTAATTTATGGGTCTCTATTTCTTCCCTAACAATTTACTTTCTTGATTTCCATCGTCGCAGACTACGAGTCTCACAGCCTCGTCAAATAGGCAGCACAAAGGCGGGACTCAGTCAATCATTTCAGATTACCAAGCGAACTCCCTGCATATCTTGAGGCTCTGCAAGAACGCAGAAACGAAAGTGGGGAATCCAAACACATATATATGCAGAAAAAAAAAGCCATTGAATTATAGGAAATGTATGGAAAAAAAGAAGACGAAGATGAATTATATAAGGGAAGGCTTATAGTGTGCACAAGAAAACAATGCGTCGTCTATTGATGCAATCGAGAAAGGAAGAAATAGAAAACATTAGCGTCGCCATCACTGTCTGTTCCCGCCACAACAGACACCTTCCCGCTGAAATATATGAAAGCGCAAAAGCAGCAGCAGCTATCCGGCGCCTATTACTGTCTAACGGTTGAATCTTTATCGTAATGGCGTCGAACGGTCGACCGATTTCGACCTTGCATTTCAGTTTGGGAATTATCTGACCAAGGCATGAACGTATCCGAACTTTCGCAGCCCAGTTCGGGGAAATAATTGTTAACGTATTAACTATTATTATTTGCGATGTTTTTTTTGTGATTTTTTTGTTTGTTTGTTTTTTTCAGATTAGCTTTCATTTTGAATTTATTTTTAGCGTCTTCTTCATCAGTTTTCGCCCCGTATTACCTCACATGATAGCTACATAGTAACGTTGCGGATGTTTTCTTTCCAGGATATGCGGTTGGTATAATACATAGCGGTTTGTAAGACGAAATCTTAAAACCGAGTTTGAATTCCAGTCGAGTTCTTTACACTCCCATACGCGCAAATCTTCTTGAGAAAGTTATGAATCAGTCTCCCACCACCTGACAATTATTTTAATAGTAGGAATTGTATCTGGAGAAATATTGTTATTCTCCAAAAATGTTAATGCCATATTCAATCGCAATAAAAGAATAATTCTTACAATCATTAGGTTTTAAAATATTCCAAAAGCGAATTCAGTCAATCATTCAAGCCATGTGTATTCAGGCATGTAAAGTTTTCCTTTTTTATTTAGTTAAGTAACATTGTTGGAAACTCAGGATGAATATGGTCTCTTTTATCGAAATGGTCGTAGAAACAATTACCTTTACACTGCAATTTTTAGAATTGCAGGGTGTCCTTGCTTTTTGATAAGTTCAAGTTTGCATACATTTTTCTGCTTTGCGAGATACACAGAAAAGTTTTATCAATATGCAATAAAATATTTCGTGTGTAATCAGTACGACTAAGTTGATGATATTAAATTGATAAACTATCGTGGTAAAAACAGGTTATTATTTTTTATTTAAAAAGAATAATGGTTGGTGTCTTACTTCAGTCATAAAAATGTATTTTAACATCTTATGTTCGTTTCTCTAAAGTCGCCTTCATTTGCACCATCACTGCTTTTAAATGTTATTTAAATTTATTGCTTATTAACATTTATTAAAATATTGGATTACCGTTACTGACAAAAACTAATAATGATGCGATTTTTGTAATGGTCACCCCTTTTCTTTCAACTTCGACGACGACGCCATGTTTCTTTTTCTTTCTCTTGCAAAATATTTATGTAATGCGGAGCCATCAGCAGAAGTTGAACTATCGATAACTTCAAAGGGAAAGGTAATTTTTTTCGTCCCCGTTCTGTAAACATGTTTTGCTAATATATTTTATCAATTTTTGTTTGTTTTAAAATTCATGTCTTCTTTATCTTTATTTACCTAAACTCAGAAAAAATCTGTAAAATATTCTTTCCAGGAGAAAAATATATCAAGATACGTAAAAACGATAATTCTTTCATTCCGAAAATTTTTTTTTTTAATATTCACGCTCACCTCGAGACTCTCGGTGCGTATTTGTCTCCAGTGACCACAGCATTTTTGATGTTACAGCTAATAAATGTCATCGTACTGATTTTTGGGAGGGAAGACTTATGGGCTGATTCTAGCAGGTTTTTCACTTCTCATTAGCTGGTTGCATTAAATTCTAGGAGATTATATGGATTTATAACTTTCAAAATGGAATTTGTTTTAAAGGCAACGGAGTTGTATCAGGGCAAACATCTCTTCCTACAACGACAGCAGCTACGCTATGTACACTTTGAATATAATTATTAAGGTAAAAAATGCTATAAATATGAGCGTTTTCTAATGAATAGTTTAAAGGCCAGGTTTTGCAAATTAATTATTTTTAGCCAAAATATTTAATTCAGAATAAAATGAATAATGCAAACAAACTAATGCAATTGTTATAATTGAGTTTAGTATTTCTAGAATTTACTTCATTTTTTTCTCGGTCATACATGAATTTTCTTATAGGTTCCATCATAAGAATGTAGAAGAATCTGCTTCCTAAGACTTGAGAGGTCCAAAGGCAAACGATGAATTTGCCAGTATCACCGGGAAGACCATTAATTTTCTCCGGTATTACTGTAAACGAGGTTCCTCGCATTGAAAACCTACTTGGACTCAATTTCACCCCAGATCTGAAGTCGAGCTTATATAACAACTCAACGTGAGGAATACTGACCGGTTACATTCAATACTTCAAAAACCAAACTAGTAACGTTCCATCATCACCAAATGAACCCTGAATCTCCGTCTATCGCAATAAACGGGTGTTCTCTTAACGCCACCTCCTGCACTGAACTCCAATTAGGAATTATGATCACACCTGACTATACACGTTCCATCGCCAAAAATGATGGAAAGATTATCGCTTCCTCGCGACGCAAATCCCGAATGTACTTGTATCCTTCTGTCATAATTTTTTTTTTTTTAAATAAAAATCAGATCAAACCAGAAGTGTATCGGCTGCAGCTGCCTAACCCTAACGTTCCTGCCATGAGAGAAATTTTTACGCTGTACTGCGGGTGATTAATCATTTTTAAACATGCAGTTTTTTTTCCCACAGACGAAACCTGAAATGGCAATCCCTAGTCTCTTATGATGTCCATGTCAAATTTTAAGACGAGCTATATTTATTAATTCCACCACTTCGGGCCTCTAAAGCTAGGATATGCATTTCTACGTACACTGAATTAACTCAACCTCATTCCATTTGTAAAAAAAAAAATAAGTTCCTCTCAAAAATCTTCTTCCCGAAATCGGTTACTCTGCAGAACAGATTACCGAGAGATTGTTTCCCTGATCACTACAATCTTAACCTGTTCAAGTTTAGCTTTTTACCCTATATATCATACATATTCTCATAATTAGCACTTTCATCATCCTGTTACGTCTATAAAACAATTTCACAAAATAAACTTCTACCTTGAGAGGCTTTGGGTATTGTATTGGGCGAACTATTACTTAATAAATAATCTCGATTCTATTTTTATAAGCTGAAAATACCTTTTCAGTATTTGATAAATCACTATTGATTTCAAATCTGAAATATACGCAGATCTTATTATGCAAGCCAATGTTAACTATCAAATTGCCATTAAGAAATATTTTACTTTTATACATATATTTAAATAACTGGTATATTATGAAAATTTAAATTTATCTGTTTCCATTTGAAATATTGGCAATTTTTCCATGTAATAAGATGGCTAAGATTCTGTTATAGTGGAACACACCTATTCTATAGTTAATAGACTCTCCCACCTATAATAAGTAGGAGTAGTAGTAGTCGCTCAAAAGCTGGTCAGTCAGTCGACTGGCTGATCGGTTGAACTCTCTGCCTTCGGGCGGGGAGGAAACCGAAAGAGGCTACGCCGAAGGGCGGATTCTCTTTCGGGGAAGTAAACCAACCCTGAATCCGTTTATACTGGTGCAATGGGCATATTTTTGGCTGAGCCCACGGGCTCGGAGATCCCACGGGCTCGGAGATCCCACGGGCTCGGAGATCCCACGTTAAACCGTCCTTGAGCCACATGATGCCCTCGTGGGGGGCGGGGGGCAATAAATATCGCTGGTCAGTCAGTCGCTGTCGGACGACCGTTAGTCGGATATTAAAGTATCAGCCACCCCAACTAGATTACTGCGTCATTACCTATTATATCAAGTTCCTAATGTTTTGTACGTCGGGCCTATTTTAAGACCGACTTAGTACAAATACAAGCCTCCACTGTGAAACTACTATATAACAGATTCGTAAAAAAGAAAATATATTGTAAAGTTATTGACTGATTGGAAATTAATATGGAAAGATAAAAACAAATGAACATAGATGACCGAATATTTTTGTTTAGTTTTAGTTTTTACTTCCGCAAAGCGAGTGGCGTCGAGGAGAGATATTTTGTGGGCTCTGAGTCTGCCACTGAGTCGCTCCAGTTTCCAGTTAACATCTGGGTTTAGGCAAAGCTGCAATCTATCTCTTTTATTATTTGTGATCTACATGGACCAGATTACAAAAGAGGCTAATCCAGATACTGAAGCACTCAACGAACTCATGTTCGCCGATGACCAGGCAATGATGAACAACGACAGGATCCAGATGCAGGACCACACTAACCAACTCAGCACAAGCTGCAAGAAATACGACATGAAGATTAGTGTCAGTAAGACTAGGGTCAGGACCGTCAGCAAGAGACCAGCAAGTGACCAGAAAAACAGGAAATAACATCAATGCCACCCAGCTAAAGCAAACCAGCGAATTCAAATATCTGGGCAAAATATTTACTGAAAACGGCAAGCTATACAGAGAAATCGCGACTAAATTCCAGAAAGCCAACACAGTCAGTTACAATCTTGCTCCCCTTCTAAAACGTCCTACCATTTCCATGAACACCAAGGCAAATCTCATCAACGCCATTTTCCTACCAACGCTGACATACCAGATGAACGAATAATCAAAATAGAAAGAAAACTTCAAAAATTCTTATCTTTAAAAATGTCACAGAAAAAATTTACGAAATAGTTAAGCGGTGATAAGCTAGAAAAAAAAAAGATTGACAAGCATGAACATATTTTTGGGGGTCTGATCGCTTAGCTAGATCTTTGGTACATTATAGTAACAGTCAAGAAACACATCTTAGATGACAAATGGAGAGAGTTGGAATAAATAGTAAAATTTTAGGTCTTTAATACTTTATTATGGCATAAAGATAAAGACATAATTATTATAAGTTTGTTTCACAAGATATTTTTTACTCTTACAAGAATAAAGTGTATATACTAATTTTTTCTTGCAGTCGTAAATTTCATAATCAAGAAACTTTAAGTTAAAGAATATATTCATGAAATAAAATACTTCTATGCATGCTGAATATTGTCCAATATAGAGACGTTTTCAAAGAAACCAAATTAATAAAATTAATGTTTTTGTAGCTATGAGTCAGATATGGAGATAACTTGTGTTATATCATTAAAACATGAAAATGAAAAACAATATTGAAGCAAAGATCTGTGTGAAGAGAAAAGAATACTAAATGTTAAAAAAATATAGCATATAAAATATATCAATAAAGGTGCAGGTTATAGAATATCAAGGTGCGTATAAAATATATCGATGAAGGTAAAGGTTAAGAATATCAAAGACGTACAAGAACTATCGATGAAGGGGAAGGTTATAGAATATCAAGGTCGTATAAAACTATCGATGAAGGTGAAGGTTATAGAATATCAAGGTCGTATAAAACTATCGATGAAGGGGAAGGTTATAGAATATCAAGGTCGTATAAAACTATCGATGAAGGGGAAGGTTATAGAATATCAAGGTCGTATAAAACTATCGATGAAGGGGAAGGTTATAGAATATCAAGGACGTATAAAAACTATCGATGAAGGTGAAGTTTTATAGAATATCAAGGACTTATAAAAACTATCGATGAAGGTGAGGATTATAGAAAAGGTAATAAAGCGTATAAATCATATCAATGGAGGTGAAGGTCAAGGTAGTATAAAAATATCGATAACTGTGAAGATTATAGAGAATGTAACATATAGAGAATGTAATATATTATTGAAGGTGAAGTTTTATAGAATATCAAGGATCATCATAGAATATCAAGGAATTTGACAAGTTATAAAATAATTAATTATTTATGCGTGGTAGTATATTAATCAAATAGATTTTGGGTGTATTTATGAATTTAAATATATGCTACACTACTGATACACATAAGAACATGACAATCTAAAGCAATTTCTTACAAATATTTTTATATAAGGATAAACAATACTAGCTTAAAACCACTTGATATTTTGCTCATATATATATATATATATATATATATATATATATATATATATATATATATATATATATATATCCTATTAAATTTACTATCATCGTTCAATACGAATGTTATTGTTATAAACTTTAGTTAAATAATAAAGTCGGACATGTGTATTTTCCCCGCAGTATCACCTCCCGGAGTGACCTCATGAAAATGCAAAACTAGTTTAATTGCTTTTCCAGACTGCCGAAAACGTTGTGGGAAATAATGGGGAGTAATTAAATTTTAGTTAATTATCAAAAAGTTAGCGTTTCAAAATCAAAACTCCATGATAAATGTGCCTTCGTTTAAAATAAAATGGCACACACCCCAAGCGCAAAACATAAACGGGAATTTATTATTGAGAAACTAGAAGAGAAAATAATGACAATCACGATATTAACATTGCATATCACTTTAAAGGAAAGATTAGGAAGGGAAGCCTCATCAGTACTAGAAAGAATCATAACAGCTACTGGACTTGTTTTAAGAGAAAGATTATATGACTATCATCCAAAAGTATTACTGGCTGCTCGGTCAATTAATGACAAATATTTCCTTGTAGAGAAAGGCTATTATTACCATAAGTATTAATTGTTAGTCATGAACGAATCGTAAGTGCAAAATATTGCTTTCCTTTTTTGATGGTGTAGCATAGAGGCGGAAGAACATTGCAATCATTTCACATCAGACATAAGAAAAGTTGTTGACCTAGAGCCAGTTCTTGCCGCCGAGTGGGGCCACTTTACGCCTGCATCCAGTTTGCAGGCGTGGGAAGTATTTTTCATTGTATACCGTAATATAAACCAGCACACAAGTGATTCTGAGGCATTGTCTCACTCCTCGCAAACAGATTGTAAGGCACACATTTTGGACTTGAGATCTACGGGTGCAGCAAATCATAGAGTAACTGAAGTAATATTTGAGAAAATTAACATTTTATATATATATATATATAAGTGTGTGTATGTTTGTGTGTGTGTATCTATTGTTTAAAATTTGACATTTTGACTGGGAAAAGAGGTTAGAATTATTGGGCCTTATGATAGTTTCATGCATGAAATATCCAATCCCCAATCACTATAGTTTTCCATGTGCTGTCTGTTTTGTCTCTCACCCATTCTACTCACATTAATTTCTATCTCTTTCTCTCTCCATATATATATATATATATATATATATATATATATATATATATATATATATATATATATATATATATATATTATGAAATGGACTAACTCCGACATTTATTTTAATATATTTATTGTTCATACGTTATTTTCATAGATACAAATATTTAATAAACAGTATTAACAATATTTACCGGCCTGAATGTCCTAGAAATTTCATAAAAATGATCGAATCTGTATCCTACATGGGACCGTCATGTAGCCTGACGTGCTATACTATTTAGCTACAGAGGAAAGGTAGGTTAGCACTCTTGAATTACTGCTTTTAAACTACAAATTTCACATGATTTCTCTCGAACGCTCATATCTGCTCAAAGCGTTAATTAGCGTATCCAAATGACGTCATATATTATGAAATGGACTAAGTCCGTCAATTATTTTAATATATATTTTTATTTATAGGCTATTTTTATCAAATATTATTAATACTGTTTATTATAAACAGAGCATTTACTTACATATGTGTATCTATGAAACTAAGGTATAACAATATATATATATATATATATATATATATATATATATATATATATATATATATATATATGTATATATATATATATATTTAATAAACTGAAGTTACCTTATATATATATAATAAATTGCACTTATATATATTCATTTACTGAAATGTACTAGGCACACACACACACACACACACACACATATATATATACATATATATATAATTATATTTACTTCTGCGAAACAGAGCAAAATGTCGTCAGTGAATTTAATTGGTTTTTTTGTTATTTGTTATCTATTGATATCTATCTATCTATTTATCTATCTATCTATCTATATATATATATATATATATATATATATATATATATCTTCCAGAGATTTATATATATATATATATATATAGAGAGAGAGAGAGAGTGAAAGATAGGTAGAGAAAGAAACACAAGGCAGACAAATAGTGACAGACAAGAGCACACCGAACTATAGTCAAAAAAGCAGTTAGAGTGAGTGCTCCAAAATATATCATTTCAATTCATAACAAAATATTATTTCTATTTTCTGAGATAACAAAATTCTACATGAAGACAAACTCATATGAAATGTAAAATATATGATATACTTTGTCTAGTGTTTCTTTCCTCTTGCTTTTTATCACGACTATTCGGTCGTTTTTCTGTGTATTTTAATTATTTCATATCTGAAACGAAAAGAACAAAACAGGAAACAGGATGAAATAGAACTGTAATAGGATGAAAGAAATGCTACTCAAAAATTTATGCAAATGATAATATTCGACCTAAGACATTCAAATACTAATATTTTATGCATAACACCAATTTTCAAAATATCTGATAAAATGTATATGCTTTGTATATTAATATTCTCCATATACATATATATTCATGAGTCAGTCGAGTCAGTACTTTCTGAGCGACTGTTCGGTTAAACTCTCTACCTACGGACGGGAGGAACCCGAAGGAGGCTACGCCGAAGGAGGCTACGTCGAAGGAGGCTACGCCGAAGGGCGGTGTCTCCTTCGGGGAGGTAGACCGGCCCTGAACCCGTTTATACGGGTTCAATGGGCATATTTTTGGCCGAGCTCACGGGCTCGGAATGCCCACGTTAAAAGGCCTTGTGCCACATGACACCCTCGTCGGTGGGTGACTGAATATCGTCTCTATTTTATTTTGTGTAAAAACGCAATTGAATATTTGTAATTACTTTTCGCAAACATTAACAAACAATCCAAGGTCACCTGTACCAGTGCTACTCAAAGTATGGTTCTAGTACTGGAGCCATTACTCGAGACATTGTCTACGCGTATGCGGAGAGTTTTCAGGAAACAAAGAAACGGTAGTCACATTCTACGCCACTACAAACTGTCGGGATTTCTGACTCAGTTTCTTTTTTTTAACATTTTCATTTTAGTTCTAAATTTATTATGGTTACTTTTTTTCAATTTCACTTTCATGTTAAAAGTCATTGCTATACAACTAACGAATACGATTTAATGAAAAGCAAAATAGTGAACTGCTGGTAACACCATCACGATGATGTGATGTGTAAATGTGCGGAAACCCCAGCCAGGAATATCAAAAGAACTCATGGCAAAGTGGATAAAGGCGTTGGTTAGATCCAGTGACAGGACCCAAAGAATGTGAGTTCAATACCTGAATAAGGCAGTAGAGAAAATGGTGAGTGAATTAACAGGAGATTACTGATACCTAACATCCATTAGACATGTCACGTGGAACTAGAACAGTTTACCCCAGCGAGCGAAATAAAGGGTTCAGTTCGGCATTCCAATCACCTAGTCCTTAAGACGCAGTGGATAAAGGCGTTAGATTCAGTAAGAGGGCCCAAAGAGGTGTGAGTTCAATACCTGGTTAAGGCAGTGGAGAACTTGGAGAGGTGAATTAACAGGAGATAACTGACATCCATTAGACATGTAACGTGGAACTAGAACAGTCTACCCCAGTGAGTGAAAATAAAGGGTTAAGTTAGATATTCCAACCACCTGAAGAAGGCCGGAGAGTAAAACGGCCGAAACCTTGTGATAAATATGTCAACAAGATGGGGACAATAGTCCGAATAATGTAAGTAGTGAAAAGAATAATACTACGAATGTTTAGATATTTTCTCGGATCGTTCTTATATAATTATTTGTCACAACTATAGTACCGTCAGAAAGTAAAGTGTGGATACATGTTAAGTCAATAATGACTGGCCTTAGAATGAATAAGACATCATGTCCACTTGGTTAGTATAGATGGCCTCAAAATGACCTTGAAATAGGACATATCTAAAAAAAAATTGGGGGATGTCACAGCGCCCCCGGCCCCAGATGTATTGGATAACTTCGCTTGCTGGTCTCCCATACATTGAAATAATTACTCTCAGTATGCAACATCAAAGAGTATGAAAAGGACTGACTTAAAGTCTTTTGAAACTTGAATTAAAGATAGTGGATGTGTGTGTGGTGTAGCAAGTTGTATCTTGGAATGGAGAAATCGTAGAGCCTTGTTCAAATAGCAGCCGAGATCAATATAATCACTTCCGAATAAATAGCATTGAAAAAAGTATGAATCCGTCTATTCGCTATCATGTTATCGGTTAACAGGAGAGATTGTTTATTCTAGTCTTGGTAATTGTGAAAAATACGCACACACAGATACATACACAAACCTATATACACATATATATGTGTATGTGTGTGTGATCAGTATGGATATTTCTAAACGCATATAAATCCAAGGAGAGATCATATCAGAGACAGAGCAACAATTATTATTATAAAAGGCACAAACACTTAAAATTTCATGAGGTTATATTTATTTCTTTAGGATCGTAATAACGGCCCAAATTCACCAGACCTTTAAATCCAAAAGAAAACAAAAAATATTTCTCCAGGTTTAAATAACGAAATTTATGTAAAAGCGCATACGTGAAAATGGGGGGAAAGGGTGTAAATAAAGACGCTTGTGTAAGATTGAGAGAGAGAGAGAGAGAGAGAGAGAGGAGTGAGAGTGGTGGAAAGAAAGACAGGATGTCTTCCACCTCTCTCTCAATCTTACATACGCGTCTTTCTAAGGAAAAATTATTCCTTTTAAAAAATTATTTCTTTTAAAAAATTATTCCTTTTATTTGCCTGAATACAGTCACGAGGCCGGAAATACTTGTAGCAGAAATATGAAGAAGAAAATATAATATATACACTAAAACAAATCCACATTGTAAAAAAATATTTGCGGCTTCTCTTTTTAATATATATATATATATATATATATATATATATATATATATATATATATATATATTATATATATATATATATATATATATATATATATGAAGAAATATTGTTTTTAGGTATGCTATATTTATATAACAAAAAATAATCAATACAGCTAGCTAAATAAATAAATAATAAAAAAATTGACGAACCACTTCCACCAAAATAAACGTTAGAGTTGACTACAATAATCAATCCAAAATTTGTCGAAAAAATAGCTATAATTACCTACACAGACCAAAAAAAAAATTACTAAATAAACAATCAGGACTCATCTCAAAATTTTTACTACGTTACTTAAAAAATATATATAAAATAAAAAGAAAAAAGAAACAAGTAAAACAAATTAATCCAAATAAATGAATCAATAAATTAACAAGCCACTCCCGCCAAAATAACCGTTAGAATTGACTTCCCGCAAAACTCCACTGACCCATATATATAAATAGTCGAGAAAAATCTCAACACGTGTGGTCTTGTAATTGCGTTTAGCATGAAAAAGTCTGTCGCGTCTGAGTGTTGACTTCAATTTATAATACTTATTATTATTTATACAGTGGTTTTAATTTAGTTTCTACCATTTATATAAGCGCAATCGTCAAAAACAATCAAATAACCGGCTTTAGAATAACAATAGAACAGAATTTTAAAAAATTAAAATAACAGCAATTTTATCTACCATAACAGACCCTATCTTAAGTACAAAAACAAAACAAAATACACACGTATAGAAGGTGTGTGAACGCGCGTGCATACTTATATATATATATATATATATATATATATGCGAGAAAACGTTATTCCTCGAGCACAAAAAAGACGAACGATCTGTAAGTTGACACAGCCACTTGGAAATAAATTCGCTACACAATCCAACATTGAATACAGCGACCAATTGCGTAAGTAAGCACGCAACGACACATGGGTGCGCATATATGCCCAGTCACACACAGTTCATATATGTTTATGTTAGTGTGAGCTGCAATGCGTGAACGTGTGTGTATGTATGTCTGCATGCGTATGAGTAGCGTTCCGACGACAATTTTTCCTCCCACTACCATATAACACCGATATACGCAACCATAAATAAATATACAATTTCAATAATTAATCAGTTTGTCTGACGATCGCAGAGAGCGTGAAACCCAGGGTCACAAACTCACATCAATCCAACTAAAGTAAAAAGTAACGCGCATATATAATATATAAATAATACATATAAATATCATATATATATATATATATATATATATATATATATACACACACACATTTTAGTATGAATTCATCCAGCTCTTGTCTCAAATAACAACTTAAAAAAGACTGTTTGACCAACACAAGGGTGACCAAAATTCATGTTAAAAACATAACGAAAACAAATGAAAACTACAGACAAAATTTCATTTTCTCCATCAAGACATTCATTTTTGTATTTCACTGCTACCAGCAAGCAGAATTTTTCATCTCCTGATGATGGCCATGTTGGTCGAAACTAGTCGAGGAATCTAAATGAAATAATAATAAAAATGAAAGAATTTTAATATACAACCCAGTATGTCTGAAGATTTTAATATTTTTTATTGATCAATATATATATATATATATATATATATATATATATATGTAAAATTGAACACTGTGCTCAACACCACGCTGCAAATGTTTACGCTCGAACGCAATCTTCAGGCCTGACGCGTGTGTGTCTCTGGGAGTGGGTGTATGCCTTAACCTCGAAAAATTATTTCTCCCAGGAAAGCTCTAATAATGAAAAGCAAAATTATTTTTCCCTTCCCATCGGCGATAGTAATGTTAGAAGGAAAATATCCAAATACATGATTTAAAATTCGCCATTGCTAAATCGAAATGCCGTATAGAGACAGAAGCAAAAGAACAAGACAGCACCCCCCTTAAATTGCACCGTCTGCTTACAAATTCACGAGGGAGGCAAGAGTAAATCGGTTATATTGAACGCTTAATTGACAATATTGCCGCTCCGTTTCTTCATTATGGAATCTCTCTGCTTTTGGTGAATTTTGCTTCATAAAGCTAACATATAATAACTCTACAATGTAATCAGATAACACACTTGTTGGCAGACATATATACTCGCTTTGAATGTCTCTTAAATGTGTGGTCATGAGAAGTTATTGACTATTGTAATATATTAAAGGCAAGACAAATTTTAATACATACGGAAATAACCCAGTCGAATTATGGATTTTGCAACAGGGAAACTGAACAAATAATGCTGGTGTATCTAGACTATTAAAGCAAAGGGCGAAACGCTAGGAGGTCTAATGTTCTCGCATCATATCAAAGAAATACAATCTCTAACCAATCAATTGAGTGTAAAATTAAACTTTCAACTCAGATAATAGTCGCAAATGTTTGTTGTATGTGAACACTGAAAATGAAATATTCGGCTGCAGACCCACTACACTAGATGCTGCTATTGGAATCTCGGTGTTAAGTCAGTTCTTACTGGATCGAGTTGCTAGATTCACCCCCAAACGGATTTGAATACACAATCTTGTTTCTGCTCGCCTATTTATGTTAGTCCATATACACGCGTACCCCAAGGCTTTCTTATCGACCCTACCTCTATTTTATTAACGATCTCCCTAAGAAATTATCAGATCTTTAGGAAACCTCTATCCATATGACACCTAGTCTCAGCTTTCATTAACTCACAGCTGAGAGAAGAAGAGCTTGATTCATATCAGTTAGGATCAACTACCGCTTATAATCATTAAGACAAATCATTCTTAAATAGCTGCTCTACAGGTAGTAGCAGCCAAATGCTTTTATACTCTGTTAATATTGACAGAGGTAATGTAATCATATAATCACAAAAGTGAGTCATAACTGCTTGGAGCATCCAAAGCAATTTTTCTTCCATGTTTAATGTTTGGGCTGTGTAGCGTTCAAGCACCGATGGGTTATGTAAAGTCGACATTTTTCATCATCATCATTATTATTATTATTATTATTATTATTATTTGGGCCAATAATTATTTAGTTCCGTAGAGGATAAATAAATAATACTTGTTATATTTGTGTCTATAAGTATTTATATGGTATGTGACACCATTTGGTGACGTCTTCCGCAGATTGCACAGTCGGTGTTTTACAGGACGGCCAACAAGGCAATCGGTGCAGGAATAAATACATATTGAACGTTTATATATTAGTCTATGTTTTCACTCGGTTCGAGAATAGGTAAATATTGGTCGTCTATGATTATTTACTTGATTCTGAAATCGGTTAATATTGTTCGTTAGTGTTTCAGTCTATAAAAATTTACTTCGTTCGTGAACTGGTAAATACTGGTTATTTATGTTTGAGTCTATCTATATTTATTTGTTTGGGAAATAGGTAAATATTACTTGTTTGTATTTGAGTCTATAATTATTTATTTGATCCGGAAATGGGCAAATAAAGTTCATTTATATTTGAGCATCTCACTCTCTCTCTCTCTCTCTCTCTCTCTCTCTCTCTCTCTCTCTGTATATATATATATATATATATATATATATATATATATATATATATATATATATATATAATAAAAAGGCTTAAACACTAATTTTAGTGTTTAAGCATTTTTATTATATGCTTACTCTGTCCTGGACATTGAGTTCTACCTTGATTCTATCCTCTTGAATTTTTTATTCAAAAAATATATATGTATGTGTATGCATGTATGTATATATATTTATATATGTTGCATATGTATGTGTATATTTACCACTAATATTATATATATATATATATATATATATATATATATATATATATATATAGAGAGAGAGAGAGAGAGAGAGAGAGAGAGAGGCTTCGGAATGGTAAAAATATTGGTTCGTAAATCGGTAAGCATTGGTCATTTCTATTTGAGACTACCAGCATTTAGTTTGTTGTGGACTATGAAAACATTGGTTGTTTATTTTTGTCCCTATAATTGTTTACTTAATTCGGAGATCGGTAAATATTGGCTAATTATATCTAGAACTGTTATTTACATGGTTCGGTAATGGATAAAAACCGGACGTTTTTATTTGAGTCTGTCACTATTTACTTTAGTCGTGAATAGGATTTGGTCATTTATTTTTTAGTTTTTCCGTACTGACTTACTTGGGAATCTGTAAATATGAGTTGTTTATATTTGGGTATATAATTATTTACTTGGCTTGGAATAGGAAAATATCGTTTTCTTTTATATTTGAGTCTATAAAAATTGACTTGATTGATAGCTCTTTTAGTGACATTTTAAACCCTTTGCACAGGATGAGGTTGGCGTATTCTAGACCCTGTCGACAGGGCGCTTACTGTTTCGGGGTCAAATTCAAGCAAAACTATTCTTTTAAGAGCGGAAAAAGAAAGAATATTAAAGCGCTTCCCTACTCCATCATATTTGTTCAGAACGTAAAGAAAGGTCGACTATTCTAACTGAAACAAATCAATAGATATATCTGAAATTTTTAGTAGAATTTTTCTTTCGGTTTTCATTCATGTTCTTGGTCTGGATAATCGAAGCAATCAACACTGGAAGAAAATATGAATAAATATTCGACCTCTTCTTCTCAAAGTATTTGTTTAGTCTAAAATCCGAAAGACCATGCAGTTAAAATTCATTTAAAGCACAAATTATGCTTTGATGTCTTTTCTTTTATATTAAATCCTTGACACATAAAAGTCGACATCCATTAAAGAATTAGGATGATGTAGAGATTGACAGAGTTTTTGAAGTATTGTTTTTCTTAGTAAATTAATTTTTCTTTTTTTTTTTTGTTTATTTTTAATGAAGTTCAAACGAAATCCAAAGAAAATCAGATTTCTTTGGTTAAATACCATTATTTCTAAGCTGAAACATCTGGTTGGAAAATTAGCTTTCAGCATGTGCGATTGTTATATTTTTAAAAGATCTAATATATATATATAGTGATTTTCCAAGCGAAGCTTAGATATGACACAAGGACGAAACTAGGGGGCACCCAGTGAGGATCGAACTCACTACTCAGTCGTAATTGCTCTGGCGAGCCAAGCTTGCTAACCATTACACCGCCTCGAGGTGCCCCAGATCTCATATATATAATGTATGTCCGTACATGTTCGGTTCAATATTAAAGGCTGCAATATAGATTTATAACGATTCATATCCTTAGACGACGAAGATAAAATACAAGTTTGACAAGAGGGACGGAGACTGTAAAAAAAAAAAAACAAAAGACAGCGGTAAGGCGAATATAAGACGATATAGAGTATGGAAAGTATAAGATTGAAAAAAAAGAGAGAGAGCAAGAAATGATAAAAGAGAAACAACTAGATCTGAAGAGGGGAAAGAGAATAAAATCGAGAGAATATGAGAAAGAAAAGACAGTTTGATAAGAAAGAAGAAGAAAAGGATTGTAAGAAGGTGAAAGAGGAGAAGAAGAAGAAGAAGAAGAAGAAGAAGAAGAAGAAGAAGAAGAAGAAGAGAAGAGAATGTAGACGAGGGAATATGAGAAAGGAAAAAAAGGAAACAATCAGTCAGAGAAAAGAGAGAGTGTTTATGAAAGAGTAAAATGTGGAGGAGTGTGGAAGAAAAGAAAGAGTGTCTGTGAGAGCGTGAAAACTACGGCGGAATGGGAGAGAAGAACTGAGAGATGTTGAGAAAGAAAAAAAATGGAGAAAAATCAGAAATCTAAAAGAGAAAGGAATGAGTACAGGAAAGAGAAATCAGTGCATTGTGAGGTGGGGGGAGACGAAAAAAAAGGAGTGTAAGAAATCAAAGGAGAAACAAAGAAAAAAGACTGTCAATCACTGCAAGGAGATGGGATACGGGGACAGAGAAAAGAAATAAGAGATGTTAAAAAAGGAAAAAAAGAAGCCACCAGAAAAGAGGAGAAAAGGAAATATTTGTAAGACAGGGAGAGAGAGAGAAAGAGATAAAAATGAATTGAAAAAGAAAAGGAAAAGGTACAAAAGAAAAATAAGGCTAGTTAGAAAGATAAAGAGGGAAAAAAGAACATGTCAGATAAAAATCTAAAGAGGAATAGAGTGAAAAACGAAAGACGGACAAAGCAAGGTTATGCTTATTTAAAACACAAAAAGAAGTATTTTGTCTGAAGGTAAATTTAATATAAAATGACTTCACTGTTAATATTTTACATTACAAGAATGAGAAACTGGTTTCTTTTTCATATTGCGGGCCATCTTATATATACGATCTATTGCCATTCCTTTTTCTCATAAAAGCATCAACTTAGCAAGGTTGTGACGAACATACACGCTTGGGAAAAATCACTCTTATGATGCAATACCCGCATATCCTTTAGAATGGTTCAGCCACTCGTTTATGAGAGATGTTTACTATAGGCCCTTTACGTGGGATGCTCACCTTAGCTATATAATCCTTGACTTTTAAACTTTTCAGAAACTGTCAGATCGCTGTTTAAACGTTTCTGCTTCCATGACATATTTCTTGCTTTCAGCACTGGGGATCACTGTTTATAACCTTTATCGATGTTGAAGGCAATGTACACGTTCTTAATACGGAAGAAATGGTACGAATAAAATTCAAATATAATCTTCTGCGTAGTGGTTTTACAATAGGTACCCGTACTGCAATCATGCCCTGCGCAATTGCTTTCCTGTAGCACACCCTTGATTCCCGAGGGATCTTTTTTTTAACATGGTGATTGCGTATCTCCACTGTTTCCTATCTTTTATAGCTCGGGGCCAGGGTTGGATAAAATACATTTTTTTTTTTTTTAGTTTTCTAGTTTAGTTTTATTTTTCTAGTTTAGTTCACGTCTTATCTATAGGTCGCCTTATACGTGGAAATATACGGTATTTTCCTTGTTTGTATTGTTTCTTAAGATTTACTCTTCGATAACTGATACAAGGCGTGACCTTAATAATTGTGATAGGGAATATTTCTCATTATACAATAAATCTAATAACGTCTAAATAAAATTTGGAGTCGGGAAATCATTTAATGAGTCAAAAAGTATGAAACTTGTAACAGTAGTCAATAAACGGGGGTCTTAATATTGGAGGGGTGAGGAAATTGCCTAAAAAATTAAGCGTCGACTACCACCTATTACATCCCTTAAGAGGACTCTTTGTGTCACAAGTTTTGTCCATGGTATTCGTAGAATTCATCGACGAACAAAGTTTCTTTCGTTTCAAGTGCTTTTTGTTCGTCTGCGACAAGATCTGAATGTATTGTTCCTTTGGAAAAGATCACGCCTTTTGCCTGTTTGAATTCTCTGATGAGAATTCTTAATAATTTTTGATTTCATTGAATAAAACCTTGCACAGAAGCGTTATCGCTTCCTGTTTGTTTTATTCTTTCTTTCTATTAAAACCAAATAGTGTCACTAATATATCTTTTTTATTCCGTGTTTCCTCGCAATATAAACGAGACCTTATTTTTTTTCTGAGGTAATGGCAAGGCGTAACGTACGGCCTAACTGATTTACTAACTAAACGAAGAACAAACGGAATCATAATATGTCGAGTAAATAAGAACTATTGAATTATATCGTAAATTACAGGACACAAAACTGTTCAGCTCACGCATGCGCATGCATCGGTATCTCTACCGCCCCCATCCCCCGTTTAGTACAGTGAGGGAGGTACTACTGGAAGTAGCTGTTCTTCGGAAACGGATAGCTCTCAATATTTTTAGTTACACTCTGTCAGAAGAGAAAGTCACAACTGAGATGCGCTCTGTCCGAAGACAGATACTACACTTTGATTCCGGCCCGATGACCAGATTGTGAAGAAAAGCATAACTCGAGTTGCACTGACTGCATAGTCAATGAATGAATGCTGAACAACTAATATTGATATTACAATTAGAAATTAGGATTGTTATTACATTGATCCTTGCTCGATGATCAAAGACTGAAGAAAAGCATAACTCGTGGTGCACTTGCCGAATGTTTCTACATATCGGTGAACGGTAATAATGGTACAGTTTGGCATAAGTGAAAAAAATAAGTAAAATTAGCACAAGTGAAAAAGTAACCCTTTATACATCTTAAAATTAAACAGCATTAGCTGCTTAATTTTAGGATATTTAGAGTTAAATTTCTAATCAGAGGACATTTGTTTGTTTATTTGCTTCTGGTCCATTTGTCCAGGAACTGTCAAATACATAGCATTTATCTCAGTGGCTCTACGATAATCCCATCATGGAAGTCTCATTAAGTAATAAAAGAAAAGTGAAGATTTGCTTCCAAGGATACATGCATACAAAGCATATTATAAGATCAAATACTATCTGCCTTTTTCCCATTTTTACCGTTGCCATGTTTACCGGTGCTATTATGAGCTAAACTCAAGGATATCAGTATAACTGTTACCATATTGTTGATTTGGGGTTTGTTGGTTTCTGCGATTAATTAGACAACAGAAAAAAAAACGAACGAAATTTTTGAATGCTAATCATCCCAATTAGGACTGAAAAAGAAAATATGAAAACTATTTCAAATTAGTTTCACTATATTTTTAGTAATATAAATAAATAAAATTAAATCATATTTTATCTTACTACCAATGCCAAAACACAGTTTTTGTCATTGTTTTTATTATACTTTTTCTTTCTTTTATCGCACTTGAGCATGGTGTCTCTGTCGACTTCAACAGGTGTATGTTGTATACGATAATATTCGAGAAAATTTGATGGGGCTCTTTTTATTCCATTCTTGTCACGTCCAACATCGCCCTTCCTAGATATTTTTTGAATTGACAACTGCAAATTTGGTTTCTGCCTTCCACACCACCGATGTCCACCCGTGCAACCTAGTTTAGGAGAAAGCTCCTACTAATTTAAGGAATATAATGTATTTAGCAGAAAATACCAGTTTGTCTATATCCCTCCTGGCGATGGCACTTTCGATAATCTTTTAGAATTGTCCTAAGATATTTTATATTACTTTTTATCACTCCCTGGTGTAACTGAAAAAAAGTATAAATTATTTCAGTTCATTCCTTAAATATTTTTATTATATATTACGCTAAAACGGTGAAAAAATTTTATTCTCCTTATATAGAGCAGTTTGTTTCTCAAACATCTACAGAAAATGCATTGCATTAAGAATCTTGCACATGCAGGCTCTTTTTGTAATTCGAACGACTTCTATAAAATATTCAAGGATTCCTCTTCAAAATAATGTCCTCTGTTGCATAAAATAAAAGTTGACGAAAATTCTTCCATGTGAATTTATTCTCTTGTAATGAATCTATTTAATTTAAATATTTATTTGATAGTTTATTTTATTCACTAACTGACAGGAAATATTTTAATGTTCATTTGACTTTTTTGGTACAGCACCACACCGTATTGACCGAAATTAAGGTATTTAAAAAAAATGTCATTACTTAAAATTTTGTCAATTTAAACAAAAATGACAGTCTTTAATAGTATGAAGACTAAAATTTTCAATTAAATCACGATATTTCGAGTAAAATATTTAGCAAGACTCAGATACTTCATCCATAGTTTTACTCTCTAAACCGAAAATATGTGGTGAGGTAAGTTTTAAAAACCAGGAACGTAATTTAGTTTCAAAATAAGCGGGGTTGCTTAGTGATTAAATTTCTTAGAGTTACCTCTCATATATATATATATATATATATATATATATATATATATATATATATATATATATATATAGTTTATGAAAAACTAGGTAATGCGTATGGGTAAACCTAACGAGGATAAAATCCAGAGAGCTCAATATAAATCCGCAGTCCTTTAAAAGGGCTGTGATGAAATAATTTATTACATGGAACCTTAAATTGGTCTGTTTTTATTTAAAGTGTATATATATATATATATATATATATATATATATATATATATATATATATATATATGCGTGTGGCACCTTTGGAAAGTGCCTGAAAACCATACTACGGTTTGACCCAAGCCTTGTGAGTGGACTCGGGTAGACGGAAACATTAGGGGCGTCGATATCTGTGCTAGCACGAAGTCACAAGTCATCGTGGCCGAGGACTTAGGCGTGCTACCCTTTTTCAAATTATTTCTCCGAAGTCTTTTTTCGCCATCCATTTAATCAAGTTCACTAAATATGTTTTGTGCTGTTTTCATCTGTCCCTTTTGCCCTCTATCTGTCCCGTGAGTATCAGATTTTCCAAACCCTCCTTCCTCATTATGTGCCTCATAAATCTCTTCAGACTCTTCCTGGTGTCTTTTTTGTTTCTCTGAAATTTCGTCGTTGCTCACATATTCAGTCCATGTCATGCTCAGCATCCTTGCGTAGTATCACATTTTTGTTTATTCAAGTCTCCTCTTCATCTTTGAGGAGGTCGTTCACCACTGACTGCCTTTGAGGAGGACACGGACTATGTATCATTTTAGTACTCTTTTAGTTGTTTGTAACGAAATGCTTCTATTTTCTAGTACTCTGCTTAGATTTTGGAATGCTTCCTTGGTTTTCCCAATACGACTCAGTGTTACACTTTCCGGCTTCCATCAAAACAAGTCTTAGATATTTGACTTTCAGCACTTGTTTAATTTTGGAGTCTGTCTATATTTCTGAGATGAGGCATTATGTACATTATTTACATTATTCGGACTATTGTCATCATCTTTGTCGCCATATTTATCACAACGTTTCGGCCGTTGTACGCTCCGGCCTTCTTCAGGTGGTTGGAATGTCAAACTGAAACCTTTATTTCGCTCACTAGGGGTAGACTGTTCTAGTCTCACGTGCCATGTTTGATGGATGTCAGTTATCAGTTATCTCCTGTTAATTTCCGCTCTGAAAGTTCTCCACTGCTTTAACCGGGTATTGAACTCACTCTCTTTGGGTCCTGTCACTGGATCTAACCAACGCCTTTATCCACTCTGCCATGTGTCATCAAGGTTCCTCATAACTGATAAGTGACATCCATCAAGCATGACACGTAGAACTAGAACAGTCTACCCCAGTGAGCGAAATAAACCGTTCAGTTAGACATTCCAACCACCTGAAGAAGGCCAGAGCGTACAACGGCCGAAACGTTGTGATAAATATGGCGACAAAGATGAGGACAATAGTCCGAATAATGTAAATAATATTGTTTAATTTTATACGAAGTTCAAAAACTTGTGCACGATCTTGAGAAGCGAGAAGTATTCTCTAGCCTGTAGCTTCTTTCACAAAGGTGTCCTGTGTATGACGATTAAAGTACATCCTGCAGCAAGGACTCTGGTCAGGAGATTGAAGGTTTTAAGGAGCGTGGAATAAACAAAACGCATGTACTTGATTCAGTTCATTCTCTTTCATTGATGCTGTCATACATCGAGAAGGTCTTTATGAACACGATCATTTTCGTGTAAGCCATCTGAAAGAAAATTATATTATATAGGGGTGACAAAATTTTCGGACCACCTTGTATATTGAATTTAAATAGAAAATTGAACCCCGATTAACTTTTATGAAATATAATATTTATTTGTTCTATTTTTTTAGATATTGGTAACCTGAGTACTTAATCTATACTGATACAGGGAAAAAATGAAAAAAATACAAATTATTTCATGTCATAGTGGTTATTGTACTACTCATCCGAAACACAAATAACCATAACAGACTTCAACTAACATACAGTAAATTACGTTCAATTCACGTTGAAACATCGTAAGTTTAAGCAGTTTTGAGTCCTGTCAGTACTAAGATTAGAGAATGCTTGGGAAGACCGTGTATGATAAGCGAAACTCGATTGGACCTGGGGTTAACAACGTCGTTCTGTAAAACCTGATTTGCAATGGAAACCAGAACAGTAACATCTAGTACGGTTGAGAGCTGTGAGCCTCTACACTTCAATGGAGTTTAGGGAACTAAAAAAGAAGACTAAAGAAAAGAATTTGTCTATAAAAGAACTCTTCTGTGGCGCCTATGGGCAAAAAAGGATGAAAGAGACGCGATATCCATGGTCTTCTACAGGGACATTAGAACAATCTACACGCATAGATTGAATAAAAGGATTCATTTCGAATTTTCCTGAAGGTTAACCAGATCGACTGAAACTGGAAACCGGGCTAGAGGAC
>CAHIKZ030001713.1:6505000-6685000 GCA_903632075.3 Acanthosepion pharaonis
AAGTAAGTGTTTAAACAAGAGAACAATTTCTTTATGTAAATCGCTTAAGTAAATACGTAGATACAGTTGAAATATTGCTTTACATTAATCATCATCAGAAATCATAAACATTTACAAACTACATTTACTGCTTGGTATTCGATACACTTGCCATAATTGGGGTTTGAAAATAAGAAACACCTGTTAAAATTTAATTTTTCATTGTTACATGAAAAAATATTTCTAGTTTTTTAATGTGTATAATTTGTAAGGATTCGACTAATAATGGTTTGCTGTTAATCATAATTATTATAAAACCCAGGTTGTGTGTGTGTGCGTGTGTATGTGTGTGTGTGTGCGCGTACGTTTATATATTGGATCGGATTTCCTACATTTTTTAAGCGATTTCAACAAAACTTCACAGGACTACATAAAATTACCTTTCGGTGCTTCTGACAGCGCCAAATTTGGAAAAACACAATTGTTTTTGCACGAAATCAATTTGAAAACACGATTAAGTGGCATCGCGAAAATGAAAGGGGGACAATTCATATCGAGTTATACTAATTATAAAACCTAGGTTGTTTGTGTATGTGTTCGTTTATATATGGGATCGGATTTCCTACATTTTTCAACCGATTTCAACAAAACTTCACTTTTTTTTTTGGCAGGTTGTGTTTGTTATTGTCTTGCACACTTTTTTTCTTTATTTTTACATTCAGAATGCTTTAAAAATTCCATTTACAAGACAATTGTTTATGATAAAATTCTATTCAATCGGTAGACTAATAACGATTGAAAACAATGTTTTTGTTTGAGTTTCGGTTTGACGTATTCGTAAAAAAAAAAAAAAATAAAAATAATTAAGACATGCGTGTCCGTCAACCTTAAACAATAATCTTTGTCAATTTTATTTTTCAGTCTTTATGATGGTTGATACTTGATCTATCTCTTACTGTTACATCCCCGGGCAACGCCGGGCTTTACTGCTCGTTGTAAAATTAAAAAAAAGAATCCTTTTTCCAACTTAAAATTTTAAAAAACAAAGGTGCCCTCTAAATATTATGCAATCTGCTTATAATTTTATATATCATTTTTCAATGAATGGAATAAATTATGGGTGACAATTCAATTTCAGCATGCACTTCAAAAATAAGAGACACCCTATTATATATATAATATTGCAGCAATAATACTCTAAGCAGAATGGAGTTGACCTATGTATTGTGGCTAACTCACGCATGTATTTTGCACTAGGAGTACCTAATCCTGCAAGAGAGTGAATACAAAATGAATGCACATTTTAAATTTTCTTAAAGACGTTTAATAAGAATTAAATATTAATTATCACAGTAACTTAATAAATAAATTAATAAATAATAAATGGTCTTCAATCTTATCTAAAACATTTAATCACTAATAAGTTTTACTGTCTAAAATATATTTCCCAAAACTAAATATTAATAGTTTCTAAATGAAATAATTTTTTTTGTATTGTTGCTAAAAGGAAAATGAGTAAAAATGCAACAACACAATGAAAATATATCCCTTGATAGTTTAAAGAAGTATAATTAATTTCAGCAAACTTTACAATATGTTTTTTAAAATGTATTGAAGTTGAAAGCTATATAACACTGATATCCAACTTGGTTATTTTATAAGTTAAGATATTTAACTGTTACAAAGCATGAAAATAAAAATAAGATTAAAAATGATTAAAATTTTCATAAGGATAAGAACAACTGTAAATGTGTATTTTTTGCAAAGGACTGTATCTTTCAATTATTTATTAGATTATTAGAAGAACTATTATTACTTTTATTTTTAAAATATTTTTAAAAAATCATGCTAAAAGGTAGCAAAACTATAGCATAATCATGCCAGATAAAAACGGGATAAAATTACTTGGTTTATAATTTTTATACACCTTTACTTATAAATCTCATTTGGCTCCGAGTAGGGGTAAATGCAAAGCAAAATTCAAAATATTTCCAATACCATAATAATTTAAAATAAGAAAGTTCAAATATGGGAAAAAATATTAATGAAATAAAATGATATACAATTTTTGTTGGAAATGAAATTTGAGATTTTTTAATCCTAACTTTTGTGTGAAAAACTTTTTCAGGAAACTTCAAATAGAAGTTTGTTTAATTTTTTAAATAAATAAAGATGAAAATCTGATTCGAAAGATTTAGGTGTTAAGAAAAAAATGAATTTCGTAGTAACAAATTTACGTTTTATGAAAAGAATGTTTATTTTTAATGCCTCGGTTATTGAAAATAACATTTATTTTTGTTTACGTAGCAATCTACATAAAAAAAATGAATCTTTGCAATAACCGAGACTAAAAAATGATTTTATTGATTAAAAATATTATAAAAACTAATTGTTGTAATTTAACTGCCTCACCACGAGGTCAGTTGGTGACACAAGGTCAATGTTTTATGTGAATATATTTTCGACTTCAGTTAAAACCCTAACCTATATACATATATTTTTGTAATTATTTAATTTAGGTATCTCCAATTTGAAATTAACATGCTGAGTTGTTTCCTTTGCTAACAACCATGTATTGTTTTCTTCCAATTTATGTTTAATCCTTTCTTGTCACTTTCCCTCACTACCTTCTGTAGAAGTTATTGTATTTTCTTTATATTCCTGCCATCGACAGTGAGTCATCTGCATATCTTATGATGTTAACATTGTGGCCGCCAATAATGAATCATGGTAGGACTTCTTGTGCTCTCAGAGTCGCCTCAATGTATAGGTTGAATAGGGCACTTCGACGTGGTGTAATGATGAGAAAGCTTGTCTGAGTAGTGAATTCGATCCTCACTGGGTGCTCCCATACTTTCGGCCTTGTGCCACATCTAAGCCGGGCTTAGAATATCACTATGAATAAGTCCGGCGAGAAGACACCTTCTTGTCTTAGACTCCTTTCTATATTTATATATTTACTGAATTCATTTTCTCTCCGTATGCAGAAGGCTTCAAACCAGTGTATGTTCTAGATTATTTTAATATCCTTCCGAAATACGAGGCTTGTCTGAAAAGTAACGGGACATATGTTCTTCGATATGCGCAGTATCGTCCACAGTGATTTCTTGCGAAAGACCAGAATATCAATCAGTATGTCTACAAACAGATCCTGCAAGGTTTTCTTCGTTCAATATACGAGAAGAGACGAGAGTTTAGGCAGGACAAATTGTGGCTGATTCACCACGACAATGCACCTGCGTACAATGTCCTAAGCATTCGGCAGTTCCTGGCCTAGAACAATATTGCCGTACTGCAGCAACCTCCCTATTCACCTGGTCTTGCTCCGTGTGACTTTTCTCTTTTCCCCAAGCTCGAGGAGCTCATCAAGGGAACCCGTTTTGAGAGCGTAGGTGCTATCAAGACGACCGAATCGATGACACTGAAAGTTGTCCAAGAAGCATCCTTCGGGCAGTGCAGAGAAGCGTGGCAGAGAAGAATGGAAAAGTGCATTAAACTTGAGGTGGATTACTTTAAACGGGAAACCATGTAGTTTGCGGTGTGTAATTGAAATATTTTTTTATATACCAGTCCAATTACTTTTCAAACAGACCCCGTATATGTCAAGATTACCCAGCAGACCCAACAATCCATTTTGACGTACTTTAAGAAATGGTTTTGTATAATCTATAAAACATAAGTATGCATCCTTCTGCATTTGTATTGCTCTATCAGGTATCCATTCGTGTATAAATATGCATTCTTTGATACAATCTCTTTAACGAACTCGAGCTGTTCGTGTTCCAATTCCGGTCTCATTCTGTTGCTCGCTCTATTCATGTAAAATCGGATGATACCTTTTATATTACTCACTAGCAGTAGAGCCCGGCTGATTGAATAGAATTTTATTATAAACAATTGTCTTGTAAATGGAATTTCTAAAGCATTCTAAATATAAAAATAATGAAAAAAAGTGTGCAAGACAATAAGAAACACTTCCTGCCAAAAAAATGAAGTTTTGTTGAAATCGGTTGAAAAATGTAGGAAATCCGATCCCATATATAAACGAATACACACACAAACAAACAACCTGGGTTTTATAATAAGTATAACTCGATATGAGTTGTCCCCCTTTCATTCTGGCGAGAGTGATGACACTTAATCGTGTTTTCAAATTGATTTCGTGCAAAAACAATTGTGTTTTTCCAGTTTTGGGCGCTGTCAGAACCACCGCAAGGTAAATTTACGTAGTCCTGTCAAGTTTTGTTGAAATAGGTTGAAAAATGTAGGAAATCAGATCCAATATATAAACGAACAGACCCACACACACACACACACACAACCTGGGTTTTATAATAAATATGATTAGACTGGTTGTCCGATGAAGTTCTCATTCATTTACAACTGGCATCTTAGCGTGAATCAATTGTTATCGTTTCATAGAATAGCTGAGAATTTCTTTGTATACGAAAATGACAAAAGACACAATGAGCAATGCAAACGAAAAATGACTAAAATATACTCGTTCTATAGAATGTAACTAGTCCTACTTTAAATGTTTTGTGATTTATGGTGGCCGTTAATAATTAAGTATAACTCAAGACTTCAATGTTAAAATCAAACAGTATTTAATTAAAACTGCAAATAAATACTTACCAAGAACAAAGAAGTAAAAGTCAAGCAAAAATAATTAACCAATTTAGTGAACACCTTGTTAGTAGCGTGGCTCAGTTTAACGTCCGGTAAATCGTATCTCAAATCCCAAATTATTGACACACAATAATTCACACTAATTCGACTGGATAGTTCCATTCAGTATTTACTCAATAATCACTGCAGTCATTAGCCTGACACCGCTATCTATACACCTGGCGGAAGCATATATTCATATGTCCAGAGTGTCATGCTCGAATTTGGATGCTAGAAAACTTTAATTTATATGCAAGAGATATTAGAAAATCTGAAGATTTTCCTAGAAAGTAGGCATGTGAATATCGAAATTTACTCGATTTATTGAAACTCTTTCTGTCCAAATTGGACATTTGTTTTGACTTTCGTTAAGGAGTGTAAAAATGGCTTATATGTCATCAAAAAACTCAAGGAAAGTGTATAGCTCTAACAATAGAAAACTGCATGCTTGCTATGTTGATCACACAGGTGCATATGACCCCATCAATAGAAACTTCCTTTTCTCATACATTAAAAACCGTCTACCAAGTACTGTCTGTCTAGATCCGATAGAGGAACTATATCGGGCCACAAAGTCATGCTGAAACATTCCAAACCTCATCAAGTGAATGGCGACGAGGAAATGAAAACCAAATATATTTAATCTTTTTCTAGACTATTTCTTGCGCATGTACAAGCACGGATGTTAAAAAATGGCTAATGAAAATTTATGCATTCTTTACTACATCTTAACCAAATTTATTAATAGACAACAGCATTCCTGCTTTCCCCTACCAATACCAATGTAATGATCATGATATGTTATATATCGATGACATGCATAATCAATGTTGAGAATATACGGACTTTCAAAAGATCTTATTTTGTTCTATTCATCATCCTCTCAATTACTCTCAGTCTACCTAACCAATTTGCACTAAAAACTGCCCGAAAACATTTTCTTGGGAACGTGTTTTGGCTTTTGTTCAATATGTCCATCTCTTATGGGCTCACCTTTGTTTCTCCGTACAAAGAGGGATCGATGACTTCTCACTTCAAAGTGCGTTTCATCCGAGAACAACAATTTTTTTCCAATCATCCACCGTCCAATCTTTATGAGATTTTTGCCATTGGAGTCGTTTATCCTTCATTCTTCCTGTCAAATTCTGTTTTTATGTGGTTTCTAGCTGGCCGCTCCATTCCAAGTAGTCGTAACAGTTGAGTTAGATATGGACACACGGGATTCCACTAAATCTGAAGCCAAGTCCCTGTTACACTGCCTCGGTTTTTTAATGCTGTTTCTGAGCAGCATTGCTTCGTCTCTTTTGACAGTTTTTCTTTTTCTTCCACAACTGCCCTTTCTCAAAACCTTATTGTGAACCAATAGAGCCTACGTTTTCACAACGTGTCCAACACTGGTCTTGCGTAACTTTCGGATTTGTGCTATTCGCTGCACAGATTTGTCTGAATATTCGAAGATCCAATAACCTGCGCACGCTTTCTAAGAGTTATATCCATTTTTATTTCACCTGTTGAAAGAAAATAATCAGTTTAGTTTTAAAATCAGAATTAATAACCGAAAAAACATCTGACTGACAAGCAAAACAATGTAAATCATACAATTCTTTGCCAAATAAATGTTTAGTCACAAATAAATTCTAAAATATTAAAAATTGTTTTAAAAATTGTTCTGTAGTAACAAGGGTGTGCACTGCCTTAACTTTATCGTGATTAGGAGTCACTAAACTATTGTGGCGCTGTCCAAAGACGGTATAAAAGAAAACTATATTAAACTGAAGTAACTGGCCCAATTAATTGGCACAGTACTGTACAACAGCATAAATAGAGAGAGACACATGAGAAAGTTAACATGTGAAAGAATTAGGCCTCAAAGGATATAAGTCACTGCCCCGACATGTAAACAGAAAGGCTGACCCAACTGATTTTAAGATATGCTACCGCAAGAGAACAGGGTGACAGGCAACGATATCAACGCCACAAACGAGATTTAAAGTCAGCCGCTTGTATGCTCGCGAGAAGAAAATCAACATTCGAAGTCACACACGCAACACCTGCATTCATTTCTCGGGAGAAAATAGTTTTGCATATGTAAGTATTAATCTCAAAATTTTACTCGTCGCTACAAGAATATTGTAACACAGGTGAGGCATAGAGAATTAAATATTCACAGGGTATATTAAAAGCAAGAGAATTCGTAGGAAAGAACAAATTCGTATGAGTGTATAGCAACACACAGTGGAAGGACATTTTGGTAATAGGTAAAAATTAAGCAATAGAGAGTTGTCAAACATGAGCAAAGAACAATTGTGAGGCGTCTTGATTACTAACTTACTTGGTACAGGATATGACGATAAACTATATCCGGCAACAATGTCTCTGATCGAAGGACTGATGTTTTGACGGACGTGGAACCGCATTTTAATTGCTGCTTTTTCCTAGGTCCACCCTGACCCGGGTGGTAGTAGGTGTTAGTTTCCAGCTATGCGTAATTAATGTAACCCCAAACAAAAATCAGCAGCGCATTATTTATAATAAAATGACCAATAGTACATTTTTATAACAAAATAAAAATCAATGCAACACTAAAAAATATATATGTTTTATTATAGTAAAAGTACCAGGAATACATTTTATGATCGACAAACTATATATATATATATATATATATATATATATATATATATATATATATATACCATTACATCTCTATCTATAAAAGGCAGGATGTGTGTGTGTGTGTGTGTGTGTGTGTGTGTGTGTGTGTGTGTGTGTGTGTGTGTGTGTGTAACGAATGCACGGCCGCAATTTCCGACCGATTTGCACCAAAATTTACATGCACATGCTCCAAGTTAGCGGGAAGGTCAAGACCGTCTTTGCATTTTCTAACTCCCTTCGATAGTGAAAATAATCTATTTTTTCATGTTTCTACGGCAGTTTTCATGTAGTTTGCGGCCATTTTGTACTAGCCAGAGTGAGAGCCTATAGCTGGCTGCCACGAATAGGCAGGAAGATTCTACTGGCCAGCGTGAGAGCCAACAGCTGATTGACACGAATGTTAACTAGCATGCTAGCATACAAAAAAAATATCGATAGCTCCATTCGTCCCATGTGGGAAAAAATTTAATTTGCATGGCACTTTACTCCAATTGGCTCATTCGCTTGCTTAAACTCATCGTTGATTCTGATTCCGCAGAACTGGGTCGAGTGTGAAAAAGTATTTGTTGTTAACATTCTTTTTTCATTCGGTTTTTCCAGTTACGAGTTTTTGGGGGTTTTTTTTTAAGCTGATCGTTTTGTGTTTTAATTTTGTTTAGTTCTTTTTTCGTAACAGATTTAATGTTTAGTATAGAGCTTAAAAAAAAAGAAGTAAGGCATGTAGCAACATCAGCACGGCAATGGGCACTTCTTTAAAGGCAAGGAAGGGCAAAAATATTTTAAGTCAAGTGATAGCGATTTTTACGATTTTTGAATCAAGCACGGGCAACGCCGGGCCATGCTGCTAGTTATATATATAAAATATCTGTAGTTGAATGCATAAAGTATTTTCATTTAGAATCCGTCATTAATTAAGTCATAGAGGTTGATATGCCGCCAAACAAAATCAACCAACCAAAAAACCAACATGCTACAATTTATTAAATAAAACTGTAATTCAAAATATAACTCCAATAAAACTTCAACATAAAACACACGCATCCCCACCTCTAGTAATTATGTCCGTACAAACATGCATATGCACAAAAGCTGAGTATCATCTACCAGGTATTCAACTGTGAAAGCATAAAAACATGTATCATATTTTTATTACTTCAAAGCTCCTAAAAAATCTTAATTTTTTGTATTAAATGACCCATAAAGGAGTCGATAAACCCTTAAACAGACTCACTTCTGTAGGCCTTCCAGGCCTGTCTTCATCCTCAACACTGCTCCGCCCTTCTTTAAACAATTTAGCCCACTTGTAGACATTTTTGGCTGAAACATGTGACACCATACACAGTTGTCATTCTCCTATGAATTTCAACTGGTTTGCACCCAGAGCAAACAAAAACTTGATAACTGACCGCTGTACAATCCTGGAGCATGCTTCTTGGTCGGCTATATTTGTTAATCGCCAAAACTCTCAAAGTTCGTTTTTTTTAAACTGCAAAAGAAATTAAATCCATGTGAAAAAGAAGTAAACAAAAAATAAAATAAAAAGTAAGCTTCTATCTGTATTAGAAGTCCTTATACCGAATAATTCACCTTATTTATTAAATGACCCTCGTATTAACATATGTGAGAGATATTGAAATGATTAAAATTCTATAAGAAATAAGAAACCAAGTCTTTAATAACATTATTTAAATGGGTCTATGCGATCCTGACGCATCCACGAACAACCTATGTTACTCCACTTTCTCTCAGTGCTTCTTATTACTCATATAAGCGCGAGATTGTCTCGGAACTTGAGATCTCAGTCTAGTACGATAATTCTGATCAAAATAGAAGCCATGTTTTCTTGATTTTTGATTTAAACGAGACGTGCACTCAGGGTATCACGGTTGTATCTTATTTTTTTGATTTTTTTCCCTTTATTAATGCTTCTGGAGGTAAATATTTTCTGCGTTTAGACGTTATCAATCTGATAGTCAGGGATTTGAACAGGGGAGTCTGTATCATCATCAGGCGTACAACATCATGGTTACTGTGCTGCCATTTTGTAAACGAGTTATGGACCGTAGTCTCGACCGCTCGATGTCATGATGTAGGGTAATGTTACGTTTGAACCAGGTTTTTGTTGTGGGTGTGACTGTCTAGTCACCTAATCTTCACCAGATAACCTGCAAAAGATTGATAAGCTTTAAAAAATCAATCAATCAGATGAATACAATACTACTTACCATTTATTATAATAATATGAGAAAATCCTTGCAAATGTCTAATAATTAAAAAGAAGCACACAAAATCAAAAACTGTTTTGAAATAAGATATATTTTCATTAAGTCCGGGGAAAGAAAAAACATAAATATATCACTACTTAGATCTATAGAATTCACAATCCGTCTATCTATCTATCTATCTGCCTGTATGTTTGTCTACCTATATCTGTCGCTCTAGGTAATTGTTTATCTATCTATCTATCTATCTATCTATCTATCCGTCTGCCTGTATGTTTGTCTACATATATCTGTCGCTCTAGGTAATTGCTTATCTATCTATCTATCTATCTATCTATCTATCTATCTATCTATCTATCTATCTGTCCGTCTGCCTGTATGTTTGTCTACCTATATCAGTCGCTCTAGGTAATTGTTTATCTATCTATCTATCTATCTATCTATCTATCTATCCGTCTGCCTGTATGTTTGTCTACCTATATCTGTCTCTCTAGGTAATTGTTTATCTATCTATCTATCTATCTATCTATCTATCTATCTATCCGTCTGCCTGTATGTTTGTCTACCTATATCTGTCGCTCTAGGTAATTGTTTATCTATCTATCTATCTATCTATCTATCTATCTATCTATCCGTCTGCCTGTATGTTTGTCTACCTATATCAGTCGCTCTAGGTAATTGTTTATCTATCTATCTATCTATCTATCTATCTATCTATCTATCTATCTATCTGCCTGTATGTTTGTCTACCTATATCAGTCGCTCTAGGTAATTGTTTATCTATCTATCTATCTATCTATCTATCTATCTATCTATCTATCTATCTATCTGCCTGTATGTTTGTCTACCTATATCTGTCGCTCTAGGTAATTGTTTATCTATCTATCTATCTATCTATCTATCTATCTATCCGTCTGCCTGTATGTTTGTCTACCTATATCTGTCGCTCTAGATAATTGTTTATCTATCTATCTATCTATCTATCTATCTATCTATCTATCTATCCGTCTGCCTGTATGTTTGTCTACCTATATCAGTCGCTCTAGGTAATTGTTTATCTATCTATCTATCTATCTATCTATCTATCTATCTATCTATCTGCCTGTATGTTTGTCTACCTATATCTGTCGCTCTAGGTAATTGTTTATCTATCTATCTATCTATCTATCTATCTATCTATCTATCTATCTGTATGTTTGTCTACATATATCTGTCGCTCTAGGTAATTGCTTATCTATCTATCTATCTATCTATCTATCTATCCGTCTGCCTGTATGTTTGTCTACCTATATCAGTCGCTCTAGGTAATTGCTTATCTATCTATCTATCTATCTATCTATCTATCTATCTATCTGTCCGTCAACCTGTATGTTTGTCTACCTATATCTTTCGCTCTAGGTAATTGTTTATCTATCTATCTATCTATCTATCTATCTATCTGTCTGCCTGTATGTTTGTCTACCTATATCTGTCGCTCTAGGTAATTGTTTATCTATCTATCTATCTGGAAGTTAGCAACTTCCATACGGAAATCAACGATCGAGCCGTGGTAAATGTTTTAATTTCAAATTTCGCCAAATCTTATGTACACCTTCCTAATCTGCCACTTCTTTGTCAGTTTTCTTAAAATCGCTTTTATTATCATGACGTAAATATTTATGCGTCTATTTCTATAATATGAAGATGAAAATAAATTGAATATAAATTCAGGTTTTGAATTTATCTACGTCTTCATCATACGAGATTGTCATTCCATTGGAAATTTCTGTTAACCTTTCTTTCATCAACAATACCTTACATATTTATACAGTTTCTATTCTGATATATTTAGGAATTGATTGACTCGGATAAAAAGAGAATTACGTGCGATTAACATAAAGAAAGAAAGTAAAATAAGGCGATGGTAAATAGAAAATTATGCAGAAATTTTCATTAAAATTTATTAATTTTTGAATTCACCTTTAATGAAAAGAGTATGCCATTCAGCTCCAAACTGATATATTATTGAGTTTTAAAGGATTTATGTTTTCTCTTTATCAAAGCTATTCTTTAACATAATATTTTTTACAATTATATATTCACCTCTATTTGCAATGACTTGTTTATACTTATTAGACAACACGTGGATTCTTTCCAAGTAAAAATCCGCAGAATTTGATATGAAAATTTTTCGGTCAACCCTTAACTCTGGTTTTAATAATGGAAATGTTTCCCCATAAACACCTTTTTCAGCGTTCGAAAAATTTAATAATTTTTCAGTGCAAGGTAAAGTAAATGTAATAGGTAGAGCATTTTTTTCCTGTTTTATTTTTGATACCTTATTTTGCCTGGTAAAGAAGAACATTTTTTTTCTATTGACAAAAGTAAGACGCTTTTCAGTTAAATTTTATATGTACACGTTGCAGCTGATGGACTTATAAATGCGCACGATCCCACCAGACGCACAGCATTATTTTCTTCATTAATCCCAATTTTGGGAATTGTGTTTTATCTTTGTGTATCCACAGTATTTTCCTTGAATATTGTCATATGTAACCCATTTTCATCAACTGCTATGATATATTTGAGGAACGATTCATTCGTCATTACAAATGATTCTCCAAAATTCGAAATTGTTTAGAACTCAAGCAAATAATTCTTCTTCACCCAATATAAAGTTTTAAGACATTTTCATTTTCATGCGTCTGCGAAACAAAATAATTTGCTTCATTGATAGGTAATGTTAGGAAGATCAATAATAAAGAGGAACGCGTTTCGTTCTATGGGATTCATCGGGCTAAAGTGAAAGGAGAAGAGTGATGATATTTTTAATTTTTAAATTTATGTTTTTAAAATATGTGTTTGGTTAACTGTAAGAACGGTGGGGTAATGAAAAGCGGGTTCGATTCCCAGTCGAGTCTATTATATTCACTTACCTTTGGAATGGTATGAATCCATTCATCTCTTCTTCCAGGTGTGACACCATTTAACGAGGCAGAAAAAGAAAAGAAAGAAAAGAAGGCAAGGAGAGGCTAAGGACCGAATCGTGGATGATAAGCAGACCACCACGGCTAAGAGACAATGGGTGAAGGATATTTTGATAAGTAACAAATAGCGAAAGAGTGTCATTACAATGACAGGGAAATTCTGAGTGGATAAGGGAATCGTGTGTGTTTTGGCACGGCTGTGTTATCTAGGGATACGTAAACAAACTGCTGGCCGACTGGCCAAAGAAAAATTCAAATGAAAATGTTATTTCGATGTGACGAAAAACAGGTGAGAAAAAAGGCTCTGAATAGATATGAAAAATTAAAGGCCACACAACACGATTGTCCACTGACCGACTTCTTTCGACGGAACATCTTTATGCCTGCGATAATAAAATTATGTTATCAAGAAATGTTCGCCAAAGAATGAATGGGAACTTAGAAATGTTTCTTTTTGAGGCGACGTTTGGCCGTGTTGAGAAGACCACCCATTCTGATAATTAGCGATAAAATAATTGACGAAGACCAGGTGTAGAACAAGAGTTATGACAACCGCGTTGCGGCTAGGTAAAATAAAAACTGCGATTAGGAGGAATAAAAGGAAAAAAAAAAGGATAATTTTCTTTTAGTTAAGCAAGATATTTTTTTCCTGAAACAAAGCCGCGGATTCGTCCACGCCCGACTAAGACATCATTGGTCGAGTGGTGATCACGTGACGCACGAAGGAGGCTGTCGCCGCCCATCCAGGGTATAGGTATGAGAAGCTGCTACGAAGAAGTGGGGAGGGCAGTTCACACCCCTCTGAAGTATGGTGAGAAGGTGGGAGTAAGGAAAGGTTCCCAAAAATGGAAAAAAATGGAAATTTGTAACCAGAGAGGTGGATGTGTATTTAGAATTATCGAGAAACTACGACGCCGACAACCCCCCCCCCACGGTTTTGGTCGGCGTCCATATAAGCGAAGCCACAGCAAGCAGAAATCAGTTAAGTTTAAGTTGAGTTTCAGTTCGAGTTGAGATCGAGTTTCGGTCTCCAGTTGAAGCCGCCTCGCAGATAGCTGACCAAGATTCACGCAAATTTCGGACTCCTCTTCAACCCAAGAGCAATTATTTTGAAGAGCGACTTAGATCCAGACCACCAAAATAAGTTTTTTTTTTCGACTTTCGTCCGAAGACATACCGAAAAACCAATTTCTTAGAGAGCAAACAACTTGAAGCCTTAAAACTCGCCTAACGGAAAACGACGTGTCACAATCCATAGAACGGGTCGGGAGATAGATGCAGTCCTATGTATCGAACAACTAGACATAAAGTTTGTTACCTTTTTCTTTGATACCTTGAACTTTTGAGTTTTTATTTTATTTTATTTTATGCATATTTGTGTGGTGTCACCCCCGTTGAACTTGATTTGCATTACGGCCCCAACCACTGTTTGATCTCGTCTGCCTAAGATCAATTCACAACGTGGGTAGGCAGACTGAGGATCAATGCAGTTAACTTGGTAACCAGGCGTTGGAAGCGAGTTGGGAACGACGAGGCTGATATCAAATCTAACCAGATTCCGACCCGAATCACCAAAAGGTTAGAACGTCACATTTGGGTGCCGCGACCGATACCAAGCCAGTTGGTCGTCACAGGACGAGACAACACGACTGACGCGACAGGCGGACGTCACGTTTGGAGCAGCGACACCCGAACGGAGCAGCGAGGAGCGAACAGCTGGCGCCGCGGCGAGGACGTCTGGTGGTGCTGTTTATGGACGTCACAGTTGGTGCCGTGGTAGACCAGAATAGAACGTCACAGTTGGCGCTGCGACCAGGGGACGACGTCACACAGGCTATGGGTAAATAGCAGAACAGACTGGATCGTATAGCCTTGGTTGGCGACTAGTTTAAGAGAAGGAAAACTCTGAATTCAAACTAGTCTGAAGAGGGATGGGCACCGCCAAAATACCTCGTCCAAGACACACCACTGCTACTGCTACTGCGGCTGCAGTACACGTGTTGCCTCAACGACCTTGATTGTCTACGGGACTTATGATCGATCGTATATAGTCTAGCCAATTTCATTTAGCTTGTTTTTATTTTCGTCTATCGTTTTTTATTACATCTGTTATTAGGTATCCCACATTGCGATAATAGAACTGAAAAAAAAGGTGAAATTCTGTCAGAACCTGAACACATAGGTAATATTTTTAACTGCATTTTAAGCACATATTATCGAACGAGAGATATTGCAGAGAATAATGAATAATAAAATTAATATATTCATATACACAGTCGCACCTATTTTAGATAACATTTCTACAAAAATAAATCAAATTTTACACTTCTTTTATATGTAACATATACATTCGATTCGGTTTATTTTCTTGTTTGAAATAAGAAAGAAAGTTTTTATTTACAAATACGTTATCTATTTAGTCAGTTAAGTGTCATGCATGTAACATGCATAGGGGATCATGACAGACAAAGCAGATTTTTTTTCCTGCAGCAGGTTGCCATTTCTTTCTGCGATAGACCAGTTGCCATCCAAGACTATAGAACCCGGTCTGGTGGGGAGGGGGACGGTGAGAAGAAGAGAGTATTATCACATAAGTGAATGTAATGGATTCAAATGTTATTCGAATTCGGCTCTCCGATTCCTCAATCCGAGCCGCTAGCCATTAATCTACCGTGCCTATTTAGTTACAAAAACATTTTCATACGTATAAAATAATTAAAATCAACCCAGCATTGACCACTGTTACTAAATGTTTCTCGTTAAAAATGAACGACGTCTTTATCTAAGAATGTGACAATATAAGCTCTGATATCCCCGGTTCACTATTGTATGTATTTTGAGCGATGAGGTTTATTATCACTGGTTTGACGAATACAAAGATGTGGTCTTGAGAAAAAAGTGGATGGAACAAATCATAAGTACTATACAGCGTAAGAAGTGAGAATGTTTGGTTATCAGGAAAAAAGACCACACAATATGGGAGATACATATTGGTGACGTATCCAGATTCATTATTCGCGGATGTAACCTTCAGAATATAATGTATGGCAGACTCAGAAGGGAAGCTGATATCGAATATATCAAAACTATTGTATGAATATGATTGACATTTATTGCTAGCTGATATCTAATGAATAAAATTAGATTTAATGAATATCTCTGAAGAATATGACCAATTGATATTTCATGAATATAATGAAGTTTTTTTTTTTTTCAATTATGAAAGCATCGCTGAGAAAATAGACGATCATCATCCAATGACTTACTGTTCAAAATTATAATCGAGATATCGTGTTTACTGAGTACCATTTACTTTATTTAATGTTAGGAATATTTTTTGAAATAGGAAGAATTTGTTTCTGTAAATAATAATAATTTTGTGATAAAAGTCCTACTAATTGACCTATAGCTGGGTGAGGTAGGTAGTTTTCCAAGGATATTTTCGCCTAAGTAAATATAAGTAATCCAACAGAAAATTAGAACTCAGCTCACCGATTAACAAATCCATGTCGTTATCCATTACATCAGCCGTACATTCAAGCTTACAGCACTTGGAAGTCTCAAGCGATCAGCCATCTAGGCACTGTTCATGCTCGACGCACGAGAACCTATGCTTCAACTTGATCGGGCTTTAATCCCAATAGAGATATCAGGGTCGGTAATTGTTATGGCAATTTACCCACGCACGAATGGACTCTCCCAGCTATAAATAGGAGCAGGTACTGCCTTTTGGAGAGCTACTTTTCCAGCAGTCAGCTCCGACCGTCGGACTGAATCTTCTTACTGTAACACTCTTGTTTGTATATGTTTGTATTACTGTTTCTGTTAATATATGTGTTTAACTCAATTCCTCTTTTTGTGTCTTTATTTCTGGCCCTAACAAGGTCACAACAGTAATAGTACCAGAAGCTGAGAAGCCTTTCTCGTAAGAAAGTGTTCTTTTGTGTATTATTGTTCAAAAAATGTGTAGCATTGCAACTTAGACCAGACACCAGATTCATTCGTTCTCAGAGTGCGGCTTCTTTCAGCCAAACAGTTGTGGATTAAAACTAACCTTTCGGCCAGTTCGTTACCCACGAATTAATACCATGAGAACTTGTATCAGAAAGCAGAATTTTTATCGTGTTGTAACCTATAGAGAAGCGAAGACGAAGTGAGGCGTGATGAACAATCTAACAGGAGTCTTCCCTTCTCGTTCTCCGTGGGCCCTCTTCGTCTCTCTGACTTTTCGAGGAAAGTGACTGGAGATGAAATGCCCAGTGGGGATGGATGTCTGATTGGAACTTCATACTTACCAAAGCAATAGGAAGGGAGTGAGGATGATTTGACTCCGTGGAGGTGGCACGGTGTAGCGTAACTGTGAAGGTCTGAACTGGTCCAACTTACAAAATAAATTGACCCCCAGTAATTACAAAAGAAAATTGCGTCAAATATCATATATCTTCTGAGTCTGTGAATGTCGGTTGAACTTAGGCCTTCCCCAGATTCGCGTGGAGGAATGGCACTTACCGAACCGCGCTGGATCAATGCGTTTTGGTAGAGGCAAATGTACCACTCTTTTGCGATCCCATCTCTTTAAGATTCACGATCGCCCAAGGGTATTTGTGAATAATTGAATGCAACGGACCCGACTGAAATTCGAACTATGTTCTCTTCGGTTTATCATTTTTTAATCGTTTTACACCAGTAAATGCGAAAATGCCACTAGAATGCAAGAATTATAGTGAGTGAAAATGAATGAGAATAAAAGATGGAAAATGAGGAAAAGATTGGGGAAAGGCCGAAATGCAATAGAGTTCAAGAAGACAGAAGATAGTGATTGACATTACATTTAAATTCTTGAAAATTATTATCCGGAAAAAAAGATATCGAAACAGAAAAAAATTGTTAGCGGCGAAATGAGGGTTGCATCTAGCTAGTTCAGCAGTAAAACAGTGCGACACGGTTGCCAATCTAGTCGCACGCTTAAATTCATGTTATCTGGACATCAGGAAAGAAAGCTCGTTCTAGCAGTTGCCATGAAAATGTTTTCCGAACAGACAGAGGGAATCCACCTTGATGAGAAAATGACTGAGGCCGAGATGCCGGGTCGTATTGCAGACCCTTCTCTGGATTTTGTCAAGTATCACGACAGGAACAGTAGTAACACCAGGTAAGATATGGCAACAGCATTCAATGCACGGACGAATGGTAGATTTCTAAATGTGCAAGAAAGATTCTAACGAGAAAAACTTCGAGTAGTTGTCCTCTACAACACCGTACACCCAAGCTTATAGTCACTGGAGAATGTTACGAAAGACTTACTACAACGTGTTTGGCAAGAGCTGGACTACTGATTTGATGTGTCGTTTTACAGGTGGTGTGCATATTGACCATTTGTAAAGCTTTGAGAAATCGATTATAAAATCAACATTCTTTTGAATATCTTGTTCGAATTTTGATAAATATTTTCTTGTTCAACATGAAGCCTACTTCGTTTGCCTAGGAACTGTAGTTAATCAGATATTCACATTTTAAATGATGTCCATTTTGGGGGGATTCCTTGTAGTATATCACGTGTCAATTACTCTTCTTTATAGCCAGTACGACTTTTATCTCCGTTGGTGTTTGATATGCTGTTGGACAGAAAGCGATTTTTTCGGGTGAACCAATTCCTTAGATAATTGCTCTGTAGAAACATAAGGCAATTATGACTTTATGATTTCTTTTATTGTGTTTATAGTTCCCGTCCATGTTGGATATGTGTCACGGGTACGACAAAAGAAATAAGATAAATGGAACGAAAGAAATGGTTTTAGTATAATTTTAGTGATTGTGGTCAGTGGAAAAAAGAAATAAACTGAAAGGCTCTTCGGCAAGAAGGTAGAAATACATCAAAATAACTACAGTCAAGAGTTGTTGGATATTTCTTTACATGTCAGGTCATCGAATGGTAGTAAACGGACTGCTCTGAATCAGATTTCTGCAACAACACTTTGCCAGCCAAATAGCTTACTTTGGGCGTCAACGAACGCATACGAATAACTGAAAGAAAACCCACAATCTCTAAGGTCATCCGATCCCATGAAATGAACCCAAACTCGAAGAGGTTTCATTCATATAAATAGACTCTCTTACCACATGGGACTAGCAACTCTAGCCTTTTACAAACCTTTTTACAACATAAGTCACAAAAGCAAAATTGCGTGGTGAGGCTGTGGCATTATACTCAACACTGAGGTCTACAAGATTGTTATAGTGGAACACACATATTCTATAGTTAATAGACCCTCCCACCTATAATAAGTAGGAGTAGTAAGAGTCGCGCAGTCGCTCAGTGGGTCGGGCAATCAGTCGATGCCAGAGGACAGTTAGTCGGATATTAAAGTATCAGCCACCACAACTAGATTACTCTGCGTCATTACCTATTATATCAAGTTCCTAACGTTTTGTACGTCGAACCTATTTTAGGACCGACTTAGTACAAATACAAACCTCCACTTTGAAATCACACCATAACAAAGATTAAAAAGGTTAATATATATACAAATAAAAATGCATTTATAACTTGTTTTTTTCATGTATCATGTCCCTTCAGGGTGATCATGAATCTCCACAAATTCCTATCATTTTTCATCTAAGTAATTTTAGACTCCATATCATTCCTTTTTATTTTGTGTTTATCATCCCTTAACAAGAAATCGTGTAAGTAAATCATTGGTCCCCCTTGCTACTGTCATCCCAACTATGACGTGTTAGCTTCAATTGTTCCAAAACCTATTTCTTCATTATTTGTCCCATATTTTTTCATTCTAAGTATGAATTTCATTGTAGTTCTCGTTTCCTTTAAAACTTCCTCATCTCTTATATGTTTTGTCCATGGTATTCTTAGTATTTCTTTAATGAGGTAAAAAGCTACAAGTATATGACACTCACATGTATTGAATGCAAGTAAATCAGGAGATAGTAAGTATATTACTTGAACAGTTAGAATAAATGCACAAAAGGTATTTAGAGATTTAAAAACAAGAAGTTTTGGAGAGCTACGACTGTGACTATCTGAAAAAAATACCATATAAAAGAAGAAACTTAGAAACCAAAGAGTTTTATTCTTTTTCTTATGGTCCAGGTTAGGACCAAGGAAGAACAGTACGAACACAAGAGTAGAAATAACAAAGGTGTATTACACGAAATAATAATACAAGATGTGGAAGACTCTACCCTTAGGCGGAGCCTCGTCCGGGTTCCTCTCTGCTCAGAGGCAGAGAGTACGGCCGTCAAGCCGAACTTCTCGGCTTGATTCGGTATCTAGTCACCCCCATGAGGGTTGCATGTGGCACAAGGCCCAGTTTTACGTGGGTTTCCCGAGCCCGTAGGCTCGGCCAAAAAATGCCCGTAGAACCCGTATAAACGGGATCGGGTTGGTCAACCTCCGCGAACGAGACTCTGCCCTTCGGCGGAGCCTCGTCCAGATTCCTCTCTGCTCAGAGGCAGAGAGTTCGACCGTCAAGTCGAGAAGCTCGGCTTGATTCGTCCCTCTCTCTTGAGAGGCTTAGTATACATAATGTTAGGAAGAGTTCATTCTGTAGTTATAGGTAAGGACCAATGACACTTTTTAAAACAAAACCAAGGCTATTTTACATGGAAATATAGTTAAATATATACAATTCATCTGCATTTGAAGACATACAACTTAAATAAGTTGTAGAGGCTGATATGCCGCTAAATAAAGTCAACCAATCTCCTTTTTCCATGTGTCGTGTCCTTTAAGGACGTAGGCGTTCATGTCCCTCCACAATATCTTGTTTTTTGTAGCTCTTAGTATAGCTTGACTTTTCGCTCTCTATCTTAAACCCTTTTCTGCAAAACATTTAAACAAGCTCGTTAGGTAGACAAGTTGCTGCATTCTTCTGCGCATCTGGTCCTGTGAGTGCCAAATTTCGTAAACACTGTTTCCTCATTACGTTCCCTTGAGATTTCGGCAGTCTCTTTCTGATATTCTGTATACGTAAAAGAGTAAGTGGAGAAATTAACCGTCTTCTCTTGAACGGTGAGTCTTCTTGCAGTAATATTACTCCCACTTGATTGTATATACTTTCAAAAGCAAAGCAAAATTACTTTTTTATTCGAGAAATATATCGTTCTAGTGTGCATTTTCTGGTAAATGTATTCCTTTACGTAAAAAAAAAAAATTATTCAAAGATATAAAAGTATGTACGTGCGAGCCACCTTTCGTTTTCGGAATGAAAGAAGTGCACCGGGAAACACATTCGAAATTTCCGATAAATATCTGTATTGAAACGGGTGAAGCAGGAACGCTTCAGTTAAATTTTGCATGAAGTAGATTTTGATTACAGTGAAAATGAGGAGGATATTGAAACGTCGATTAAGTCGTCGTAAAATGTTAATGGAACTGCCATTTTCTTTCGTATATTGGTGATCCTCCAAGAATTACAGACGTTCTCATTAAATCCGTTCTCGCTAAAACGAAAATACATTTTTCGAAATTTTACTGACTTACACAGACGAAAATACGAACAGATAGATACGCGCGCATGCGCGCACACATAAAAGTATACACACCTACGCATGCGTTGCCGAACACAAGAGACATATGTTCATTCTTTCTCTATCGATATCTTTCTCTCTTAGAAAAGAAATGCATAGCAAAAGAAATTATGAAAGGTAACTTTCGGTTCTTAATAGATGGCTCCATCGGTCTTTGAAAATGAAGATCATAGCGATAGCCCGGCGTTCTTTCCTAGTTTTCTATATGCATTGCTTCTGTAACATTCTGTGTATAAAGTAAGTTAAAGTAAGTAGAACTTTAAGGATTATGGTCAGAAATGAAAAAAAATGGAATTATTTTTGGAATTGTTGCACGGAGAAGAATATAGCAAGTATAGGTGGAAATATACCGTATCTTTTAATATCTCACATTTTTGTTGTATTTTATTTCTAAAGTAAAGATAGCCTAGAGTTCAAATGATTTGCCAACATACGAAAATCCTAAAGAAATATTAACAAATAATCGGTAAATTTCCTTTATCAGCTTTGACTTCTTGCAAAACCACGGACATGGAATTGCTAGGAATGAGCTAAAAAAAGGATAGTCAGAGTTATTTTTCTCTCTCCCTCTCTTTCTTTCTTCCCCTCTTTCTCCCTCTCCCATTCACTGTCAAGTAGTAATTTTCGTTTCCAAGGATAATAAAAACAGTCAGTTTAAAATTTATGCGTTGTGATTTTTACCAACCCGAGAACAAACCTTTCTCTTGTATGTAAAAATGACTACATCCTGTCTGAAGTTATTAAACAAATCACATGAAATTCAAATGTCAAATTTTAAACAATCAATTTAAATGTCGAAACAAATCCTGAGTTAAAATTTTAAGGTAGTATCAATATTTTTTATTGAATTATTGAAGTTATTTGATACATTCTAAAAAAATTGCCTTCTGAAGTTATTAGACAAAACCAAATAAACATATTTTACTAAAATAAAAATGTAAAAAAATCATCAAGATTGATCATTACCTATAATAGAACAAATAACAAACATGTATAAATCTTTAAATTCTTTACATTTTAATATAGGTACTCTACTTCTCAATAAGAGCCAGTAATCTACTATTCATTGATTTTGTTAATTTTTTATTCATCAGGTTCAGTCTCCAATATGGTAGTTTTAATTGCTTCCTGGATGTCTGCTTTCCTGTTATATTATTTGCCACCTCAATATACTTACATCTTCACAATTGACCATAGATTTTCGATCGGATTCAGATCTGGACTTGATGGCGGCTATTCCATTATCTTCTCTCTTGTAAATCTTTTATGCTCAGAGAATATGCAGGTAAGCTTAGACATATGGGAAGTAGCACTGTCATGCATAAATACACACTTCACTTTAAAAAATGCGATACTGGGACTTGTACCATGCAAATAAAGTGTTGTTCATAAAACCGCAATAGTTGACACTGTTCAGTTTAAATCCTTCATCAATTTGAATTCTCCACTAATGCTTTCTAGCCCATATCGTAATACTACCGCCCTCTCCTTGTTGTTTGCATTTAACCACAGGCCCGTCTGAATTGGATAAAATTCATCCTTTTGTCCAATCATCAGCTCTATCAAATGTTAGGTGCGATTCGTCCGTGAAAATTACTTTAGAAAAGTCAATTTTCATCTATTTCTATTCCCAACTTTGATGCTTTAAAATATTTGCTTTAGTGAGAGAAGCTTACCTAGGGAATGTTTTTACAGATCCCAATACACAAAGTGTTCTACACATTTGGCCCTTTTTTGACTCCCTAAATTTCAGCCTTTTCAAAAATCTAAGCACTGGTCAAAAGTGTTCGTTTTGCTATAACACGCTTTAGTTTACGTTCACCTCAAGGAACAAAGTCCTTAAAACGTGTTCCTTTGCTCTGACTTCTCAACTCATCTTATATTTTCAACAGCCGTCTATGTCGTTCCATGATCTCGGCAAAGCTTATTTTGATATCTACACTGTGGACATTCCCTTATTTTTTGTATTCCACCAGTTGTTAGATATATACTTAAAAAATAAGAAAAAAAATAGTGTTTATAACATTTCAGAGGTCTTAAGCTAATATTAGTTTAATCTGCATATTAATTTCAGTCAGTACCTTTCCTTAAATTCCAAATATCTCAAAAACTAACCATTAAAAATCGCAGAAAATTTAAGTAAATATTTAACTAGGGGTGGGAATTGACAGGTTTACATTTGACAAATATTGGTTCAGAACTTCTTGAGTTATTGAGGTTTATTTGACTTGCATAATAACTTCAGACACGCTGTAATATCATCTTTATTGAGCAATTGAGACAGGTCAACATTAATATCTTGGTCCCAAGAAATTGATGGAAACGAACGTGACACGCAAATGACTCGTTCCACATTTGAATAAGGAAAGCGGTCACCAAATATGCTTCCGAGTCACTTCGATGATCACGTACAAATAAGTTATTAACCGCAATTTCGTAGAAAATATGCGTTCTCTGACAGGGATTGAACCTGTATTTCTATACGAAAAACCGTCATTTGATCTGACGTGCAATATATCATTTAGCTACAGAGAAATGCCTGGCTAACAAAGTCGAAGAATTCTGGTCGAAAATATTGAAAATACTAAAATTCTATATGAATCATTTTACTGAAAACATCTGTCTATTAGCGAGGTCCTGTATATTAAACATTTACCTTCTACCATCAACCTCAGTTTATTTAAAAGGTAAAATAGAGTGGTAATGTTTTTTAAAAAAATAGAAAGATGCTCACAAAAATTCCAACCGCGCTCAACAGGCGGAAACAGCACCAAAATAAAATACAACCTAAACAGTAAAACCTTGAGGAAAAACGAACAACACCAAAACAATCCACTTGATGAGCCCGAATTGCGATTTACAGGTCGGGGACACTAAATTCAAACAGGTGCGGTAGTTCAAGTATCTGGGAAGTGCTTTGACAGTGGACGGCAAGTGCGACAATGAGATCTCTAGATGTATTGGTATGGCCAAGGACGCATTCCAAAAGCTAGACAGACTATTGCGAGACAGGAGGATCTCTTTGGCAGCAAAGAAAATAGTACGGAGCTGTTATCTAACGTCGATCCTCCTTTACAGCAAAGAGTGTTGGACGGTCTCCTCAAAGATGAAGACTCGAAGCGACGGAGATGTGGTTCTACACAAGGATACTGAGGATTACATGGACCGAGCGTGTGAGCAACGATGAGGTTGTGGTGAAGATGCAAACAAGGAGGAGGCGTATACTTAACATCATGAAGAGGCAGCTAAAGTCTTTGGAACACAAAATGAGAAAAGAGGGCTTAGAGAAACTGACACTCATAGATCGAATAGAGGGAAACAGAGACAAGGGAAAGAAACGCATGACATACCTGGCGGGCTTGAGCAAGTGGATGACAGAACGTGGTTTGGGGGAGGTGCTAGAGGGCTGAAGCTTATTGAGGGCTACAAGGGATAGGAGGAAGTGGAGAGCCATGACCGCCTTCGCCCTGAAAGGAGACGGCACATAAAAAGAAAAGTGGCCGAAAGCTCTTGGGACAATGAAAATTAGGGTAAATTTAAGTACTCCCTTACTCCTGAAAAACGGTAAAATGTATGGATGCTGGAAAAATTAAATAAAATTAATTAAATCTTCATTGCCTGCCATATTTAATGAGAAATTTTTGAAATAATGGTTGCTGCCCAAATATACTTTTTATACATACATATATATATATATATATATATATATATATATATATGTGTGTGTGTGTGTGTGTGTGTGTGTGTGTGTAAATACAGTCTATTTTTGTATGCATATTTTTAAATATGTCATAAAATTCCCTCTTATTTTAATTGTGATCTGTGTTCTTTTTATCATCTAGATATCTACACTTTTTCAAGTGTTAGCTTCACCTTTTTTGATTTTCAAACACACTTCAAACGATGTGTTTATCAGCCTTCCGCAGGCAAATTTGATTCATGATTTACTTTTTCCTTTCTTGTTTTTTTATTCATTTTTTTTTCGTCTGTTCAACATGAATACAACGAATAAGAGAGTGACACGTAAATCTGCTGAACTTTGATTTCAAGGGGAAAGAATTTTTAAACATTTTTAATATAAGGAATGAATAAATAAAATCGTCAAGGAACTTAAGACTATACAGTAGAACAAGAGAATATATCAACCAAAAGTTGCGTTTAAATAAACTTTCGGTAAAGACAATAAATATATGCAACAACAAAAAAGAAACAATACATTCTCAGAAATTCAGAAGTTTTACTCTAAATATTGAGTTCTGAATGTATAAACATATATGTATAAATAATATTCATACTTCTGAAATGACCAGTTTTTTTTGTTTTTTTTTTTCGTTTTTTTTTGTTGTTGTTTTATTCTTTGTAGATGCAAATTCCGAAATAAAATTCAGCATGTGAACCCATTTTGTTTACACCGGAACCCTGGGATTCATTGTTACTTCCAAATTATCCAACATAATGATAATCTAAAGTAACGCTGAATATCCTCCAAATGATTGACGAGATGGATTGTCCAATGGTGGCAAACATCTTAATCTCTTGAATTTATAATCGTTTCTTCAGACTCTAAGAGAAAGGATTTTTTTTCACATCGGTTAGGAACTATAGAATAACTTTAGTGTTCGTAGATAGGTGACTTGGCAACAAGGCTCAAAATTAATCAACAAGGAGTGTGTATTTACTCTCACTCTGAAGACATAGAATAAGAAAGAACCAAGCCAAGATAGAAGAATCGATTTGTCAATGTCTAAAAAGCTGGCAATCGCTTTGACAACCTATACCCAGATGACTACAACTTCATTTCTGAATACCAAACACGATACTACATTAGAATACTGTTGTGTATGATACACCTAATTTACATAAGTGGAGTACCGACCATATAAATATGGGTTGGTACCGGAAGACGACGGAAGATTAAGAGATCGAATCCAGAGACTCTGCCCGACTGCGACTTAGTCAACCCATTCTGCAGGAACAGTCTTCCCAAGAATATACCAAAACTACCTGTAAATATTGTGTACCATTTTTTCATTGTTTCAATACATTTTGTTACGTACATTTTGTGTTGTATTATTATTATTCCATGCTTATTCAAGCTTCAACAAATACTAAATCTCATTCAGCTTATTGTCCCATCACGTTAAATCACCGGTTCCTGTACTATCACCAAAGTTAAGCAACGTTGAGCCTGATCAGTACCGAGATGGGTAATTGGTTGGGAATACCAGGTGCTGTAAGCTTAGATGTATGGGAGGTGTAATATATAATGGCTCGGAATTATTAATCGGAGAGACAAATCCAGTTGGGTTCGTTATTTTCACCGACGATCAAATAAACTTACAGAATCCACCTCTTCTCCCTCCAGGAATGGGTTAATTAGTAAGTCTTTTAACCGTAAATCATTATAATCACAAAAAAAAAATTACTAAAACGTTTCTGGCTTTAAATAAACTGCAAAGGGTCGATAAGCCGTAGAAAATGCATGAATCAATCAATCAAATACTGATTAACGACACAGTTTTGTCTTTCCGATTTATTTACATTTTCTGGAATAAGATAATATAGAAACTACTGTGACCAAAAAGTGAGGGATGATTTTCTTTATTGATTGTGATATAGATGTGATCCCCGATTTAATATCCGCATTATAATTTCTTGTTTGTCAATCAAGTTCTGATTAGGTGTGAATCAATCTGTTCTCCCTTCATCTATGGGTTAATTAGTAACACTTGTCACACTAAATCATTATTATCGGGGAAAATATTACAATCTAAATTGTTTTCTGGAATTAAATAACCCGCTTGGCAATTATTCAGCTAGTTTCGATGTCAAAGATCGTAAAAATAATTAATCTTTTCCAAGTCTCGTTATTTCTTGAAAGAAATGTTTCGGGATAACTCAAAGCAGCTTACTTTTCGAAGTATGAGAATTTTGATTGAATACTTAGAAAATCACTTTATTTTATACAGTGATGTAAATAAAATATAAATTTAAAATATTTTTATGCAGTTAAACGCTTTTCAATGAAATGAGATTCTTTCATATGTATTTAACGTGGAGCTGTTGAGAGTTTAGTAAATTCGGCTTGCCCATTTCAGTTACTGATTCTAATCTATTTCGTTCACTTCGCACTATTACCCCCAAGAAAGGAAGGAATTCATCTTTCTCCAGCTCTGAGTAAAATATTTGGGCAGATTGAGCTAATTGCCGTGAAGGGCACGTTAACGAGTAGTTAGAATGTTCGCTTTCCGGTGATGAAACCTTTCTTCGAATCTCACCATTTGTCAGGAAGAAGACTTCTTAATGCCATTGGTCTGGGATAAGTGGAAACTGGTTGATAGGACACACACGGGTTGAATAGAGATTGTTGTGGTAGCACGAAGAAATAGTGGTCGGAGTTTTTGAGCGTATAATGTACATTCTCCCAGAGACGGTAACTAAGTTACGCTCAGAATAGTGGCAGTATGAATCGCAGCTAGATTTTTGGGCGTTGAACAGACACAAATGCGACTGTGCATGCGTATGTTACCGCCTAGTAGACTGGCATCATCGGAATCGAGTGCCCAACCTCAAGAAGAAAAAGACAAGGATAAAGAATAACTGATGATGCCTTAGATACCCAGCTTCTGCTATTGCTACATTACATATGGTGCACTTATGACTAAAGGGTTAAGGGACGCGTGATATTTATACTCCAAATATTAGAAAGGGCAATACACATGCAGAAGGATATATATCTATGTTTTATAGATTATGCTGTGACATTATAAAGTGCCACTGGTTGCGGTTCAAAGCGTTAATGATGACGCTGTTGTGGCACTGATATTATGAGAAGGATTAAAAGGGTTCATATGAAAACCTTGTATAAGATTTGGAGAATTAGAATACTTAAAAACTTTAAGGTGAAAACATGATTTGAAATATGGAGCAAGGAAAAAAGAGAGATTTTTTTCCTTCGTGATAAACAGAAACGCGGTATGGAATGTTGGCTTCAAAATAGGATTCCAGGAATGTAAAATATGGCTGCTTGTCAGCTGAAAAATAAATGGAATTGTTATGATTCGCAAAGCCGATGATGCATACCATCTGAAATATGGTTTTGTAAACATGCAAAGTTGGCAATGTTTTTAATCGCTCATATTAAAAAGTTGACAACAAAGAAAATCGTTTGACGCCAACGACATAGGAAACATTTATAATGACAAAGTTTGTTTTCGAAGAAAACTTTGTTTTGAATAAGTTACCACTTTGTTTGAAGGTCAGTATCCACCAAAATTGACTTACTATTAATATTAATGAATTTTGAGGTGCGGTATAAGTTGGGTGAAATATATATAAACGGGCACTTAGGCAGACCAAAACAAAGACGCCGGCAGAAGCCAGGAGAAGCCAGATGAAGCCGCGTGACCTGCTGCCGAGAGAATTTTTTTTTGGGGGGAGGGATCACTTCAAGTTTTAGAAGAAAAAGACAAAATGTCACGATAAAGATTTTAATTTTTTGTATCAAGAAATATATAAAACAACTGAAAATTAACCCGGCGACCTTCTTCGTTATTTTGTTATGTCATTTTTTTTATTTTTGCCAGCGGAAACGTTCTTTGTCTTTTTGTGGGGCGGATTCGCCACAGTTCGAACCACCGCTCGAGTACGGATAAAACTCGAACTTCACTGTTCTCGGGGAGAAACAGATTAAGGAACGAAGCGAGAAGTAGATTCCATCAGTTGACCGGCGGTAGTAATGACCAACTGGGAAGGAGCCAGGATCTAGCCGGGCCAGTCGTGTAATAATGATAGAGTCGTCGATAAGGTATGACACAAAGAACTATTTGAACTGCTAGGTAAACTTGATTCATTTAAAGAAAGGTATTATAATAATCGAGAGCAAACAAAAAATAAAAAGGAGAGGAAGTTAAGAATATGTCTTCTCAACAGGCATATTCAACCTCCACAGTGATGTGATCCTGAGAGTATTAGATGTCCTATCAGGATTCATTTTCCGAGGCTACAATCTGAAGAAGATAAGATATGCAAATGAAACATGTTTGATGAAAACAACATGAAGTCTTACAGAAGGTAGTAAATAAAAATGAGAAAAGGGGATTAAATCCCAAATGTAAGAAGTTAGAATGTATGATGTGAGTTAGTATAAGGGACAAGCCAAGATAAGAACTACGAATTTAGAACATTAGAATCAAGCAAATATAAAACATTTAAATAAATTTTTAATCAATTCACCCCAAACAGGGCGATAAGGCCAATAAAACGCAAAAGGCTACTGGAAGGGAAAGAGAAGGAAAAAGACTTTAAAAGGAATCTGAAACACAATCCTAACTAGGAAACAAGGGACAAAACTCTAACCCTGTTCAAAAGATCGCGTAGAAGTTTGAAGGAAATCTTACAGTGTGGAAAATGTGACACCGAAAGCCGAAGACATATTTGAATACCTAGAATTACCTTCCAAATTATTACGAAACAGGAAAACTTTTGTGAGAAACAGAAAATGTCGTACCATTTATTGTTTCCGCCGTAAAACGGAAGAAAGTTTTGTTAAAACATAAGAAAATAAGTGACATTGAAACGAGAAGGGTTAATACCAAAAACTCGTGGGAAGAATTTAGGATTTAACTCACACATAATCGACTTGAATTTTATTTCGCGTAGTCTGAACAATGGAAAAGTGACCCAGACTTAAGGGGCAATGCTGATTGACACACAGCTGAAAATGCAAGCTGTAAAGCGAAAATTTCATTTTTCGTAAACAACGAATTTGGAGTTGATTCCCCTGGTCGAAAGTTAAGTTGAAATACGAGGTGGAGGGGGGTGGATAAGCCACCCACGCTCACTGAGGAGATTTATTGAGAGGTAATAATATTAGAGAGTAGATGAAGGGAATTCCCCAGAATTATCGAATTCTCTTCGCCGGTTTGGGCGAATGTCCATAAATAAGAATGCTCGAAGCGAATTAGGCAGAAGAAAGGCAGAAGAGACGGAGACGAGACCAAAAACAGGAGAGAGTCGCATTTAATTATCTTCCGACGAAAGCCTCCGATTTCAGCCTTGTGTCAAACTTTACCAAAGCAGGAAACTAAACTTTAGCTAGTCAACAACAATAGTATCTCTTCCGATTTAGACGCGGGTCAGGCTTACAATTATTGCATATGAACTATGTTATATTCAATTATTGTACGAAAGACTGATATAAACAGCGTTTTCTTTTGTTCAATTTGTTCGAGTGTTATATTATTTTTTTCCTGAACAACTTCACCCTGCTTGAACCGGCACAACACGATGATACCTGCGACGATTCGGTCATGGCCTCATTATGATTAAAATTAAATCACAACGTGGGATAAGGCGGCTCTAAGATCGAAGCAATCTTCATCGATCAGCTGCGGTGTTGGAAGTCTTAGACGACCGGGGAGGGTGAAGTTCGATTACAAAAAGAGTCTTGAATTGTTATGCAATATGGTCCTCCTATATGACAGTGAATGCTAAACAATGTGGTCAGTGATTAAATGTGCGACTTGAGGTAACAGGAATATGGTTCTACAGTAGGATACTGAGAATAATATCTAATAAACATATGGGTAAGAACGAAGCGTTAAAGAAAATGGAAACGGAAAGAATATATATATTTAACATAAGGAAACATACAATCAGAAATATACTGTTTGGAGAATTTAACACACCTAAGACATATTGAAGCCGGGAAGAACAGAGCACATCAGTGAATAACCGAACGAGCTTAACTGTTGGCATACCACGAATTAGAAGCAATAGTAATACCACAGACATTACTCAGTACGAGAGAAAGTAGGAAGATGTGAAGAGTCATGATCACGCTGTGCTCTGAAGAGGAATCTGTAAATCGGATAGAATACATATTTATAAACTCTTATTGTAGTTATTAATACATGTTTTGTATTAATATGTTACTTTAAAGGAAAGTATTTCAATTTATGTTTCATATTATGTATTCAATATTAAGCCACTGACGTGATACATATCAACCTAATATCTTACACATTTCAGCTACATTTTTATCCCAGAACAAAAGATAATTTAATTACGGTGTAGAAGATGTATATTATGTTAAAGTAACATTTGATATCAAAATCAGCTAGCGTCTTTTATATCGAAGGTATGAATAATACACAAACACACACACACACACACACACACACACATATATATATATATATATATATATATATATATATATATATATATATATGAAAAATTCCTTACAGTTAACCTGTAGAAAAAGACAATATTTATAAAATGTAAAAAGACAATAGGAAAACTGTATTATTAGCCGACGCGTTTCGTCCAGTGTGGACTTTTTCAAGGCAAAGACGAAATGAATTTATTAAAACAAAGTAACTATTAATAACAAGAGTGCCGGCTTTGAATATTATCCAAAAATTAATCTACGACCAGGCTTTTCCCTATATGACATTTCCTACCACTCTCACAAAGAAACGTAGACAAATGTATCAAGAAATCAAAAGAAAATGGTTGAATCCATCAACACAACAATAAAAAACAATATTTCCACACGTGACAGTACTTGACTTAATTTTCAGTTGACAAAGTGAATATAATAACGTTATCTAAATTCTTCCACCTGCTAAGAATATTTTGTTTTCTTATTAATAGTTACTTTGCTTTTAAAAAATTATTTCGTTTTTACCTTGAAAAAGTCCACATTGGACGAAACGCAGCAGCTAATATTACAGTTTTCCTATTGTCTTTAACACACACACACACACACACACACACACACACACACATACACATATATATATATATATATATATATATATATATATATATATATATGAATAAACACAAAAAATGTTTTCAAACATTAAACGATTAAGGGAAAAACTTCATTGATCAAAAATAAATAGATGAATAATTTATGAAATTAAAATAAAATAATGAATAAAAATTACATTAATAGTAACAAATAAAACATAAAGAAATGAATATAAAATAAGCAATAAATTCAACAACAATAACAACATTTACTCACTTCCGTCTCTTACCAACTAAATTATATCCTTTAGCATCCTTTATAGTTTATCTAGAATATCACAGTTTGCCTTGTGAATATTTTTGAGTGTTCTTAAATTTAACCACTTTGAAAATGTAAAGATACTTTTTTTTACATTTGTTTATGGATTCAAATAATTTCCTTTCATTTACCTTCATAAAGTCTACCAAAGGACCAAAAGCGTTGGTAAAGAAATTTTTTCTTTTGTTTTTATCTATATTGTCTGTTTAGAAATATATTTTATTTATATGTGAATTCTTCACTTACACATCCACACAAACACACACACATACACACACAAACACACACACACACACACACACACACACACATATATATATATATATATATATATATATATATATATATATATATATATATATATATAAAATTAAATAATTTAGACACGTTTTGTCAACACATTTTTAACAGGATCCTCTCGTAATTACGTACAAGTTTCTTAGCATCCTTATTAAAGGTAGAAGGAAAATTACCATATTGATGATTATTCATTTTATCCCGAGTACTTTCGACATTAGCACAATTTTGTCATCAGGGTCGTATTTTTTAAAACAAATAATTGTTCTGTTAATCATTTTTCTAAGACAAAATTGTTGTGTTCATCTGAAAATTAATTTTTTTTACAAGTGAATTTAAAAATACTAAAGTTCTGTACAGTACAATTTTAAATTTTAACATATCGGCTCATGTGCAAAAGAAAAGTAAGTAGACAAAACTTGTGTAAACTATTTAATGAGACGCCTAAATGAAAAAATGCTGCTGAAATATACGCAATTTATATATATATATATATATATATATATATATATATATATATATATATATATATATATATAATCGATATATAAATATATTTAAATAGGCATGTACAATTTAATTAATGTAAATGTATCAATTATAACCACAGTATGGATTTAAAATATTGAATGACCAATGAAAATGCTTAATGCAGTTAGTGTCGGTAATTTCAATTTTCATTGGACATTTTGTCGTCTGCACGTGTTTACTATGACGCTGGATGCGTCGCCGTAAGCAGTCGGAGTGCATGCAGTGAAGATCTCACGTTGTGCAGTTAGTGCAGAGTTAGTTTGTGTCTTTGAGTCGATGAATTGTTCCTGGAATTTTCCGATATCCTGAAATTATGGGAACAGCTGAGCTCACAACGATTATTTTATAACGCAGGAGAAATAGTTGTCTAAATATTCTAGCTTAGGAAAATACACGGCATCTAAAAGGACTTCGTTTCATTATCGTTAACTGCGTTCAAATTGCCATACTGAAGCAATATCAGGCAACAAATGGTTGGTCGATTTCCGTGTGCAGGAAAAGAGCGTGTGTTTTCTATTAAACCCGTGAACAGAGCCAGCTTACACTCTAATATTATGTATAAAACCACTACGTTTCGCCAATTAATAAGAAATTTTATTTAAATTCTAACAAACAGATATTACAGAGCAAGCTTAAGGAGAACAGGGATTGTCGGAGTAGAATTGGGATTATCAAGAGGCAAATGTAACGTTACAGCTCAGACCAGACTCCAGGTTCGTTCTCAGAATGCAGCTTTTCCCAGTTAAACGCTTGGGCTTAAAAGTAACTCTTTGGCCAGATCGTCGATCAATTTCTGTAACATCTTTCAGGTGTTTTTCCTTAAACCTTGTATCGACTGACACAAGGACATATGGAAAAAAAAAGTCACCTTCGTTTTTAGAGTGGGTATTGGATTCTTGTGTGGACTTATTTTCAAATTTCCGATTATAAATCTCTACTGCTTATTAACTTTTTTCGTTCTTAGGTTAGTTTTCTTGCTATTCTTTCTAATCCCTTTTCTGAAAAGCATTTACACAATCTCATTAGGAAGGTTATGCTCTGCTTTCCTCTGTGACTTCAATATGTCCTGAGTGATAAAGTCCTCCTTTCTTATTATTGTGCCCTAGAATTTCAGCTGCCTCGTTCTGATCTAAGAAGAAGTGACGTATTTGTTTACATTTCCCTTGAACATTCGTCGTTACTAACACGTTTAGTCTCATCAACTTCCTTTAGGGCCACATTTCTAGTACAGTGTAACCCGGATATAAGAGAGTTGTCGGAACCGGAGAAGTCTCTTATATCCGGGTTACTCTTATATCCGGGTTTGGTCTATTTTCTATACATTAACACAGGCTCTAATTTGGGACCAGAGAAAATCTCTCTTATATCCGGGTTTCTCTTATATCCGGGTTTCTTATGTCCGGGTTGACCTCAAGTCCGTTCTTCATCTTTGAGATTTTCTGGCATTCACTGCTATGTAGGAGAACGTACATCAGAAAATTAAAATAATAAATTGAATAAACTCTTGACAGGACGAGAATTCAATGTATTTTTTTTTTCTAGAATAAAAGGATGGCGACGATTAGATCATACATAGTAACTCCTGGTAGGATAAAAAAAAATGTCATTGTCCCTTACAGCTCTTAATAAGTCATTGTTATCTTCACAAACTGATATTTTCTATACACAAGGAGATGATAGGGACACTTGGATTACACTCGGTGTAATGGTTAACAAGCTCGTCTCGATAGAATCATTAAGACTGAGTTTCATCGTCAAAGGAGCTCCACACTTTTGGCCTTGTGCCACATCTAAGCTCCGCTTAGAAAATCATTAGAAAACTTCAACGTGGTGTAATTGTTAACAAACTTGTTTCGCTAGCTCACTTACGACTGAATAGTGAATTTAATCCACACTGGGTGCCACACGTTTAGAAAATCTGATAGTGACAGGGCGGATAGTGAGGAAGAGGGACAAGGGAAAGCAACACGTGACATATTCAACGGGCCTAAGCAAGTGGACGGCAGAACAGGGTGTGGGGGAAATAACAAAAAAGACAAAACTTATTAAGAGCTGCAAAGAAACAGAAAGATATGGAGAGGCATAATCGTCTACGACCTGAAGAGACACGGCACATAAAAGAAGACTAACTGTACATGAATTCAGGGTAACAAATATTTCAATTGGAACAAACTTAATCCTTTTGGCAGCAAGGCATTTAACTTTCAGTAATTTCCAGATTTATTTTTTTATTCCCGAGTGATTTAATGATCGGTGTGATATTCTCGTCATTTGAATATAAGAAAATATCTATTACCACCCACATATCTAGCTAATCAAGCTGATTAAGCCATCCTCCTCTCAGATACGTATTTTAGCCGACTATCCTGATCTTCTGATCATTTGTGCTTATAGGTGGTACTATTGTGGTCAGCTAATCGAAGTTTAAGCTTGCTGCTGTTACAGTGTAAACATGGCCTCCCTGCTAACAGTGTGCACCAAAGAGTAAAAAAGAGCAGTGATCCATTTCACTGTGTGCCAAATGCTGCAATTTATCGGAGGCTTTTAATATAGTGAGGCGACAGTGTAATACTTCGTAGATGTGTGTATGAGTGGATCGAGAACTTTAAAGTGGCTGGACAAGCGCGAAGCACGAAAAGACAGCAGAATGCCGGTCAAAGTCCACCACTAGCGAGAAAATTCAACAACGAAGCGGCAAGTTATCATGAATGAGGTAGCGTGTTCTCCGCAGATTCGGATCACTGCTCTTTGTTCCTTCTTGGGATACACTGCTGGTGGAGCGGCCGTGTTTGCACTGTCCAAGAAGAAAGAAAACTGGCGAGATAAATCTCGAATTTCGATCACGCGAATATAATAATGAAGAACTGTAAGCATGCATGAGCAGAAGGTAGTATAAAAAAATCTAAAGATATTATGGTGAAAGAACCGTTAATTTTTTTTATTTACCCTCGCGAATTCTAGGTTAGTAACAGCACGTGACCTACTTGAAATTTACATCCATATGTGGCACCATGTCAGAAGGAAATGGTACAAGGGTGGATTAGTTTGTGTCGTTTTAAAATATTCGATCAAATACAAGCTGACTGTTTTTGGTTTTTGTTACTTCTTTCTTTAACATTTGTCCTTTCTACAAGACGAAACAATCACGCTATGTTCGCCAAGTGGAAATAGCAGCAAGAAATGGTTGATGCCTGGAGAAGCAATAAATCAGTTCTTAGCTGATTTATTTTCGAAAGCATAATAATTTGAATTTTTCATTACCTATTTCAGAAATAATTAAATTTTTTTGCGCATCAGTTACGCGAAAACACACCAATCTCCTTCTGCAAGTCCATAGCTTAGGATGTTCGGAAATTAATTGTTTTACCAGAAAATATATAAGTACAAACGTAAGATGAATTTAGTTAATTAATATTCATGAAAAAATCTAATCGACATCATTTACAACGACGATAGCACAACGGGAAGGCAATTTTTAATTCCACGTTTAAATGAATCCGGAGTTTTCTGTGTAAACATGGTTGAAGTCTATTTTCAACTTCATTGTTTCTGAATATGTTGTGACTTACGAAATGTTCTATGAACCGAAGTAAAGTAAAATCTGTATGTTATAAATCTGGGGATTATGTACGATGTAGAATAACCTTCCATACAAATTATTTTTATTGGATTTCTTTTGCAGAATGTGCTTTTGCGTTTCCGTATAAAACTAGAGAATAGAACCTTATTTGTCTACGAAAGCAAAACAGTTCTTTTTTTTTAACCGATCAAGATGCTGGAAATAAGTCTCTGCGATAAAGATCCTTTTATACTCCATGTCCTCGTAATGGACGACACGTTTCATATTCCATAAAAGTACAATAACATGGGGATGGAATCCTGGTTTTAGTATTAACACAGTTTACTTCTTTTTCTTCTGAGAGGCAAAACTCATTTTTCATCATCTGTATCGTTCCAGTGCAAAAATGGAAGTTTTATCATTTCTGGCTAAAAGACTGCTTTAGAGGGGAGAACCTTAATCACAAGTTAAATTGAATTTTTTACACTGAACCTCAGAAATATTAAACACTACCATTCTAGACAAAGTTTCTCTACCTTTCAACTTGTATTCTTCATTGGTTGGTTGATTCATAATTCATAGCAGTGATAAACCTAATTGCTTTACGAATGCACTAATAGTTATATATGTATCTGTATGTTGCTTTTGTCTATCATTCAGATATATATCGTTGATTTTTACAGAATCATTCGAGGCATCACAAACGTAGTGCGAGACACAATCAAACATGACAGGTGTCAATTAGATGACTTCAGGTCCATTAGATGAACTCATAACCATCATCAGAAGAGAAAAAAAAAACTTACCCTATTATCTTCCAAGGTACCGCAACAGACAAAAGAGGAGCCTTATACAGAAAAAAGAACTGACATAAAACATCGCTCTATGGACTGAGAGGTTATTCAACAGAGACATAAGTAAGACACTGCTCAGGTGCTTTCTTGCGAAGCAACCCTACGACCACAACTGCATTTGGGACTGATAATCATAATCATAATCATGATGATTTAATATAGAGGCGAACAATTTCCATGTACGAGATCTGTGCGGAAATGATCCAAAAATTTAAACGAAGAGAAAGCAGCCTACCTTGAGCTATAGCCCCATATTATATTCAAAAGTAGATCACTTGAGATCGCTCACACTTGTTGTAGAACATTTCAGTACCTTCTATAAATTGTTTTTGAGATCACCATCAGCACGTTCATCACCCTGTCTTTAATCTCGTGCGCTGTTTTAAATCCCCTCTTGTCAAAGGTGATTTTTGTTTTGTAGAAAGTCAAATTTGAGATCCCTATGAGGTAAGATGATATTGTCTAACCGCCTCAGAAGTGAAGAGTGGATGTTTAGATAATAAAAATGGTAATTTTTTTTTTTAAACAGCCTGTCAAATCGAAAGTTATTTCAAATTTCAGTTTGTTAATCTCCGATTTTCTTTGATTAAAGCCTGCCTGTGGTCAACATTTTAGTTGGTTTTGGTTGACGAAGACCATCCAGTATACAGATCGCTTTCAATAGATCCAAAGTTAAGTTCTAATCGACCGCATCAAGATATATACAACAATTTCCTTTCACTGAATCACTTCGAAAGGCTTTCTAAATAATTTGAATATTTTCTGCGGCCACTGCTTCACCTTTCATGTCAAACCTGGTGCATATTCCCGATGATTCCAGCGGTGAAAACGGAAAGAAGCACTGTTTGAATTAAGTATAACCACGAGATATTGGCTGTTCAGGCATGCGTGATAAGATCTCCTGTGATTCGTTGGCATCCATGTTATCTCCATGCCGAATAAGAGGTAGTGGAGTTATTCAGATATCATCAAAAAATCAAAAGGAGATTAAGAGAGACGTACAGAAGTATAAAAATGCATTAAATCTAATCGATATAAAAAAATGATTAAAGTGAGTTAGCTGGGAGCCAGATTTTCCAAGTACTTAAAAAATATGTTAAGCTTATTTGTATTATTATATTTGTTTCGGAAGAAATTGCATTTATTTTTTTTACTAATCTGTAATATCTTCGTTATTATTAAATGTTTCTTGCAGGCGTCTGTAACAGGGACTGAATTTCCACCCTAGTCGGATAAGAGTGGCGAGTCATCTCTCCATCATTTATCAAATAAAAAGATATCGAAAAAGTTTAAAAGTATTTTCAATGTGTTCCCCATCATCAGTTAGTTATTGAGAGCAACAAACTCAACGTGAAACGTTTAATTATACCAGATTTCTTTTTTGCTGGTTTTATATGATTCAACAATTACTGAGATCATTGTTATTCGTTAATTATCCAGTTTACATTTGTGTTCTTATCAGTGGGGTTTAACATTATATAAAACAAACGTAATGTACATCTGTCTATATTTCTGAGATGAGGTATTGTAACTATTTACACTACTTATACTGTTCGGGGTAGATACGGTGGAGTAATGGATAACGGCTCGGATTGAGGAATAGGAGAACCGAGTTCGAATTCCAGTCGAATCACTTACGTAAATGTATAAATAGCAGTACAGACTGGCTTCTATAGCCTTGTCTGACAACTGGTCTACCGCAGAAAGCCATGGCAACCTACTGCGGGAAAAATTTGCCTTGTCAGTCATGTATTGCAAGATACATTCTTGCCTAAGTGTGTATCACGCATGGCACATAACTCAGTGACTGACATTTTTCGGACTGTTGACCTCATCTTTACTGCTATATTCACAACGTTGGTATTGCGAACCGAACCGTTTATTTAGTCCATTGGGTTAGATTCTTCTCGTTGCACGTACCATTCTTTTTATGGATGTCTTAGTCGCAGTTATCTCCCTTTTGTAAATCAACTCTCCAAGTTTCAGTTCCCCTCCGCTGTGGCCAGGTATTGAACGCAGAAATCTTCGTGTCAAGTCACTCGATTACTTCAGTCAACGCTTTTATCCACTGAGCCATTTGTCCTCAAGTAATAGAGTGGCTTGACAATCTTCGCCAATCGACTAAATAAGTCTATTGTTGTGTATTATTTTTGTGACAGGTGTCATGGCTTTTCTGGATGTTCGAAATTCCAACGTATATCACCTGATGAAGGCTCGAGCGTACAACGGCCGAAACGCCGTGAATATGGCAATAAAGATGGTGACAATAGTCTAAATAATGTAAACAATGTAAATGGTAATGTATTTATTTTTTCATAAATACATTAATTTATATGTGCGATGGTGTTTTCTTTGTTTACAAGACCCGGTAAAATTGTTTTGTATAGATACCTTAATAACTCATCATGGATATATCGTAAATATGTTGATTGTTTAAGTTAAATATTTACGATAAGATCAATTTCTAAAAATTCAATAAAAATGCGTATCGATAATTCATATTTCTGTTTATAAATGATTATAATATAAAGATCTATAACACTGGTTTTTAATAAATATGAAAATCCTTCAATATATCTTTAGTGGGATTCCCTTTTTATTTTACTATATATTTTTTTATGAGAATTAAAATATTGTGCAGCACTTAGTTGTGTTTTAGATACCGTTTTAGATGGTGGCACTGACTGGATGCAAAAAAAAAAGAAGTGGGGTGATCGAAATTTAACCCGGTTGTCGAAAACAGTACAGTAAAAATATTTTTTAAAAATAATTGTTTTTTAATAGGCTTTTTTTTATATTTTTCGGGTAATTCGACAGCTGTTATTAGACTTCGAAAAAAATGGGGAAAATGAAACGTGTCAGAGAAGGTTAATTCCTCGATACTCTGACTGGAGTAGAGTGGTTCCAGCGGGTGAAAAGTTTTCTCTCATAGCACTTGAACACCTCCCTCCTCCCAGTTTAAATAGTAATAATTCACAACTCCCATTCCATACACATGCCGGTCAAAATATCTGGGCCAAGATAGGATTGCCGCTTACCAATTGCATTAGCTACCATATTCAAAAAATTACCATTCTTCTTCATCTAACACTTTTAACCCTATGTTTGCCACCTTGGACTTCCAAAAATAGATAGTTTTCTAGCGTTTGCCTCTCGCGACACACAGTCAGTTATACGCCATGCGTGATACACGCTTAGGCGATCATATATCTTTCGATACATGACTGACGAGGCAGATTTTTTTCCTGTAGTAGGTTTCTATTTCTTTCTACGTTATACCAGTTTCCATCCAAGGCTATAGAACCCGGTCTGTCTTGCTATTTATCCATAGCTAGGGGGAAGCAGCGGATCCATACCCTTCCCAAAGATATTAGCACGTAAGTGAATGTAATGGATTCGACTTGAATTCGAACTCTGCTCCCCGAATCCTCAGTCCGGGCCGATATCCTTTACTCCACCGTATTTTAGTGCATTCCCTTAATGCCTTTCCCAAGGGTATTATCACGTAAGTGAATGTAATGGATTCGACTGGAATTCGAACTCGGCTCTCCAATTCCTCAATCCTCAAATGCGCCACGCGCGTGCTACACACCCTCACTGAGTCAGGAGACAAACGCAGCGTTAATGTGTTAAATCGTATACCACTTCGTTTGTTATCTGATATGATAGTGTATAATAATTTAATATCAAAACTCTCCATGAATATATCTTTCATATTTATAGCTTTTAGTTCTTCGACAAGGCTTCCAGAATCTTCAGTATGTGCAAGGCTAAAGTAATTACTATCGAGACCGCATCAGGTAAATAAGAACAAAAATGAAAGAATAAACATTCAATAGAAGAAATGATATTTTCAAAAGACTTTGTAAATACGTTTAAACTAAGGGATCTCTGGGTTGTATAACGTTTATCAGGGCGGAAATTATATGAGAGTGCCGATTTCAAATTCTGACAGTATACGTTATATTCACTTTTCATTAATGCTGGTATCATAACTTTGGAGGCAGTCAGTCTCTGTAAATAAACTTAATTCAGGCTCTCGTAAATAATAGGTCAATATAGGCTCTTTAGCCGTGGTAGGACAACCAGTCTACGAGAAGGAAAGCCTTGTTATAAATATGGTTCCCCTACGACCCTCATAATTAAGGAGACACATCATAGTCATTATGATCAACCTAGGGAAATGAAAAAAATATTAATTCATTAAAGATGCTAGCAGACAAGAGAATAGACTCCAAACGGCCTAAGAATCTAATGCACGTTAGAACCAGGTAACTATTGTTTATGATGACCATCATGCATAATATTAGAGGGTCAGCGTTTGTATTCTTTTCAACAATGCGCAAAACCTAATCGCTTTCTCACCAGGAGCACAAAAAAGCCACATTTAGAGAGTGAAATCATCGTGAAAGATCTCGGGTAGATACCCCTGTATTTCACGGGCTATTTGAGAGAGCCAGCTTCAGCTTGGCAACGTATAAATTTCTCCAAGCCACTCCTTGAACCAGTAATTAACTATGTTGTTATGTGGGATGGCATTGGTCCTTAGCGCATGCGAAAAGGGCTTTGGGTGCATATAGCCGGCGTTGCTCAATTAGTAGGACGTTTACAGCCAAGGCAGTTTTGGCGTGTATTGATATATCTGTGGGCTTGACAAGAATCACCTCTCGTTCGTCCTGTTCTCCTTCTTGTCTTGGAAAATAACCAGAGATTGTGAGAGATTTCAGAATGCTTGTGATTCTTCAGGAATTTTTTCTCTTGGATCTCATGATTTTCCTCCTCCTGGGTAAGACGTTAAACTACATCCGCGTCCTGGGTAAGACGATAAACTAAATTCAACAGAAAGGCCTCTCAACAAGAGCATGGAACCACCTCTTAATTGCTAGTGTTCTCAGGTCCACCCTGACATAGGGTGGTAGCACCTGCTAGGGTCCCAACTATGGGCAAATAGTTAACTATTACCAGCAATACTTTTTTGAAAAAATTATTACCAGCAATACAATTTTGAAAGAAAAATATTACCAGAAACAGATTTTTGACAAAACAAAATATTACCAGCAATAAAAAATATTGTCGCCATTAAATAACCCATTGAGATCGATATGCCGTAAAACAAAATAAACTAAACCAATCTAAACCAAAGAATACATATTCTATTCATAAGAATCTATCCTAAAAATGTTGTCGGCATTAAATAACACATTGAGGTTGATATGCCGTAAAACAAAATAAACCAATCCAAACTCATGGTGTTCCTATGTTTTATCGAAAATCAACGCCCTTCTCCTGTCTTGTCTAATACCTGCAGATACAAGTCTAATAGTAGACCGCACCAACCTAAACTACACAATGATTAACCAAATCGACTTGTTGAGGTCCTGCTTGATGATATCCAAGGTCAGCTGAACGAACTTTACGACAACGGGCCGCTTACAATGTTTCTTTCGATTAGCTACGGATGATACAATCTTGCCAAATGTTTCTAACACTCAGGTTGAAAACGCAGGATATGTTCATTTTCAAAAAGCTGATAATTTCCGTGTTGCTATGGTTGGCGGCTGATGCCATCAGAATGATTTACCTTTTCATTTCCTGTGCCTGAACGGTAGCTGCCGTGTTAATGCTCCCGATACGTTTGAAAGAGAAATGATAATATTATATTTTGGCGCGTACAGCGTAATAAACTTTAGGCCGTTTTCCATTTATAGCATGCCCTATGCGACTTCTGAAAGAGCTATTTACCCCCACCCCCCCAACGCCATTCTATATAAAGGAAGGAGAAGCTCATCTGTGTCTAAATGCGTGCACAAAACAATCAAATCGGAAATGTCTCACAATTTCAAATATGTATCTCGCGGCTATTCAGACATAGGCATAAGCTCTTTATCTATAACCACATCTGATTTATGAACATAGGAAGTTCTGAGCACATACACCTACATACACACGCACATACACATGCACACACATACACATTGACACACACACATACATATAAACACAGACACACATATACATACAGACACACATATACATACAGACACACACACACACATAAAGACACAAACAGACATACAGACACGCACACACATACAGACATACATACATACATATAGAGAGACACACATACAGAGAGACACACATACAGACAGACACACACACATATATATATATATATATATATACATATATATATATATGCATACATGTATGTGTGTGTGTGTGTGTGTGTGTGTGTGTGTGTGTGTGTGTGTGTGTGTGTGTGTGTGTGTGTGTGTGTGTGTGTGATGAGAATCTGACGTGCGGTAAAATATATAAAACAATTTGGAAAATTTCTTGTTTGACATATTTTGTCGATGGACCGGCGTGATAAACAAAGAATGCTCCTTACGCGAAACAGGCGAAATTCAAGTTTTATTTGTGTGTGTGTGTGTGTGTGTGTGTGTGTGTGTGTGTGTGTGTGTGTGCATATTCAGTGTTCAGAACGAAACCTCATGATCAGAGATTACTGCCTCGTAACAATCTTTCATATCAGATGCACAAGCATATAAGAATATAAGTCGGCTACGAGTGCGTCGAATTTATAGGAAAGTATTAATAACATTTAAGTGATTTTAAAGAAATATTATAACCAGAAACTTAGGTCAGGCCATTTGCAAAACGGCACTAAAAATGGAAAAGTCTTTTTTTTTTCCATTGCGGTCATTAATAATAATCAGTGGTCCAAGTACTGAAAAATCACTAACCCCTGACAAAGGATCGAGCGATTGAGATTTATCGATAAATGAACAGAGATGGCTTTTACGACACATCCGTTGTCTCTTACTGAGAAGCCAACTGAAGAGTTTTTACATCTTAAACTATAGAACAGATTAATCAATGTGAAGAAAGCGATGTTTTACAAAATACATCTATCCTCGTTGTTTAGATTGTGACGTATTTGTAGGTTAGTCGGCGTATCTATGCTAACTAATGTCCATCGCCGAACGTGGCTTCAACGGATCGTTTGACCTGAAATTTTTAACAATAGTTAAACATAATTTTATACTTTCAGAGTAAAGGTACGATTTGTTTTATACATACAATTTGTACATCATAAGATGTTGTTAATTTTTTTTATTGGTGCATTGATTGTCATTTTGTTACAAAAATGTATTGTTGCTCAATTAATTATAAAAAAATGTACTGTTGATTTTTGTTTGGGAGTTAGGTATTAGCCCAGAGGTGGTACTCTACCAACACGGACTAAGGTAGACATCAGAACAAAAACAGTTAAGAGGTGGTTACCCGCTCATAAAAACCTGCAATCTCTGGATCAGGTCTTTCTGCCGAATGTAGATTAGAGTCATACCAAGGGCGAGATCCATGTGGAAGGTACTATGTTGCATATCATGTTACTCAGTGCAGTTGCTGCCATGTCTTACGTCCCTAAAGCAACCTCATTCACTAATGCTCTAACGTGAGAGGCTATTGGGCTTTGTAATAGCAAACGACAGTGTAAAAATTTCAAGCCTATGCACGAGCTTTAATGAAAACAGTCTTCATTAGTGTCATCTTTGAGTGGGACAATAAGTCCTTTAGACACTGCACAAATTTTACCTTGATGTTTTCAGTACTTGTTTATAAACACTTTCACATTGCATAAATCCCACAACGAAACCTGCAGAATTTAAAGAATATACACTTAATAAGCTCTCGACCGAAAAATATTTTGTTGTTTGGACAAAAATCTTTTATTAGGCATATTTATAGCTGTCAGATTAATACATATATATATATATTATAATTATTTTTAAAAAATCATGATTCCTTCGCTATATAAGAGTTCTCATGTTTCGGCCTTCGTTTTTGAAATATGAGAACTCTTATGTAGCGACGGAATCATTTTTTTTTAAATAATTATAGTCTAAGCTCTACTTCTCTATGGAGCACTGTTTTTAAAGAATAAAAACAAAAATACTAAAGAACCCTGGATTATTTACCTAACGTGTTCTTTCCTATTTTTCTACATACACGCACACACACACACACACACATGCACACACACACACACACACACACACACACACACATATATATATATATATATATATATATATATACAGACAGACACACACATATATTGTGCAAATTTAGACATATGTTCATTCAAACAAGTTTAGTTAAATAATTTAGATATATGATGTCTATCACTTAAAAAACTTGAAAAAGTATTCCCTTTTAGTAGGAAAATAAGAAAAATATATGCATTTTGAATTTTGACATCTAAAACACTGCATAAGCATTTGCGGAAACACCTATACACACCCACAGACAAGTTAACCACCTGAAGATGTTCTCAGATGAGATTGGAAGTACTTTGGAAAATAAAAACTATTTGAAAGAAAATGTGGGCATATTTCTTAATCAATTTTGTATGTCTACCAAGAAATTAATCCGTGAACTTGAAAGGATCACAATGAAAATAAATCGCTCTATTTACATTATTCGGACTATTGTCCTCATCTTTGTCGCCATATTTATTACAAGGACACATGACACAGTGGATAAAAGCGTTGGTTAGATCCAGTGACAGGACCCAAAGAGTGTGAGTTCAGTACCCGATTAAGGCAGAACTTGAACATCCATTAATCATGGCACATTGAAATAGAACCGTCCACCACAATGAGCGAAATAAAGGGTTCAGTTCGACATTCCAACCCCCTGAAGAAGGCCAGAGCGTACAACGGCCGAAACGTTGTGATAAAAACATGGCGACAAAGATGAAGACAATAGTCGGAATAATTAAAATAGTGTAATTTCTTGTAATAAAACATTACTTTTCATGAAAATTCAGCGAGAACTTATTCAAGGTCCTAATAAAAGAATTTGTTCTTATTTTTGCGATAGATTTTAAATTAAAAATATTTTAATCACACAGATTAATTAAGAACGTATATTTGCAATTATATATTTCTTTATTTTTCTAATTGTCATTATATGTTTGTTCTAAAATGTCAGTTTAATAGGTAGTAGGTTATCATTTTTATTTATCTAAGATTCTATTATTATTCCAGTTCATCTTACTCGATGAATCCTTTTTTTTCTGGCATAAAACTAAGGGGATAAATTAAGTAAAGACAAAACAGAAAGTAAATATTAAAGTAATCAGCTTGAAACTTTTTGCTATTTTTATTCGAAAAGAAAGTCCATTTTCTTCTCATTGCATCACTGACGCTGATATCATCTTCTTTCTGCTTTAGTAGGAATATAAAGATGTTGTTTATCTGAATTTTTGTCTGGATACTTCCACTTAATTAAACGTTATCTACATTTTATTTCTCTGACGTAAGTTCGGCTTCAGAAACAAGGAAAAATATTGAACGTTCGCTTTTCTCAGCTTTCATACTTATTAGAAATCAAAAAGATATCGACTAATTCTATCTATCGATATTTTCAATGGCGTGCTTTTCATTATAAAATATGGTCAGCCAATACAAGGTCGAGGAACGACTCGAGATAAACTGATGAATGATGTTGTTGTGTAAAGCGGAAAAAATGGATCGATTTCTGTTTTACAGCTATCAACCTTTTGCAGCTTATTTAAAATAAGAAAATATTTTTAGATTGACGATAATAATGATATATTGATAAAGTCCTACAAAGTAACCCAAACCTGGGGGGAGAAGAGGTGGATTCATAATTTTCACAAAGGTATTTGCGTGTAAATGAATAAAAAGGAACCCTGCAAGAATTAATGTAAATAATAACTTACATTCATTCTTTGTCTTAGCAATTCATCCCTGAAGATGATCTTAAGATCAGATTGAAACTACATGGAAAAATAAAAACTATAAGAATAATTACAGCGTGTTTTCGGCCAGTTTTGTACTGGCACTAAGAAATGGATCCTTGAAATTCAGAGGATTAAACTAAAAATAAATAGACATAATATTTCTATATTATTCAACCAAACATGCTTGATATATATATATTTATTTTTATATATATATATATATATATATATATATATATATATATATATATATATATATATATTCATTCATTTGTATGTATATGAGTTTGTGACGCTGAATATGTTAGCTCTATCACTCATATTGAGCACTTTCCAATAAGTATGCATATGCATATAAATATATATATATATATATATATATATATATATATATATATATATATATATAATATATATATATAAAGACAGAGAGAGAGAGTGAAAGAAAGAAAGAAATGCATCATCTTAGTGTGTTATCTATCTGTTTAAACATTAATTTGTAGAATATTAACATGCTGTTTATTAAAGAACCTCTCCATTATCCGTATGTTCTTTTTTCTACAATTATTTTACCCCAACCAAGGTTATAAAGCCACTAAGACGCAATGGGTTGCAGCGAGCGAATTAATCTGAGAATATATTATTGGCAAAAGGGATAATAAAAGAATAAGTTTCAAGAAAATTAGTATTAATCTTGTATTTACATTTTTGAAAATCTTAATTGACAAGAAAAAAAGAAGCCCGAAGAGACTTCAACAAACGAGAAGGTCAAAGGATAAAAATAGTAACAAACGCGTTTCGATTGTATCTAGGAATTCCAACAGTAATACGTCGAGACCAATCTGCCAATGTAGTACTGCACTTAATTTCGTGAAATCTAGGAACCAATAAGTAAAGATTATCAGAATAATTACCATGAAAACATTTGTATAAAACTCACAGGGAAGCTGTGTTGCAGCGTTGGGAAAGAGACTGAAACCGAGATGCCAGGTCAGGACCGATAGCATTTCAGATTATTATTCAAATATATCAATATCATCATACGCATCTTAGACTGTTCTGATCTTCCTAGTTGTCTGGCAATCTATCTATCTATCTATCTATCTATCTATCTATATATATATATATATATATATATATAATCAAACTCTTCTTATCTATGTATTTATCTAACTCAAACCATGCATATCTATCACTCTCTCTTTCTCTCTCTCAATCTGTACTTACCTACATCTGTAACTTTCAGTCTGCTCAAATAAATATGTATATATCTCTCTCAGTTTGTACATATCTATCTATAGCACTCTGTAATTATTTGTCTATATATCTATTTCAGTCTGTGTATATCTATATATATTTTTAATTTCTTACCAGTGTCCATCTTAGACATACGAGTCAACTTAGTAATACACAATTTTAAATTCAGATATTTTAAAACAGGCATTTCCTTCGCATTTGCACGCTGCTTCATTGCTTTATTGCTATTTTCAAATGATACTATCAATATGCTTCCAGCGTGACGACAAAAATACGATTAGTTGCCAATTATAACAACACCAAATTGATGGTGACTAATGGTGCAGCGTTATATGTCTGCAGCATATTTCATATATTTTCTAATTTCATTTTATACAACGCATATTCTTGGTGGGAATCCTCCTTGTGGGCGGATGGTGTGAAAGAACCCGTTGGAATTTGCATATATATATATATATATATATATATATATATATATATATCATATATCATTCTGATGCTTAGTTATGTTTAATTAATGATGTACATGTTATTTTCGTTTAGGATCGATTTCATCACGATATTTCTGTTAAGCTTGGAGATTAATTATACATTCTTATTGGTCAAATTAGAATCCAGTCGAGTTATAAAACCTCGAAGAGTAAGCTATCCTTAATAAGTTCTAAGATCCAACACTTCAGAGCTAGCAATCGAACAAATTTACTGTTACACTCAGCCTCATATATATATATATATATATATATATATATATATATATATATATATATATATATATATATATATATATATAAAACCTAATTTTTAATGCATGCACATACTGCAGTATTTCGTCTTCCGGCCTGCACCCTCGATAAAAATTAATAAAGAAAACTGGTCTACGGCAGGATTCGAACCTTCGTCTCCTTTTGCAGGAGAAACTACCGTCTGATTCTGCGTGCTCAGATCGTTCCGTTACGGAGAGCTTCACAGTGAAGCATGTTTAAATTTATGTTAATGAATATTCCTTTTTTCAAGCATTTTCGGAAGCCTTATCTATTAATTTCTTATACGATACGCAAATCACATAATTTCTAAAGCATTAATAGATTTTAGTTTTTAATCAGCTATGTCTTTGTACTTCAGCTGGTATCTTAAGCTGATACCCGTATTTAAGTAGACGTTCTCTATGTTAAATGATTTTATTTCGCTTACATTTATTTTTCTCTTGTGTGCAAGCCGCTCGACGAAATATAAAATATTTAAATTCGGAATGACATTTCAAATACAAACATATCCTAAAATAAAGTTTGAATTAATAAAAACATGTCGATGAGCATATCAATTCCTATAATAAAGCTCTGAAAGAGTGTGGCTACAAAAACACAAAACTAAATTATATAAAAAACGAAAATGGAAAGCATAGAAAAAACACATGTAGAAAAGTAATTTGGTATACGCCCCTATACAACCAAATGGTAAAGAACAAATTTGGACAAAAATTCCTCGCATTAATAGTCAACCATTTTCCTAGTGAAAGTAAACTAAGTACTATTTTCAATAAAAACACACTAAAATTGAGTTACAGCTGTACGGAAAACTTAGAAAAAATTATTAAGAAACATAATGCTAATATCTTAAATAAACACTTATAACAAAACCAAAAAAAAAAATTAGACAATGGAAAAATAAAAATAAAACTTATGAGGATAAACAAAATTTATGTAACTGTAGAAACCCTCATAATTGCCCTCTACAAAATAAATGTCGCACAGAATCATTAGTATACCAATGCAATATCTCTTCGATTGAAAATCCTGAAAACATAAATATATATATAGTTTGCACTAGCCATGAGTTCAAAAAAGATTCAACCAACATCAAAGTTCATTTAGAATAAATGAATATAAAAATCAAACATCTCTCTCGAAGTACTTCTGGCACCTCAAAGAATCAAATAAAACACCTACAGTAAAATGGAAGTTAATAAGAAAAGCTAGAACATGTAGATCATTAAATGACCCCTGTCCTTTGTGCATATATGAGAAACTATATATTACTAAGTTTATAAAAATTTACTGAATCAGAGAAATGAAATAGCTATTTTATGCTGTCATTGTCAAAAATTTTCCTTAAATAATATTTAAAAATAAAAATACATACTTATATTTAATGGGAAAAAATAATTTTATATAATGTAAGTAATTCTATTAAATTTACTTATTTAAAAAATAAAAAAAAAAAATATAGTCTATTAAAATGGCAGTGAAAATATTTTAAAGTTGTATTTAAAATTGTAGTTAAAACGAGTTCTCACCTAAACATCTTTTAAAATTGTACTTAAATAAAACGTATTCTAACCTAAACACCTCTCTCAAAGTACTACCGGCACTTAAATGAATCCAATAAAACACCTACAGTAAAATGAAATTATGATGAAAAGCTGGAAATTGTAGCTGATTGAATGCACCATGTCCTTTGTACATACATGAGAAACTATATATTACTAAGTTTATAAAAAATAAAGTTTACTAAAGCAGAGAAATGAATTAGCTATTTTTGCCGTAATTGTCATAAATTTTACTTTAATAATATTTAAATATAAAATTTTTAAATATTGTGACCTGGTAATATACATACTTATACTTGATATGGAAAAATAATTTTACTTATTCTAAGTAATTCTAATACATTTACTTATTTTAAAAAGAAAAAAAATCTATTAAAATTAACAATGAAAATATTTTAAAGTTGTATTTAAAATTGTAGTTAAATAAAACGAATTCTAACCTAAACATCTTTTAAAATTGTAGTTAAATAAATTGTATTCTAACCTAAACACCTCTCTCAATATATATGTATATATTCGTGTATATTTTGGCAGTAAACTTTTTAAAAAATATCTAGCATGAAATATGGCGGACATGGAAGATTTAATTAAATTTTTTGCCATCATTTTTTTCGTTTTTCCGGTTTTTGTTTTTTTTTTTAATAAAGAAGTAGGGAAATTTCCATAATTTTCATTGTGTCCAGAACTTTCAGCCACTTCTTTAACCATTTTCATATTATTATTATTATTATTATTATTATTGTTGTTGTTGTTGTTGTTGTTGTCGGTGGTGGTGGTTGTGGTGGTGATAGCAAAATAGAAGTAAAAACGTTCAATATGTATCGAATGTTTGACTAAAATGATTCTATTGATCATATATCATTGCATAATGCTCGTTCTCGTCTTATGCAGAGAACTTTCTGTCAGAGGTTACGTAATATTTGATATACGTTGAGTTATATATATATATATTATTTAAATATATTTTAGATCGCGACACGGAAATTTTTATGTTTCGGAACTTTAAATTTGATGAAAATGATTTACTTTTGAAAACAGAATGGCATTTCTTTTAACTTTTAAGAAGGAGCGGGGAAAAACTATTTCAAAATTGTATGGGCGTATCCTCTTTGACCAATCAAATGGCAGGTCAAAGCTAAAAGAGAAAAGTGAAAAAATGTAGGTTAGAGGTTTAGGGGTGTATGTGTTATTCTTATTGTTTAGATGAGCTCTCATTTTTAGACGTTTTACCATTGCTTCCAGATCAGATGATCAGATACACACACACACACACACACACACACACACACACACACACACACACATATATATATATATATATATATATATATATATATATATATATATATATATTTGGTTGATATCAAACCAAATATGTTAGCTCTATCTCTGATATTGAGCGCTTTCTAATAAGTACCGCGCATATAATATATAAATAATTATACATACTTATATTTATTTATATTTATATACACTTTTCACACACACACACACATATATATATATATATATATATATATATATATATATATATATACGAAAGTCTTATCTTTCCGACTTTAAGTTTGAGAGATATACCGCTCGCTAGTGTTTATCTTATTCTGACGAGCGATGCACTGTGAATCTTGAAGTCTAGTCGTACTGCCTATGAGGTCAATAGTACGTGACTACAAGCGTTTTCACTGCACATTAAAAAAGCTGAGTTAATTTCTCCATGTTTTAGATAACTCTTTATTATCTTCAATAGTTCAGACTAAATTCTATCGTCTTTCTATATCTCCCATCCTCTCCTAATACCTTAATATAAAATTAGTTTTAAGGTATACTATATTTATGGATTAAAGTGCTCAATATTAGGAATAGAGCGTTTTAAACATATAAAATTGGACATTGAATTCTACACCCAGAAGTGACAAATTGTTTCATGCTTAAACGCAATCGCCAGGCAATATATATTGTGTTTTTGCTCCACAATTTATATATACCGGTCAGCGATGCATTGTTGTTAGTCTGTTGTACTGTACTTACAAAGAGAGAATGTGGCTTCTTTAAGAGTTAAACACAATGTTTTACCATCTAGGACTCTACCCAGAAATACCAAACTTTCATTTTCTAATCGCATTGTCAAAGGGGGGGGTTATTTCCTAACATATATCGAAAAAGACAGTGATAATCAAAAAATTACGAAGCAGTGTTAGTCCCCCTAGCCAGGTTTCTATCCGCAGATGCTTCGTGTTTAGTGGAAAATGGAATGTGTGGTCAATTAGAAGCTACCGGAACACAGAAAGGCCATTACTATTCAGGATAATTTCCATCAGTTTTGTCAGGGAATCAATTCATAGGATGTGTCTTGGAGAAAACGGAAAGGTGTTATTCTTCGACATGACAAAGGAAATGCACATTATGTAAAAAAAATAAAATCGAAGAAAAAATAAGATCGTTAGTAATGGTGCTTCTTCCAGGTACTCAATATTCACCAGATTTAGCACCTACACATTTTCAGTTGCTTAAATAACTAAAACCATTCTAAAGTGGCGAAAAACAGTCTTTCAAATATTTTGGGTTTTTGGTTTGGTTTGGATTTTTTTGTTTTACGGTATATCAACCCCAATTGATTATTTAATGCCGACAACCTTTTTTTTCCTGGAAATATTTTGTTTTGTCAAAAATCTATTTCTAGTAATATTTTTTTCCTCAAAAATGTATAGCTAGTAATATTAATTTAAAAAAATGTATTGCTGGTAATATTTTTTTCCAAAATATATTGCTGGTATGGTAATAGATTTTTTTCCTTTTTTTTCTGGTATAATTTTTTAAAAAGTATTTCTCGTATGAAAACCTATCTTTACACTTTCATAAGGCGTTTTACCTCAGTTTTGGGGTTAACTATTTGCCCATAGCTGGGACCCTAACAGGTACTACCACCCTGGATCTGGGTGGACCTGGGAACACCAGCAATTAAGAGTGGTTCCACGCTCCTCAAAATATCCTGATCAGAGGCCTTACTGTTGGATGTAGTTTATCGTCTTACCCTGGACACGGATATAGTTTATTGTCATACCCAGGACGGAAATATTTTGGGGGCGAATCAAGATTTTTAAAAGTGAATCGAGAATTTACTTTCGGATGCAGCCGTTAAAAATGAAGTTGATTACATTTTTGATATATTACATTTAAATAGATTTAACTTAAATTTGTTTGTATATCATTTCTGGTCAATAGTAATTATTTTGTGAATAGCTTAATATTAAAATAAATTCAAATTGAATATTTTTTTGTTTTTTTATATCGTTTCTGGAAAAACGTAATTACTTTCTGAAAAGCCTAATAGTTTTAAGAAAGGGGAACTATTATGAAATTTTTCATTGAAAACTTTCTGTCGGGAATTTAGTCTTTTTTTTTCTAATTAATCAAACCTCTGAATAATTTGTGCAATATGAGCTGCTTCTGTGATCCTATCAAACTAATCCGATTTGAACGGAGGATTAACGAATATGCAACGAAGCAGCAGCGGATTAATGATCGATAATCAATTTAGCAGATCCTCTGCAATTGTCACGAATATATGTCTGTCGAATATGAGGATCAAATAAAGTTATATGTTAACCGAAGCAACGATGTGTAGATAAAATAGAAGTGTTTGGCGTGAGTGACTCTTATCAATCACATTGCTAATGATGCTGAAGTTAATATCAATCAGCTAAGTGAGAAACTTTTACTCCCATTAATCCTATATATATATATATATAAATATATATATATAGAGAGAGAGAGAGAGAGAGAGAGAGAGAGATAGATAGATAGATAGATAGATAGATATTTGTGGTAAATATACACATATATATGCAATCATATATCTAAAATATATAAATATATATATATATATATATATATATATATATATATATACACATACATATATACTTGTATAAAAAATAATTCCAAGAGGATAGAATGTCCAGGACAGAGTAAGGATATAATGTGTATGTCACCACAAAATGTATCCTTTCCGGTTACATCTTTAATGTATTAGACATCCGAAAACATTCATATTTCTCTCACTTAAACCGTCTTTAACTCCCCTCTTTAAAATATCTCTCTGTTAAATTTTAATCCCCCCCTCATCTTTAGACTTTCCTGTTCTTCCCTCGTCTGTTAACCCTCTCTATAGCTTTCTTTTACTCTAAAATTCGCCCCACACTCTCATACACTCTCACTAAATTTTATTTTTTATTCACGGAGTTGTTTTTTACTGTTTTCTTTTTGAATTTGTAGGTCTGATGAATTGGATCGTATTTACGATTCCAATGGAATAAATTATGACCATGGAATATTAGTGTATAAGCCTTTTTTATATATATATATATATATATATATATATATATATATATATATATATATATATGGGGTGTAAAATTTATAGCTACAAATCTTATTTTAATAATGTCAGCTTTTTGAGTAGATATTTCTTTTCTTTTCTTTTTTCTTTTTTTTTTTTTTTTGTAAACAGTTAAATTAGTATCCACGGGCCTAGACAGAATCCTTATTAAAGAAAATGTATTTCTTGGAATCAGTTCTGCATTTTCTTATCCTGAGAAGCCATCTTCTTGCTAGGCATGTTACAACGTTAGGCCACGAAGGTTTCTCGCTCACACTAACTTGACACACAAACATACACACACTGACATGTATATATATATATATATATATATATATATATATATATATATATATATATATATAGTAATTTAAAAATATGGTTCCATCGCTACACAGGAATTACTATGTTTCAAAAACAGAAAGTAAACATTAAATTTAATTTAGAGAATTAAATTTAAAATCTTTATCACTGTTTTATTTTCAAGCGATTACTGGAATAACTTATTTTGATTTTTGCTGGGTTTATAAGCACAGATAATCTTGATATTATTAGCTGTCAAGGTGTTATAGAGTAGTTTTCAATTTGAAGGCTTGTATTTCAATAAGTCGTCCTAAATGAGGTTCGACGTACAAAACGTTAAGAACTTGAAATAAGAGTTAATGACGCAGCAATCTAGTTGTGATAGTTGATACTTCAATGTCCGACATCGACTGACTCACTCAACACCACTGAGTATTTATCATTTCACCCACGGGAAACGAATATGGCACAAGGCCGGTTTTATTGTGGGTATCCCCGAGCCCGTAGGCTCGGCCAAAAAAATAGCCTTGAAGCCGATTAGACGGGTTCAGGCCCTGTCTACCTCCCCGGACGAAACCTTGCCCTTCGGCAAAGCCTCGTCCGGGTTCCTCTCTGCTAATGCAGAGAGTTCGACAGGAGGCGTGCGCAGTCAGAGACCGCTCAACACCACTGAGTATTTATCTTTTCACCCACAGGAAAAGAATATGGCACAAGGCCGGTTTTAATGTGGGTTTCCCCCGAGCCCGTAGGCTCGGCCTAAAAAAAATAGCCTTTTTGAAGCCGATTAAACGGGTTCAGGCCCTGTCCACCTCCCCGGACGAAACCTTGCCCTTCGGCAAAGCCTCGTCCGGGTTCCCTCTGCTAATGCAGAGAGTTCGACAGGAGGCGTGCGCAGTCAGAGACCGCTCAACACCACTGAGTATTTATCTTCTCACCCACGGAAAGAATATGGCACAAGGCCGGTTTTTTGTGGGTTTTCCCGAACCGTAGGCTCGGCCAAAATCTCAGCCTTTGAAGCCGATTAAACGGGTTCAGGCCTATCTACCTCCCCGGACGAAACCTTGCCCTTCGGCAAAGCCTCGTCGGGTTCCTCTCTTACGCAGAGAAAGTTCGACAGGAGGCGTGTGCAGTCAAAGACCGCGAGACGCCACTGAGTATTTATCTTCTCACCCACGGAAAAGAATATGGCACAAGGCCGGTTTTTTTGTGGGTTTTCCCGAACCCGTAGGCTCGGCCAAAAATATAGCCTTTTGAAGCCGATTAAACGGGTTCAGGCCCTATCTACCTCCCGGACGAAACTTTGCCCTTCGGCAAGCTTCGTCCAGGTTCTCGCTAACGCAGAGAGGTCGACAGAGGCGTGCGCAGTCAAGACCGCGGGACGCCACTGGTATTTATCTTCTCACCCACGGAAAAGAATATGGCACAAGGCCGGTTTTTATGGGTTTTCCCGAAGCCCGTAGGCTCGGCCAAAAATATAGCCTTTTGAAGCCGATTAAACGGGTTCAGGCCCTGTCTACCTCCCCGGACGAAACCTTGCCCTTCGGAAAGCTTCGTCCGGGTTCTCTTACGCAGAGAGTTCGACAGGAGGCGTGTGCAGTCAAAAGACCGCGAGACGCCACTGGTATTTTATCTTTTCACCCACAGGAAAAGAATGGCACAAGGCCGGTTTTAATGTGGGTTTCCCGAGCCCGTAGGCTCGGCCAAAAAATAGCCTTTTGAAGCCGATTAAACGGGTTCAGGCCCTGTCTCCCCGGACGAAACCTTGCCCTTCGGCAAAGCTTCGTCCGGGTTCCTCGCTTACGCAGAGAGTTCGACAGGAGGCGTGTGCAGTCAAAGACCGCGAGACGCCACTGGGTATTTATCTTTTTCACCCACGGAAAGAATATGGCACAAGGCCGGTTTTTTGTGGGTTTTCCCGAGCCCGTAGGCTCGGCCAAAAATATAGCCTTTTGAAGCCGATTAAACGGGTTCAGGCCCTGTCTACCTCCCCGGACGAAACCTTGCCCTTCGGCAAAGCTTCGTCGGGTTCCTCGCTTACGCAGAGAGTTCGACAGGAGGCGTGTGCAGTCAAAGACCGCGAGACGCCACTGGTATTTATCTTTTCACCCACAGGAAAGAATATGGCACAAGGCCGGTTTTAATGTGGGTTTCCCCGAGCCCGTAGGCTCGGCCAAAAAAAATAGCCTTTTTGAAGCCGATTAAACGGGTTCAGGCCCTGTCTACCTCCCCGGACGAAACCTTGCCCTTCGGCAAACTTACGCAGAGAGTTCGACAGAGGCGTGTGCAGTCAAAGACCGCGAGACGCCACTGGGTATTTATCTTTTCACCCACGGAAAAGAATATGGCACAAGGCCGGTTTTATGTGGGGTTTTCCCGAGCCCGTAGGCTCGGCCAAAAAAATAGCCTTTGAAGCCGATTAAACGGGTTCAGGCCTATCCACCTCCCGGACGAAACCTGCCCTTCGGCAAAGCTTCGTCGGGTTCCTCTCTGCTTACGCAGAGAGTTCGACAGGAGGCGTGTGCAGTCAAAGACCGCGAGACGCCACTGGTATTTATCTTTTCACCCACAGGAAAGAATATGGCACAAGGCCGGTTTTAATGTGGGTTTCCCCGAGCCCGTAGGCTCGGCCAAAAAAATAGCCTTTTGAAGCCGATTAAACGGGTTCAGGCCCTGTCTACCTCCCGGACGAAACCTTGCCCTTCGGCAAAGCTTCGTCGGGTTCCTCTCGCTTACGCAGAGAGTTCGACAGGAGGCGTGTGCAGTCAAAGACCGCGAGACGCCACTGGTATTTATCTTTTCACCCACGGAAAAGAATATGGCACAAGGCCGGTTTTTATGTGGGTTTTCCCGAGCCCGTAGGCTCGGCCAAAAATAGCCTTTGAAGCCGATTAAACGGGTTCAGGCCCTGTTCCACCTCCCCGGACGAAACCTTGCCCTTCGGCAAGCTTCGTCCGGGTTCCTCTGCTAACGCAGAGAGTTCGACAGGAGGCGTGTGCAGTCAAAAGACCGCGAGACGCCACTGAGTATTTATCTTTTCACCCACAGGAAAAGAATATGGCACAAGGCCGGTTTTAATGTGGGTTTCCCCTGAGCCCGTAGGCTCGGCCAAAAAAAATAGCCTTTTGAAGCCGATTAAACGGGTTCAGGCCCCTCTACCTCCCCGGACGGCTTCGGCAAAGCTTCGTCCGGTTCCTCTGCTTACGCAGAGAGTTCGACAGGAGGCGTGTGCAGTCAAAGACCGCGAGACGCCACTGGGTATTTATCTTTTCACCCACGGAAAAAGAATATGGCACAAGGCCGGTTTTTATGTGGGTTTTCCCGAGCCCGTAGGCTCGGCCAAAAAAATAGCCTTTTGAAGCCGATTAAACGGGTTCAGGCCCTATCCACCTCCCCCCGGACGAAACCTTGCCCTTCGGCAAAGCCTCGTCGGGTTCCTCTGCTAACGCAGAGGGTCGACAGGAGGCGCGCGCAGTCAAAGACCGCGGACGCCACTGAGTATTTATCTTCACCCACGGAAAAGAATGGCACAAGGCCGGTTTTTATGTGGGTTTTCCGAGCCCGTAGGCTCGGCCAAAAAATATAGCCTTTGAAGCCGATTAAACGGGTTCAGGCCTGTTCTACCTCCCCGGACGAAACTTTGCCCTTCGGCAAAGCTTCGTCTGGTTCGCTTACGCAGAGAGGTCGACAGGAGGCGTGCGCAGTCAAAAGACCGCGGACGCCACTGAGTATTTATCTTCTCACCCACGGAAAAGAATATGGCACAAAGGCCGGTTTTTTATGGGGGTTTCCTTGAGCCGTAGGCTCGGCCAAAATATAGCCTTTGAAGCCGATTAAACGGGTTCAGGCCCTGTCTACCTCCCCGGACGAAACCTGCCCTTCGGCAAAAGCTTCGTCTGGTTTCTTCGCTTACGCAGAGGTTCGACAGGAGGCGTGTGCAGTCAAAGACCGCGAGACGCCACTGGTATTTATCTTTTTCACCCACAGGAAAAGAATATGGCACAAGGCCGGTTTTAATGTTGGTTTCCCTGAGCCCGTAGGCTCGGCAAAAAAAAATAGCCTTTTGAAGCCGATTAAACGGGTTCAGGCCCTGTCCACCTCCCGGACGAAACCTTGCCCTTCGGCAAAGCTTCGTCGGGTTCCTCTTCCGCTTACGCAGAGGTTCGACAGGGAGTGTGCAGTCAAAGACCGCGAGACGCCACTGGGTATTTATCTTTTCACCCACGGAAAGAATATGGCACAAGGCCGGTTTTTATGGGGTTTTCCCAGCCCACGGCCAAAAAAAAATAGCCTTTTGAAGCCGATTAAACGGGTTCAGGGCCCGTCCACCTCCCCGGACGAAACCTTGCCCTTCGGCAAAGCCTCGTGGGTTCCTTTGCTAACGCAGAGGTCGACAGGCGTGCGCAGTCAAAGACCGCGGGACGCCACTGAGTATTTATCTTCACCCACGGAAAAGAATATGGCACAAGGCCGGTTTTTTATGTGGGTTTCCCGAGCCCGTAGGCTCGGCCAAAAATAGGCCTTTTGAAGCCGATTCGGGTTCAGGCCCCTCCCCGGACGAAACCTTGCCCTTCGGCAAAGCTTCGTCCGGGTTCCTCTGCTTACGCAGAGAGTTCGACAGGAGGCGTGTGCAGTCAAAGACCGCGAGACGCCACTGGTATTTATCTTTCACCCACAGGAAAAGAATATGGCACAAGGCCGGTTTTTAATGTGGGTTCCCCCGAGCCCGTAGGCTCACAAAAAAAAGCTTTTGAAGCCGATTAAACGGGTTCAGGCCCTATCTACCTCCTGGACGAAACTTGCCCTTCGGCAAAGCTTCGTCTGGGTTCTTTTGCTTACGCAGAAGGTTCGACAGGAGGCGTGTGCAGTCAAAGACCGCGGGATGCCACTGAGCTCCACTGGCCACTGCTACTACTACTTATTATCTGTGGGAGAGTCTATTACAATAGAATAGGTATTATGGTATAACACAAGGTTAGCGGAAATTTAAATCATTATTAATAAGATGTAGTAGGGTATTCGTTTCCATTGTCACCTCTGTATCAAATGTAAGTAACTTTCAAAATTCAGGTTAACTTAAGGCATGGTAGGGGTGCTTGTTCAACAAAGAATGACATCTGTTTTTCGCATGCCGACTAGATTTTTTAACGACATAGCGTTTTTCGGCATCTTTATTTTGCTGTTTAATTTCTAATTTTATAAACAAAGATTTTTTAGATGGTTCCTTTGAATATGGGTACGTCGTATTTTTAATATGTAACATCTATTCTCTAAATTTTAATGTATTATCACTAACTTTAATAATTAATAGACAGTATAGACGTTGTCGATGGAAACGAATGCCCTACCACCCCTTGTTAATGTTTTAAGTTTCCCGTAACCTTGACAACTAATAATATTATGATATTCATACGCACATTAATTATGCACACATACGCTGCTTAACGTGGCACCTGTGGTATGTTTAAGCAAAGCAAAGGAAGTAAGGCAAAAAAAATACCAGGATCTTCTAACATTTTCAAAATAAATAAATCAATAAATAAACGCTTAAATAAAATTTAAAGAAGTAGACGTCTTCGATCTAACTTTCAAAATTAGAATAAATATACACCAGACATATATAAGTATATATCAACGCACTTATCCTAAACACTCTTCCAATCATCACTCATCCAAGGGCCACAATCTATTAGCCACTAAATATTTGTTAGTTCGTCAATGAAGCCAAAAATAACAATAAGTTTTATTTTTGTGTTGTTTTTTTTTACTTATATTTACACCAAATAGGAGAAAAATACGACAAAATAATAAAAAATATAAAAATACTTGTATATAATAATGATTTTTAATACTGTGTTTTATATCTATTTATGATAAATATGCCAAATGGATACTCTGGGTACATAATATTAGGTTACATCTTACGCAGACAACTGGATATAACACTATTTTTTTTATAAATATTGCTGATTCGAAGAAATGTGTTTAGTTGGTATTATTGCATGTATATTTTTTATTATTATTTATTCTAGGTAATAAAGTGTGTTTTTAGTAATAATATGTTTTCCACAAGGTAACATTTTGAAAATAAAATTATGGCTTGTAATATTTCTACGGGACACTAAAGATTTTATTGTGTTTTTGGTCCCAACAGTGATCTCTTCTGTTTTTTATAAATGGATATCGTTAGATATTCTTGATATTTTATATATATATCACCTTCAGATGCAATGATGATTCAATAGTTTTTGCTGATGAAACGTTTGATTGTCTTAAAAGATATTGCTTCGATTTAGAGTAGTTAAATGTTTATTGAGTTCAGTTTGTTAGTTGAACTGTAAAATCCGTTTATTTTGTCTCCTGTAATTTGTATGCTTTTTGCTTATCCTTATGAATGTAATTATAGGATAGTGAACGAAAATAAAGTTTTTATAATAATTTTAATTTTATTTTTCATCTGTATATTTAGAGCTGCATATTCTTTGATACAAGCCTATAATTAATACTAGTTCATTTTCGTTGTGATAGGAATGTAGATTAACAAACTTTTAATTAATTTCTTGTTTTTGCTAAACTTTGAAATCTAGTTTCTTTTGCTTTCTGATACGTAGAATGACGACGAAATGTAGAGTGGTTTGATTTTATTGTTCTTGTGTGACTTCCACTGCGGTTTAACAATCATTTAATTAATGACTAGCTTAAAAGTTGCACACTGTACGGACTTTTAAGCTACCTCATGCCGGCTTTTAAAATCACTAACTTTTTTCAGTCATTTTAAAATTTGAATTTTTATCTGTTTACCTGCTCATCCGTACAAAAATTCTAATCCCTGATGGTTAAGCACCGGATTAAGGGTAGATTTTTAATCGCGAAATCATCCTGATCCCAAAATATATAATATGCATATGTAGAGCATGTTTAGGTCGAGTTACAGTGGATTTCAAACACACGGACGGACAGAATTTGATGTTTATTTATTTAGATGTTTTATATAGTGTTTTCTTTGGAATTGATTAATATACCATCATCAATGCTTTAGTTAATATATATTATATATATATATATATATATATATATATAGATATAGATAGATAGATAGATAGATAGATAGATAATGGAAAACAAAAATGCTATGAATTGAAAGAGGGATTTACTCTATCACGTGTAATAATTGTCACAAGACATACATAGGGTAGACCTCGATTATAGAAAATTATAGGAATACAAAAGGAATCGTTTAAAAATAACATACTAATTGCATTACTTGTTGACCGTATTGAGTCAGATCATAATTTTGATTTAAAACCATTAGTTTAGTTAAAAGAGAAAGGAAATTAATACGATGAAAATTTATCGATAGATGGTTACTTGCTAGATCATTCACTGTGAATATATATATATATATATATATATATATATATATATATATATATATATATATATATATATGTGTGTGTGTGTGTGTGTGTGTGTGTGTGTGTGTGTGTGTGTGTGTGTGTGTCTTACAAGTTTTTGACTGGAAGGGATAATTCTGAGGAAGATATAAATCCAGGGAGACCTCAATGTAGACTCCAGAGCATTAAAATGATAATAAGATGGAGACTTATCCATTGCAATTATAAATTTATTTCGTGATGTCTACCTCTTCGGATCGAAATCTCCTACATAAAAATTTTTACGGAGGAAATTCTTATTATTATCAATACTGATATATATATATATATATATATATATATATATATATATATATATATATATATATATAGATATAGATATATAGATATATAGATATATATATATATTCATTGACGAGTATAATGAGTAATTCTCAGATGGCCCACCTACGAAATTCTGGAATATGCGGGATGCTAAAGGTAATATCAATCAGCTAAGTGACAAACCTTTTTTTATATATATATATATATATATATATATATATATATATATATATATATATGAAGAAAGATAGTCTTAAGGTGTGCTATATTTATGGGATAAAGTGCTCAATATCAAAAGATAGAGCGTGTGTAAATATAAAAGTGAACATAGAAGTCAACACTAGGAAAAACACAGTAAAAATCAGCTACAGCTGCACCGAGAACATGGCACAAATAATAAAAAAGCAGAACAGGAAAAATTATCAACAAACCACACGAACAAATTAAACCCACATGCAACTGCAGAATAAAGAACGAATCTCCCTTAAACGGAAATTGTTTACAAAACAACGTAATATACCAAGCCACGAGAAAAAGTATACATAGGAGTAACGGAAGGACCCTGGAAACAAAGAAATTATACACACGAAACATCTTTCACAAATAGTAAATATGCGAACAGTACAATGCTTTCTAAGTATATCTGGGAAATTAAAAACAAAACGCACATCACACCAAAAATATCTTGGAAAATAAGGAAAAGATCATCAGACTACAACAACCAATCAAAAACTTGCAAACTTTGCTTGGAGGAAAAAATATCTATCATTACTTTCCCAGACCAAAATAAATTATTAAATAAAAGATCCGAGCTCATCTAAAAATGCAGACATGAAAACAAATTTTTACTACGTTACTTAAAAATTGAAAACGGAAAAAATAAAGAAAAACAAATAAATAAGCAAGTAAACAAAATAACAATAAAATAAGCAAAATTAATTAATCCAAACAAATTACCAAATCACACCTGTTAAAATAGACGAAATAGAATAATAATAATAATAATATAAAAAACAACGAACCCAAATAAATAAAGTAAATAATAAACAAAGTAGCAAACCATTATTTCCAAAATATCAGTTAGACTAAAAAATCAAACCAAAAAATCGGACAAAAAAATAGCTATAACTGTTATATAACGATAAAAAAATAAATAAATAAATAAAATAAAAAAATAAAATAAAAAATAAATAAATAAATACTACGTTACTTAAAAATCGAAAACCGAAAATAGAAAATATACAAGTAAAATAAATTGACCTAAATTCATCCAAGTAAATAAATAAACAAACCGATCCCGATAAAGTTACAGTTAGAAAAAACAAATAAAAATAATCAACTCACAAATTAAAAACTGTTCCTGCCAAAATAATATTTAGAATAAACGACAACAACCAACCCCAAAACCGAACAAATAGCTTTAATTAAATTCTCAAACCAAAACAAAACTATTAAATAAGCGATATAAACAAATTTTTACTACGTTAATATAAACACCGATTAAAAAATAAGTAAATAAATAAATAAATAGATAAATAAATAAATAAAATAAGAAACAAAAAATAAAATTAAATAAAAACAAGCAAAATAATTTAACCCAAATAAATAAATAAACGACTTCCGGCAAAATAACCGCCATAATAGACTACGCACAATGCACCACTGACCCGTATATGTACAAATAGCCGAGAAAAATAACAGCACATGTGGCCTGACGATTGCATATAGCATGAAACAGAACGTCGCCTCTAAGTGTTGACTTCTATATTCTTATATATATATATATATATATATATATATATATATATATATATATATATATATATATATATATATAACTGGGCTTAAATGTGAAATCAAATTTCCCCTGTATTTGAAGCCTATTTCTATATGAAAAATGACCATTGAACTTTCTTTTAACCCAAGCGATATTTTTTTTCTTATAACCAGAGTCATTGCCTATTTTGTAAGTTTTATGCTCAGCCTGTCAACAGGAACAATGTTTTCTTCCATTTCCAAGGAATATTAACTATTTTGCGAAGTGCATAAAGAATTCAAGCGAAACTAATTTTGGTTCTTCCAGTTGATGAAGCAGGAAGAGACTTTCCATAATTTGTTTTTTTTTCCTTTCAAGCAGAAAGAAAAGTAATTTTATGATTGTAAAATATAAGGGCACCATCTAGTAGAATGCTCGCTCTCTGACAAACACAAATTATGATGTCTGCTCATGGAGATATTTTTTTTAAATTATCTGTTAAATATATCAGATTAATTATAATTGTAATTTTATTTGTATTTTCGTCTATTTTATTTTTTATCGATGTTCGGGTTGTTATTATTTTCGATTGCTAGGTTAATTATTCTGATTTTACGTTGGTTATTTTGCAGTTTAATAGCATGGAGTTTCCTACTATATTTCTTCTCATTCCTCTCTGAGTTATTTACTTAGTACCTGTGTACGTTACGCGCTGCCAATACCACGTAAATAATGGACTATTCCGTTTTGATCGTGTGGAAAGACGGAAATGACATACAGAAGCGATAGTGTGTTTCAGCAAGAAAAAGAACGAAAAAGAAAGAAAGAAAAAATAAAGAAGTGAAGATAAAAAAAAGTGACAATATTCTCATGTTTAACGTCTGCTTCAGTGAAATCGATTAGCTGTCATTTTTTTTCATTTGTACACTCTTACTTGTTAAATTAATTTTATGATTGTTATTGCGATGTCTTGTTAAGGTTGCTAAGCTCAAACATTTAACGATGTGATGGGAGAATTTTTAATTTATTTTATTGTTGCAGAACTCGACATAAGCGTATTCAATCATTAATTTAAGATTCATCAGAAAATTCAAATGGGGAAACCATAAAATTTCCACAGCTATTTCTAGCTCTGATAAAAAGTATTTAGATGAAGTAACAATCGTAATACTACTACTATTACTATATATACGAATAATAATAAAAATAACATCATGGTTTGGTGAGATGTGAAGAACACAGTTAAAGGTGACGAATAGAGATCAACCATACATATCCGGTGCAAAGGTAACTGGTATAACTGAAACTGATTTTTTTATCGATAACAAAAAGGGTTCCAGAATTAAAATCAACGATACCAAAATATGATTTTAGAAGAAAATAATATAAGATGAATATGGAGCATAATGGCTTAAAAATGGAAAAATTGACATGGATGAAAAATGGCGATTTGTTGTAAGTAACGAGATATGTAATGCACAAGAAAATATCTTGGAAACCAACTATGTAAAATATCGTTTTGACAAAAACCTGGATCCTGCCTCATATAGTAGGTCCCGAAAAGCTGTTCGCGCAACAAGAGTACAAACGGAGAGACGACAATATCACTCAAAATGCATACACAAAGAGAACATATGAGGTAGGAACATAAATAATCTGTCGTAGTGGAAAATGAGACAATAAAAGCAGGGACACAAATTTAACAATGTCTGGAGTGCAGTAAAAAATTAGAAAGCACAGGAAAACATGTTATCCAAGATTTTAAGAAAAGTATAACAGATAGAAAAATATACATGGAATCAAAGAAAAACCTAGTGAACTGCTATATAATACCTATTCTCTTTACACGTCATTGTAATATGTATTTGCATAGACTCATATATAGATAGATATATAGATAGATACATAGATGGATTAAATAATTAAGAAAGAGTCAACTTTAAGGTTCCATGTACATAAATTATTTCCCCAGAAAATATATTTTTTTCATCAGGATATAAATATATATATATATATATATATATATATATATATATATATATATATATATATATTTGTATATATATATATATATTTATATATATATATATATATATATATATATATATATATATATATATATATATTGTCTGGACTTAAAAATTAAGTTAATCAATTACTAAAAATTTCTTCTTAGCATCGCTTGATAATAGAACGGAAATTTTTTTAAGTTTAATTTTTATGATTGAATTTGAAGTTTCCGTTTTAAAAAATCGGAATTACTGTGTTGCGATGTTTATATCTTTAAATAAAAATAAATATATATATATATATATATATATATATATATATATATATATAGAAAAGTTTCAAATTGAAAATTATAATGTTTTATTTTATGAAAGTATTTATTTATTTATATATATATTTGATATTTCAAATTGTCCTCAATTTTTCATCACTGTAACTGTTTGTTACATATAAATTAAAATTACTGTTTGTTGTTAAGTAGCGTCCTTCGCGAGACGTGGACGTCACGTGATATGGAAACGTCACTGTTCGGATATTCTAACTTAAATCTGTCATAAATATTTAAAACAATTTTTTTTACTATATCTAAAAAAAAAAAAAAATTGCTTAACTATTGAAATATTTATAAAGATTTAAAACATCTAAGTCCCTATTCAACCCTAGTTTATGTGTATTTAATTTTAAAATCCAATATGTTTTTTTTTTCTGCGTGTGAATGTGGAAGTAAAATCGGAATCTATTAATAAACATTTGCAGTTTTCTAATGTGTGTCCTGATTGATTGTAGTGTTTAGCTATGGGGGAATAAGGGTTGTTTTGACGTATTGTTTGTTTATGGTTATTAAAACGAAATCTAAAATTGTTTCCAGACTCACCAATATATACACTATTAGGACATAAGTTGCAGAATAAATAATATATTACGTTATGGGTATCGCAGGTGAGGTTAGGTGGCTGTATCCTGATATTGGTGTTGGGTACAGAAAATGTATTAGCTATTATTAAATGTTTGCAAACTAAGCAACGAGGTTTGTTACATTTGTAATTTCCTGTTTGGTTTCTATTGTTTAGATATTTGGTAGAGGTGAGGGTAGCTGATAAGTTAGGTGATTGTTTCATTGCATTTATGGGTGGTTTATCGAAAATGTCTTTGATCTTGTTGTCTAATTGGAGGTTCTTGTAATCATTTTTTAAATTGTGAATAAGTGTGTGGGAATATTGATTGAGGTTAAAAACCATGGGAATCCGATTGTTGTTTTTATTTTTCTTGTATGTGAGAAGTGTGTTACGATTTATCAGGATAGTTTTATTTAGTGCTTCTTTTATTATTTTTATTGGGTATTTGCATTTTAGGAATTGTTTTGTTAAGTTATTAATGTTGTATAGAAAATCTAAATGGTCTGAGCATATGCGTTTGATTCTTAGAAATGAGCTGTATACAATAGATTTTTTTAATTTAAAGGGATGACAGCTGTTAAAGTGCAGGAATTTATGTTGGTTTGTGGGTTTGTTGTATAGACTGGTAGAAAGTGTATGTTTGTTTAATTCTATCATAACGTCTAAGAAAGGGATGGATGTGTATGAGTGCTCCATGGTAAATTTAATTGTATCGTGGAAATTGTTGCAGAAAGTGAAAAAGGTTTTTAATTTTTCTGATCCATGAGTCCATAGTAAGAAAATGTCATCAATATATCTAAAGTAATGTGATGGCTTATATTCTGAATTGTCTAGTATCTTCTTTTCTATAATGTGGATAAAGATATTAGCATAACTAGGTGCCATTTTTGTGCCCATTGCTGTGCCACTAATCTGTAAATAGTGTTTGTTGTTGAATTTAAAATTATTATGTGTTAAGATGAAATTTATTAATTGGCATATATCTGTAATTTGGTAGTTAGGTAATTTTTTGTTCCTAAGGAACTCATAGCAAGCTGATACTCCTTCAACATGTGGAATGTTCGTGTAAAGGGACGAAACATCCATCGTTACTAGGATTGTATCATGATGGACTAAGTTAATGTTTTGTAATTTGTTGAGAAAGTCAGTAGTGTCTCTAATATAACTAGGTATGTCAGGCAATAAAGGTTTTAGGATATTGTCTATGTACCCAGATATAAGTTCTGTGAGGGTACCAATGCTTGATATTATGGGTCTACCAGGTGGCATGATTTTAAGGGGTTTTGAAATTTCATAGATGTTCTCTTCATTATTTGATTGTGTAATTTGATGTGGGTCGGATGAAAAAGTGTTAGGGTGTTTTCTGAAAGGATTTTTGGGAGTTTATGTAGTTTTGGGATAGTGTAGAATGTTGCTGTTTTAGGGTTCTCAGGAATAAGAGATTTTATGGTATTTTTTATGTTGTAGTTCAGGTTCTGAGTGAGAAGTGATAATTCTGTTTTGAATGTGCTAGTTGGGTCTAGAGGTAAGGGTACATAGAATCGGTTATTTTGAAGTTGTGATTCTGCTTCTTTAATGTAGTGGTTAGTGTCTAAGATGGTTATAGCTCCGCCCTTGTCGCCCTTATATATATATATATATATATATATATATATATATATATATATATATGTTGAAACTTGACTAATGCATGGAATAATAATGCAACACAAAATGTATTTAGAACAAAATGTATTGAAACAAGAAAATGTACACAATATTTACATATAGTTTTTGTATATTCCTGGTAAGACCGTTCCTGGAGAATGTGTTGACTGAGTCGCAGTCGGGCAGAGTTTCTGGTTGAATCTCTTAATTCCTCCTCCTTCCCGGTACCAACCATATTTATATGGTCGGTACTTCACTATGCAAATTAGGTGGATCCTACCACAACAATATATATATATATATATATATATATATATATATATATATATATATATATATACACTGCAACCAACTCGGTCACAGCATCGGCGATGTCAGGTGCGTGCAGGTCAGAGTTGAAATACATCCTGAAAATAAACTCCCACATAAAAGGTCTAAACACAGATTTTGGTTTACTCAAAGAGTATACATTCCACAAGGAAAATCCATTACCAACAACACCAATCTACCAATGAATAGCCCCCACACACACACACATTTATAATAAAAAGTTTTAACAGACTTTTCCCCCTGCTATATTTCTCTGCTCTGACACCTTGGACATCGAAATTTTATTAGTTAGCTAGTATATTTTTACACTTATCACACTTAAACACACGAAGCATGTATTGCTATAGACGCTTTTCTTCTCTTTCCTTCCTGCACTGTTATTACTACAATTATGTTTCTATCTGTTTATTTTTTCGACTATAGTTTTCCAAAAGAAATATTTTTATCCTTTTCTGTGGTTCCTATCATTCTTTTTCCCTTTCATTTTATTTTTATTAGCTTCTTGCCTTCTCACTTTCTACCCATCTAGCCAAATCTATCAACACTGAACACGTAAGGGATGTCTTCCCCACTTAAAGTCTCTTCCTCTAGTTCAAAATCAAAAAAAGTTTCGCAGGCGAGGGATAAAGCAGGGATCGGATTCACATCAACTCCCCCACCCCAAAAAACATCGTTGGTGAGCCTTCTGTTTCTCTGTTTATTTCTCGCACTACTGATAAGGGACACAGGCATGCCCGAAAATTCCGGACTAATAACATTAATCTCCGTGCTTCATCTCTGTCTTGTGATTAACAATTAATATATAATAAATTCTTTTCGAACTGATCACATTGGTACCTTTTTGTTTCCCTTGTTTTATTAACCAAGTCCTTACTCTAAATTCCTCACTATTAAGTATTGTAATAAAAATAAATTTAAAATCATTCATATCTCTCCCTTCCCTCTCTAATTTCGACCATGTCTGTCACTATCTCTCCACACTCTTCATATTACCTTACATCAACTTAATACTACCCCTTGAAAGTGTATGAAAAATATGTGTAAATATAAATTCATTTTTTTAGCCTTGGGCGTGTGGTCTGATGAAACAGGGAAAAAGAAATTCACTGGAGAAATAAATTATAACCAATAGACTCTTAAAGTTGTCTTTTTCATTTATATATATATATATATATATATATATATATATATATATAATTTATGTATTATATATATATATATATATATATATATATATATATATATATATATATATAAAAAGTGAAATTTTTGAACAGTGAAATTTTATTATTCGTTTTTACAATTTTACATATATATATATATATATATATATTTCAGTGACACATCCCACATGGTTCCAAAACCCACCGACCATTGTTTCGGCGGGAAACTGATTATAAAATTCATGTACACGCACACATCCACGCATATTAATGTGCGCTGGATATATATATGGATATATATATATATATATATATATATATATATATATATATATATATATATATATATTGGGGGCTTCTTATTTGGGTCTTTAAAGGAACCTCGTAAAGATATACACTTAATCTTATAGAATAAGGTAAAATTAGAAAAAACTTATGAATTCAACATGTTTCGATTTTATTTAAGCTTCTTTTAAAATTATTTAACATATGATTTGCAAGATTATGTTTCATAAGGTTTTGAGTTTTGTGTTGATAGATAGATAGATAGATAGATAGATAGATAGATAGATAGATAGATACGAACAGACTGAGATCAATAGAGAGATACGAATAGACTGAGATCGATCGATCGATCGATAGATAGACAGATAGATACAAAGATGAGAAATCCGTATAGACTGAGATAGATAGATAGATAGATAGATAGATAGATAGATAGATAGATAGATAGATAGATAGATAGATAGATAAAAATCTTCAACGGATATATATTTAAAAAACAAACTCGGGATATTTTGAATATTCTCTAATGTAAACTATGGAGTGGAATGTATTTTTAAATAGTAAATGCCACGGGAATTAAAAGAAAGATTTTGCGTGAAAAATATTTTCTTTATATCACTCCATTTTAGTTCATTTTACTTACGTCATTCTGCCTTTTCCTTCTCGACTTTGTCTATCTCATCTTTGGTGCTTTTTTTTTCTGTATTCTATTTTCTTCTTATTTAAATCCCTTTCATTTCCCATCCAATTCTAAATTAGTTGCTTTTTTTTTTCGATCTTTTTATAATTTTTTTTTCTTTTGTCGGTATTTCTTTTCATTTTGACGTAAGATTTTTTTTTTTTTTGGTCCTTCTCCTTTTTAGGTTTTTTTTTTTCCTTCTACTTTAATTTTATTTTCCCCTTTTTTTTTTCTTTCGCGTTTATCTCTTTCCTTCACTCTCCCTCACCCTCTCTCTCCACAATTTCTCCTGCTTTTTTTTTAGTTTCTTTCTTCTCTCTACGTGTTTTTTTTTGTGTCCCTCTTGATTAATTTCTTTTCTGAATTCATTAACAACTTTAGAAACTATCGTCCATTCGCATGTTTTATCTATTTTTTGATTTGCCATCATTTTTTTATTATTCTACATAAAAAGATCCACTATTATTATTATCATCATCATCATCATCATTATTATTATTATTAATGCTGTTGTTGTTGTTAATATTATTATCATCTCCCATGTTCCCAATGCGCCCCACTTTATTATTGCCTCTCACAAAAGAAGTTTACGCTGAATACCACTTGAAGAAAATTAAAATATATTCTCGAAGCAAACCCGAAGAAAATGAATAATACTGTGTTTTTTTTATCGTTAGGTTTTATAAAATGTTTTGAAGATCGAAGAAAAGAAACCTTTTTTTTATATATAATTTTATTATTGAAAAATGCGTATATTTTACAACTCGTTGGAAAATTGCTTATATTCTGTTGTAGTAAGATTAATAAGTGTTTAAATTTGCCAATAACTCAATCTGGACAATTTACTATGTCAGAATTCATGACGCACAACAAAAAAAATGTCGATGGCAATGCTTTCTCATAAAAGCGTTGCATGAAAGAGAATATATCATTAATACATCCCCAATTTGATACAAATTTCCGTTTTCCGAGCGAATTATTTATAGCCGAAATCAGATATTGTCTTTTTTTATATGCTTTTGTACAGCGTATCATTTGATATTTAAGACACAACGTTACTCTTATTGTTATTTACACGTTATGTTTATTGCTAGGATATTTCCAGTTTATATTCAAATGATTTGGGTTATATTTAAAGTTTTCTTTTTCGTTCAAATTCGAGCCATTCTCTATGTTCACCACGTGCAGGAAACACACTCCCAGCGTATTTCTTTGTCCGTATTAGCTTAACCACGCATGATTGTGCTCATATATTTCACAAGATGCCTGCAAGAATAAGCTACAAAAATACATTTATATATTGTCTCTACTACGGATTATTAATATACATTTTTTTTATTAAGTTAGTGTTTTTGAAAACTATTAATATTTCACGAAATATGTTCAGTAAGAGTTTATCATATAATCAGAATTAATATTTCAGCTCACTGATATCTTATTGACGGAAAACATCGAAGGAAAACATCGAAGGAAAACGATACAACCTCCAGTAAAAGGCAGTTTAGGAAAAATGATTAAAACGCAGTAAGAACCAGGTGTAACACGACAGAATGTATGGTTGCGAAGTACGAATCCTAGACGTCAACAACAAACAGGTACTGAGGTTTAAATATTTAGGATGCGTTTTAACAGAGGATGTAAAATGCGAAGGAAGATTGTAATAGTAAAAATGTCTACGAAAATTTAAGAAACGTGTTACAAAACAGAAAACAAAATTCGTTAGAAACAAAAAAAATAAGAATACAGAACTGTCATGTAATATCGATCTTTCTGTATGCCAGTGAATGTTGGACAATCTTCTGACAGATAAAAAGATGACTGGAGGCAACAGTATTGTGTTTCTACAGAAAGATTGGAAGAATACGATGGACGAATCCCAAAAAGCAACAAAGAAATCATAAGGAAAAACGAAACGAAAAAGAAACTTATACACACAATCAGAAAGTGACAAATGAAATTTCTGGAGAAATTAATGAGAAAATTAAAAATTTTGATACGCCCAGGACATATTGAAAGAAAAAATACAGTGAAGACTACCAAAGAGACAGGCTTTTGTGAATGGATTTTGAAACCGGGTTCAGAGGGATGTCAAAGGGGCAAACGTTGCTAAAAGTATCAAATGATAGGAGGTTGTGAAGAAACGTGATTGCGTACGTTCTGAAGGAAGATGACTCACAGAAGAAGGAAGTCCTTGATATCGATAATCTAGAAAAAATCTCTTGAAGGGCGCAAGCATATATATATATATATATATATATATATATATATATATATAAATGTGTGGTGATAGAAATTAGGAGGATTTGATATAATTATTCATCAAGTCTAGAATAAACGTCAACAGAATGCAGAAAGCACTGGACGGCCGTTTCGTCCTATATTTGGGACTACATCAGCAGTGCACATCCACTATGCAGAATTGAAACCCGAACAGTTACGCTTTCAGACAAACGTCAATACAACTCTTCCAACGGGCCTCGGTAACGAAGAGACAGCGAATCAGACTCGATATGGCACCGCTCGATCAAATATTCCGAAACTGTCCGGGTTTCAATTCTCGGTAGTGGATGTGCACTGCTGAGGAGTTCTAAATATAGAACGAAACGGCCGTCTAGTGCTTTCTGCATTCTGTTGAGGTTTCTTCTAGACTCGATGAATTACTTAATTATAATTACCTCAAATCCTCCTAATTTCTATCATATATATATATATATATATATACGCTTGCGCAATTATATAGAGAATATATATATTTGTGTGTGCGTGTGTGTATGTGTGTGTTGTTGTTGTTGTTGTTGAAAGTTAAGCAACGTCGAGCCTGGTGCATACCTAGGTGGGAGTCCTCTTGGGAATACGAGTTGCTGTATCCTGGAATGCGCAGGTGGTGTAGTGGATATTTGCACGAAATTTTTAATCCGAGAGATGTGTTTTCAACAGAATAGGAGACATGTAGAGAATATTATATAAATAAAAATGTTTTTTCATATAAAAATATTTATTTTTCCTATACATATACTTATATATATATATATATATATATATATATATATATATATATATATATATATATATAAGTTTATTACTAAAATATTTTTCTTAAATATTTTTTTTCATATTTTTTTTTTATATTTTTATATATATATATATATATATATATATATATATATATATATATATATCCACACAAAAAAAGACTTCTACCCACAGAAGAATACAGATTATGTATTTTGTTTTTTAGTCGTTAATTTATTTATAATTAAAATCCATTTTAATCCCGTTCTAATTTCCCTCATAATTCGTTATTTACTCATGTGCCTTTGGTTGTTTCCTGTTGCCCGCCAGCGATCACCTTTTGAGAGAGTCTTGGCTGAATGAGTCCCCTCAACGTAAAATAATAATGATATCCATTCTATTTATTTTATTAATTTTTTATTTAGTTTTCCAGCGTTCTTAAATTTTTCCCGTTTGGTGGTCCTGAGGAAGTACAAATCTCTCCAACCTAACATATCCCAAATACCTCCGCCAGTATGCCAGCTATAAAAGCCCCAAAATAACATGATTTCCCCATAGACGCCTAACAATTACATCATCAAATCAACAAGTAAATTGCTTTATATCTTATGAGAAACAATTCCCACAGGTAAGACATTACCTTCACTCCATGTTAGAAAATAAGTTTACCAGCATCCTGAAACAATCTCACCAGCAAATCTTCGGAAACTACTCCTCATCTCTACCACGAAAGCCACATTCTATGATCATAATGGCAAGACTGACATCCAAACTAATGGCGTCAACATGGAAAACCTAATTGGTCCTGATTTTTTTTTTCCTAATTTTTATATGTCTCATATTGAAAACAACGTGTTCTAACCAACTGACACACCACAAATATACAAAATCTACGTTGACATTTTTATTCTGATAAAAATAGGGACGAAATTATGCATCTAAAATCAAAAGAATTCAACGCTAAAATTTACATACGGACTCTAAAATCGCATCTTTCGACGTCGATATAAAACTCAAATGCAAAGCGTATATCGCCTATGTTGGAGTGTCACCATTGAATATTATCCAAATATTAATCTAAGCCCAGTCTTTTTCCCTATATCACTTTTCCTAACAGAATTACTACACTTCCAAGCAAACGTACACAACTGTATCAAGAAATCAAAAGAAAATGGTTGAATCCGTCAACACAACAATAATAACAATATTTCAACACGTGATCGTACTTGATATAATTTTCAGTTGACAATATACACTACAATAGCGTTTACTAAATTCTTCCAGTTGCTAAGGTCATTTTGTTTTGTTATTAGTAGTTACTTTGTTATAATAAATCCATTTCGTCTTTGCCTTGAGAAAGTCCACATTGGACGAAACGCTTCGGTTAATAATACAGTTTTCCTATTTTCTTTTACCTTTATCCATATATATATATATATATATATATATATATATATATACATATATATGTCCGTGAACAATGTATACAAATATACAACACACACACACACACACACACACACATATATATATATATATATATATATATATATATATATATATATTTTGTCCGTGTACAATGTATACAAATATACAAATATATATATATATATATATATATATATATATATATATATATATATATATATATACTTTCGGGATTTATTTAAGGAAACAATTGCTATTGAACTTCTAAGAAGATGAAGTTAAACAAAAATATTTTCAGTAACTTCAAAACGAAAGTTATTGCTTTTACTCTTAGTAAGAAATATACTGCTAATGACAGTCTCCATGTTTGTTGAGCCATATACGTATACATAGGTATTCGCCTGTAAAAACACGATCGATATGCGCACATGTTTATTTTTGTGTCGAGTGCCAATGATACCAGCCCCAATCGAATCCATACCAACATCCTATCTACATTTCTAAATATCTTTATCAATTTATTTTCTTTTTGGTGAGTAATTACAAAGTAAGATTTGGAGATGTAACTTAAAAATACCGTATTTCTGATGTCTGACCTTTTTAATGATTTCGTTTGTTAGGTGTGGTCGTCTATCGTTAATTAGCTAAAGACTTTTATTCATTAAGCTACTAAACAAAGTATAAACATTTTGGAGAGTCAATCGACAAAAGAATATAAAGAAAGGTGAAAATTTTTCTTTTCATTTATAGAATGTTAATGAGACAACACACGTTATTTCGTCATCTTCATGAACTCTGATTGTTTTTCATCTTTTTTGCATCTGTTGTAACTGATTGCTTGCATCTTTTTGTATTTATATAACTTAGCTTAGTTCTGTCGAAGTCCATAGCTTGTAAAAACTTAGATAGAAGATTGTGTTGCTGCAATATTTCAAGTAGGTAGGCCATACATTTTTTTTTTTAAATTCACCAGTAGTTTTTTTTATGAAATTCAATATTTCATAACACAAACAAATACTTCTTCTAAGGATATGGCACTCCACAATTTCCTATCTCGTTTCGCTCTTAGCAGTTTTTCTACCTAAAAAGATCCATATACGTATACCTAGGTATTCGCCTGTAAAAACACGATCGATATGTTATCGCCACCTTACCACACACCTCCCGTTCAGCTGTCCACTGACATCAGCCGATCAGGCAAGTAGCTCACTGCGTTGCACTATTTATGCTGCCCTCAATATGCCCCGTTGAGTGTCAATTTTTACAAGTCCTGTATAGTATATATTATGTGAAAAGCAAATCTCTGAGTCTTGGTTGAAAACAGCAAATAGCATTTAAACAAGGGTAATTATAACCCAAAAAATATGTAAAAGAAAGAAAAAAAGTACTATCTCCCCATGCGGCAGATTTTTTTAGTTGTTAGTCCTTCTGCGTTTTTCGGGCTAACACATCCTTAAGAGTGGCCCATGATGCTGGGGGTGAATACCTTTATAGAATACCAATATCTAGACTTGTTACTATTCAAGGCTAGAGATTTTGTCGGCCCTGCTATTTAACGGATACCTATGAGTGTTAAATTGGATTCTTCCTTTTCTCAAGGTTATTTTTGTTGAAATCAATCTAGCGATCTCGGCTGGAATTCGAACTCAACCCGCTGTCTTCCAGTTTCCAAGTCGCTAAACGTTTCACTACCCGGACATAAATTAAGTGCAAAAATATGAACAGATACATAATAATAAAAAATAATATTATTTCTGATTTGAAGCTCACAATGAGATGATTTAAATTGCAAATGACAGATCAAATTGCATGCTGGCTTTTTTTTTTTTAATGCATTGTGTGCTTTCTTCCGTTCAGATCCCGTTGCTATATCACGAAACGTTTGGAAACATCAGATAAATGGAACCAGTCTTTATTTATTTATTTATTTTGGTTTTAGACGTGGGAGGTCTTTTATTTTTTTTCGCTTGTGCATGTATGATTTTCGTAACTTCGACGAAATGAAGAGGTAAGGAGAATCCAGTTCGCTGATTTAAGAACTATGCATTTCGTCATTAATATTTCAAATCTTGAGGTTAACATTTGCACCGTTAATAACACATGCAATTTAAGCCACGGGAGGTAAGGAGAGGCAAAAATATAGCAGACACGTCATCTCACAATCTGATTATATTTTTATTAGAAACCTTTCAACAACATTTGCATAACCACTAATAAAAGTATCCTTGAAAACAGTAAAAATGTATTCAGCCACTTCTCAATTTGCTTTTGATAAAGTTATTCGAGATAAGTACTTTTATATGCCACATATTAATTATATATATATATATATATATATATATATATATATATATATATATATAAAAGAAAGAACAGTAAGATATATAATCCGGTGTTCTTATAGATATTTCTATTTTTCCAAAATAGTGCTCAATGTAAATTTACAGAGCATTAATATTATAAGTTAATTGATTTAAATATTTTTTCGCTACACAATTCTAACCATATTTTAAATCAATTAATTTTAATATATATATATATATATATATATATATATATATATATATATATATATATATATATATAGCAAATGTAAATGGATATAGATCCGACAGAATGAAGAAAAATTTGGAAAAAAACAATCCAAAAAATCCTTAAATGCAATTATGTTGTTTAAAATGAATGAAATGTCGACGTCTGACGTTTCGGTTTAATAAACCTTCTTCAGGACAATATTTATTAAAATACAATTCAGTTCAATTTGACAAAGACGATGGACATAAAAAAAAAAGTCTTATCCAAAACAGATAACTGAAATTTTTTTTTTAGTCAGTTTCCCGAAACGAGACTCTGCCCTTCTGCAGAGCCTCGTCTGGGGGATACCCTCTGACATAAACCAGGTAAGTATAAGCATGTTATATCATCATTATATATAAGCATAAACATGTTATACCATCACCAGAAAATAGCTGTTTTGTTTCAACACTTCTGGTGTCTCATCAAGTGATGGTGTTGATTGCGAAATAAAGAGATTTTGAGTTTTTTTTTTTTTTTTTAAATTCAAAACCAAATCCAACCACTCAGTAAGGAAAACCTTGTTATGTAACCCACCAGAATACAAGTATACGAAAATTCAAAATACGTGACAGGGTATTCTAAATACAAACCGTTAATTGATCAAATTTAATCTCAACTACAAATCTATATGAAATAAATAAGTTTTAATTTTACGGTAAAATTAAAAATTAAAAAAACTGAGGAGGATCGTCTGAGGACTATGCGATACGCGATCTTCACTATTTCGATCTTCCAAAAATATAGTTGGTACTGCACAAAACTTCATCCCTATAACCAAAACGTATTAGAGTCGTCTGGCTGTTTGGTTCTAAGAAGTGATTTTCCGTATCCAAGACATATTTATTATTATAAACCTCTGTGATCTTTGTTTGCCTGTGTGTTTGCCAGAAGTCATATATAGAAATTGGGTGAAAGAAAGATGTAAATTTATTATCATGTAGGTAGGAGGAAGAGAAGGAAAAGGAGAAAAAATCACTCTCTTTTTCCACCTCTGTCTCTCTCTCTCTCTCTCTCTCTCACACACACACACACACTCACTTTCCACCTTCCCATGATTGAGTGCATGCTTATTTGTATTTCAGCTTTCTTTAAACGAACAATATTTAAAATATTTTTATTTCAACTTTATTCAAACAGACAATATTTTTAGTGTTGAAAGCAACTTCATGTTTTATAATATAAACCTTCAGGGACTCAACGGGTTACGGGTAGAATACTTTAAATGCAGCTTACATGGGCAGGTCCACCTATTATATGTATCAGTCATTATACCTTTTTAAATGTAGATTTTATCGCTAGCTCTTTTTTGTGTATAATAGGGAGTTAATATAATCTTTATGTTAGTAACTAGACTACCCGTGACCCATTTGGTCACTGACGGTTTTGGTTATAGAACATTGAAATTGATTTTAACATTCAATTGAAATGAAAGTTAATTTTATTATGATTCATTTAATTATTTCAATTTGTTCATGTCGTCCTTGGTCTGGTTTACAAGTTAATGTTTTACATTTTACTTATTATTTACAACATTTAAAAGGAGGAGAACTACTGGGATAAACATGAACTTTAAACCAGATTAATTTAAAAATATTTTTTAATATGCCAAAAAATGTTTTTTTTTAATATTTAAAATATTGTCTGTTTAAAGAATGCTGAAATAATTACTCTAGAAACAAGTGGACGTAACAACAAAGCGGGATCTCTTTTTGTCTTTAACTTGAAAAAAAATTAATTAATAAAATAGTTTGTTTGAAGAAAGTTAAAATAAAAGTATTTACAGTATAAACAACTCGTAAATCATTATGTGGTGGACGGAGGTACCAGACAAGCACGCAAGCACACAGAGACTTTTAGTATAATACAAGGTTGACCCAACAGGTCACGGGTACTCTAGTAAGTCATAAAATGATGGAGATCGCACACACCCGAACACACACACACACACACATATATATATATATATATATATATATATATATAGTCATCCACAGACAGACTGCCTCGCTGTATCACAGCTCCTCAGTGTGGCTAGATGTCCGGTTGCTTCAAGCGGGAATCGAAACCAGACAGACATGACATCAGTGAGATATCATGTCTCTAGTCCATCGTCGCACGGCAGGAAGGAAGGAAATTTTAACATTTTTTTCTATACGAAATACACCAGCGGCTCGGTGAACTGAGTTCAATTTTCTTGAAGAGTAATGCTTAATAGCAGTTGCAGCCGCTGTTTTTATTATTATATATATTAAATATTAACTTTAATATATATATATATATATATATATATATATATATATATGTGTGTGTGTGTGTGTGTGTGTGTGTGTGTGTGTGTGTGTATATATATATATATATATATATATATATATATATATAGTTGTATTCCCTGCTAATATATACACTTGAAAATCAAGGTGGATAAAATAAGTAAAGGTTTATTGTAAAAACCAGTACAATAAGAATAAAGGTAACAGTTATGCACAAGGTCGTCGCAAGTCAATCCAGTAGTGAGTGCTACTATTAGAAGATCGGTAGTTCTCGCGTAAGCCTGAGTCGTACTCAACAGATCCCAGCTAGTAATATTTACCAACCTCCCCACCGGGTAGGATGTCGTACAAGGCCGAATTTAATGTGGGGTAATCCGAGCCCGTAGGCTTGGCCAAAAATTCCCCGTAGACCCCGTATAAAACGGGGACGGGTAGCTGTTTCCCGAAGCGAGATTCTGCCCTTCGACATAACCACGTCTGGGGATTCTCTCTGCATTTAGACAGAGAGTTTGATCATCACAGCTGAAACAGATTCCAGCTAGTGTATTTAGTAACCTCCCACGCGATCACCTGTGGCACAGGGCTGAATTTAATGTGGAGTATCCGAGCCCGTAGGCTTAACCAAAAATTTCCCGTAGAACAGCTATAAAACGAGGTCGGCTAGATGTTTCCCGAGATGAGACTCTGCTCAGAGGCAGAGTGTTTGACCAGCACAGCTGGAAAAAGATTCCAGCTAGTGTATTTTAATATAATTCTGAAAAGCTACCATGGGAGATGTTCTTCTGCAAAGAAGTGGCAATCATCATATGTGTGTGTGTGTATGTGTGTGTGCGTAAAACCTAAATAATTTTTAATTTACACACCTCATAAGATTCGTACTCATGAACTTCCTCCATTTTCATCTAATAACCATTACCTTGTTGGAGTCAGTGTGGTGTAGGCAGACGCGTAGGAATTACGGAACCGAGGACGTTTAATCGAACTACTTTGTCATTTTGCTTTTATAAGTATATTTAATATATCTAAAATACCTTTACTAGTATAATCATAAACATAATTTATTATCAAAGCTTCAATATTCATTTGATATATTTATCATCAAAATATGCTCACATATTCGATATATATATATATATATATATATATATATATATATATATAAAGTATGATTTATAATCCAGAGTTCTTTATCATTTATTTTCAAATCAGTGCTCTATACAGAGTAGATATTATAATTATTATTTAAAAATGTGTATACATTGCGACACAGTAATTACCATGTTTCGAAACCAAAACCTTAATCTTAAATTTAACTTAAAATTTAATGATTTCGATTCATTTTCAAGAGACGTTGAAAAACATTCGGAAAATAATTTACCCTTTATATAAGCTAAATAGCATTATATAGTTAGTGGGAGAATGAGATTACATTTTCTTTTAAGTGGGTGTTGTTTTTTGGGGCGAATCAGGATACAAGTATAATTTAAGGTGGTAAAGTAAATATCAGTTAAAGGCTAGGTTCGGGATTGTGATTTCTGTCTGTCGATACAGGCTTCCTTAAATGAGAACTTGTCATCACTGTCTGTTTTGTTAAGATACATTATGGAAATTTCTATGTCGCGATGAATACATATTTTTTCAATAATGATTATTATATATGCGTATGTGTCAGTGTGTGTGTGTGTGTGTGTGTGTGTGTGTGAGAGAGAGAGAGAGAGAGAGAGAGAGATGAGCTACATCTATGACGAACTTGACTACTTCGATTTGCCATGACTTACAAGTAGAACTCTCTGTTTCATCTTTCCATCTTTTCTTTTCCGGCTGCATTTGCAACCCCAATGACCAACGATCGAGTAACTTTTACTCCAGGTGATATCATTTTTTATTCATGTGTCCAGCTCGCCACCATTTTTAATAACTTTAAAAACTCATTTGTCGTCCACTATAAATGGAAGAACGGGACAAAATCTGTCATACATAACATTACTGTTCATTTCATTAAGGAGCTAGTTTAATCACAGTCGGCCAGAGGGTTTAGGGATTTTGTGCTTTATCAGAAGACGTGAAACCGGGATCTTCCCTAAGCATTCACAAGACGTTCATTCTCTCCGGATTCACTGTTTGAATATCTATTTGTCATACGGCCCTTTCACATTGCGCACAGAACGCATGGACATCTGGACCGATTAAATGTTCACCTGTCGGAGTAGTTACTGATATTTGCATGAAGCGTGGATCTCCAGCCGCGACCATTCCTACAACCTGGTTTGTGTTTTCTCTGAAAGACGCTGAAATCGATGTCTATTCGGGCATCATTTGAGATGAGCGACACAGCACAAATAGTATGATGTATCTTGTCTCATGCTGTTTCTCTAATCCCGAAGAACTCTTACCCAACATTGCCCTTTCCATCGATTTTTTTTAATAATTCAGTTTCTTTGCAATACGCTTTCCGAGTCATATACTGAGAAAATTCTTTTAGTTTTAGCTCTGGTTTTGTTAAATGTTTTCCTACTATCGTTATACATTTTATTAACTTCTTGTCTGCTACCTCTTAAATGTTCTCATGCCATAAGGACAGTTGCAATGATTCTCTGTTACATCGATATATCGCAATATTTTCAGCGATTCGTAAAATTTATGTAATGTCACTGCCGTTTTATGCAGGTCATTTCCAATTTTAAAATAATCTTTTAAAATTGTTCTTTTTGTCTTTTATAAGAAAAGAAAAAAATCCATAAATTACATTATATCACTTGCAACTACTTTATCGTCTTATTTACTTGATGATGTTATTCACTATTTTCCTGAAAACAAAAATGGCCGAAACGTGAGCGCTGGAAAAAAACAGATGTTGAAACCTACACGACAAGCCTAGCAAGCCGCCAATGGTTACAATCTCGCTATTTATACTAACAGAAACCCCCGATATGTAGAGATGCTTCTGAACTGACAGGTTGCAAAATCTACCTAAAGTTGGGTAAGTGAAATAGACTGAGTTGTCATATTAGTATGGACATTTTGAAAATTTGACGGGACAATTGGAAAAACAAGGGAGCTTTTTGTTAAAATAAGTTTATTAGTTATTTTTGGCGCTTTAAGATTTATTTTTGTAAAAACTCACCAGTTGTCAAATAATATTCATGAAACACCAATTTACTCCTAGTTCGAAACAAGTTTTAAATAAAGTTTCTTTCAGTTTTTATATAACTTCCAGCAAGAAAAATGTGTTGTATTGACACTACGACACGTGATCATTAGTCATCTTCTGCCTCTCTCTTTTATTTACTATGCACATTATTTCACTTTTACTTAATATATACAAATAGGCATAATAACTGATAACTGACATCCCTTAGACATGGCACGTGGAACTAGAACAATTTACCCCAGTGAGCGAAATAAAGGGTTCAGTTCGACATTCCACTTTTCCTGATGTTTGTCGCCATATTTATTACAACGTTTCGGTCGTTGTACGCTCCGGCTTTCTTCAGGTTGTTGAAATGTCGAACTGAACCCTTTATTTCGCTCACTGAAGAAGGCTGGAGCGTACAACGGCCGAAACGCTGTAATAAATATGGCGAAAAGGATGAGGACAATAGTACGAATAATTTAAACAGTGTACATAATACCTCATCCCAGAAATATAGACAGATACTGAGGCACAATTCTATATACTAGCCCCAGACCATCTCTCTGAACCGAAGAGGTTTAATACCATTGGTTGTGCTCTAACTTCTTCTACAAACTCTTTCCCTCTTTCCCCATTCATGTGTATGTCCTGTTCTTTTTATCAGAAATCTTTATCTCATTCCATCTTCATCCATATCTGAGTCATTTCCGCTATCATCTCGTATTATATTGCATTGTCCATATCTGAAGAACTCTTCATTTCTTCTCTGTCAAGGTCTTCTTCCATCACAATATCTTCCTCTTCAATTTTGGGTCTTAATTGGTCATAATAATTTTCCTATCTTTCATAAAATGGACGTGTTATATACCATTGACATGATGAAATTAGATCCATCAGGACGTGCCATTTTGTATTTCTCATATCACAAAAGGTTTTTCCAATATTTCATGTCAATAAAGACATAAGCATAACTATACACATGTTTTTATTAAAATATCGATTGAATTTTTTTATTTTGGGATTATCATGCTTTTTTCCGGATGCATTGCAATCTTATATAGTCCTTCAATTCTATAATTTGTATTTGGAACTGGTTGCTTGAATTTCATTAAAATCAATCATAGCTCGCCTTCTAATAATTTCTGTCTGGTAATAAATGCAATATGGCGATAGCGAACGCTTACGAAAGTCATTTCAAACTGTGAAATCCAGAAAACGTCAGAATTTAAATAAAAGGAATGGACATATTTTGGACTTCTAATTAATAGCGGGAATGTCTTTACAAGACTAGACCGTAATAAGCTGCCCACGTTGAAAAGCAAAGACGAAATTAAACAAGATAATTTGTCAGAAATAGTAATCAGAAGTTCAGTTAGAGTGTCAGGTCAGTTGAGGTTTAGAAACAAAGAAATGTAACATCATTCCTCTTTTATAGCACTATTTGCCTGACAATTTCCTCACAGATGAAGAATATTGATGCAACAGAAATCTGGTTCTGTAGAAGGATGCTGAGAATACCATGGATCGAACTTGTGAGCAAGAACAAAGTTTTAGAGAAATAAAAAAACAAAATACCTTATAACTGACATCAAAAAAACATCTGAAATTTCTTGAGTACATAATGTGGACTTGGAAAATTTGATATTCACAGGCCGAATTCAATAGGGACAGATGAAAATAACGTAAATCCTACCGAGCGAGCTTGAGTAAATGGAAGGCGGGACAAGATTTAGATAACAAAAACAAAATTTATTAAGAGTTAAAAAAGATGGGAAAGTATGGAGAGCCTTGATCTCCAATGTTTTAATTTACAATGCCCACACACGCTTACAGACCAGTTTTCTGCTATCTGTTTAATGTTTCTCTGCCGAGGCATGTGACACAAACAGGATCATTTTTAACAGGTTTTGTAATTCCAAAAATCAACCTTAAAATAAATGATTTTGTCGTACCTGAAACATTCCAGTTTGTATCATTATTATTACTACGAATTCCTAGTTGTCAATGGATAGTGAAAGATATAGAAACATGACTCACTTCACTGAGTGAATTCAGAAATGCTAGCATTGTATGTACTTTGCTGTTAATAATGATGTAAGAAGCTGAATGTTGCAGTGAAATCCGCACATTGCTTTCACCGCATCAAATGATTGGCAAAAACGTTAATCTTGACTGACAATATCCTTTTGAAATTAATATTGTAAACAGCCTTCTGTCGGGAGAAGTCGTTCCCAAACTGTTTTCTCTGGCCCCCATTTTCAGAATGAAAATTTGCTCGCGCATCGCCAAATACTATGTGATAAAAAGTACTTTTTTTTTAAAATAAGAAAATCAGAGACTGAGTTAAAGGGAGATAACTGCGAATTCAAAGTCAGAACATTATCATTGGTAACCCTCTCCTCCAATTTGCAGACCCTAGTTACTATATTCTTAATACTTGATATAATGTAAAAATGTTACAATGATAAAATCGATCAATAATTATTTATAACTATTTATATTGGGACTCACGTATGTAATAAAAAGTAATCCATAATAATATTTTAAATTTTGAAATCATATTTTTTGCCATGGGCAATTTTAAACTGTTTCTAAATCTAAATGTCTTTCAATCATTCCGCCTCACCTGCTATCATCTTCCGTCACACCGATGAGGCGTGGCGCAGCGTTTGGAAAGCACTTGTCTCGATTAAAGAGAGTTATATTTCTTGTCTTCTATTATAAGCGCACTGCAAGGGCTTTGGCGTATCAAAAGGAGCATATTTTGGGCTAGCTACAATAATCCAAGTTCTGTCAGCATGCTCGAACTGTTCATCTCATATGTTAACCCTATTTCAGGCTTCCTCCTTCCCTTTCCCTTACTAAACTCCCACTCATTAACTCTGTAACTTGAGTGGCCGAACAAATGTAAAAAAAGTACCTTGTATTGGACGAACAAATGTAAAAGAAAATCATAAACCTTCCTTCATGATTAGTTACTGCCTTAACCTAGAAAATGTTACTGGATAAGGAAGAACAAAAACGGAGATTGGAAATGAAATGGTTATCTTTATAACATCAACAAGATACAATACCCGCCAGCGGCGTGAATAAGTAAAAAAAATGCTAGTCGTGGCCTACTTAGACCACAGATTACCCCCCACTTACAATAGTGTCCAACATATTTATGAGGATTCAGACATATCCATTAGTGTTCATATGTACGGTATATAACAGTTACATTTTTATAAATTGATATATCCACAGTAGAAAATGTGGTTAACATTTGAAAAGCCATCATAACAGTAATAGACATTGAAAGATTTGATAATGTGGAAATCGTGGTTTCATAAATTAGAATCAAATCTAACGAGAAAGTTGCAGGAATGAGTATAGAATAACCCCAAGTAAAGTTCATAGTCAAGAATTTCAAACCAAGAGTTTCTTTCAGCGAAGCTCAATACTTATCCCAAGACTTAAAACGTTAGAATATTTTAATTGCAACACGAGAGCAGGTGTCTATTCATGAAAATGTCAAAATGTGAATTCTCCTGAAATTGTCAAGTGTAAAACCAAATTATAAACAGAATCTCCTAGCGCAGGTGACGAGCCTATTGGTGAGGGCTGATCAATCTCTATTAAACGAAATACACCAGATTACCACAAAAACAAAATAAAATTGCTTATACAGCTTCAGAATGATAATGGACTGTGTTCTGGAAAGGCAACAGTAATGTCAAATCAATCATTCAATAAGTTTAAGAAAAAGACAAGAAAACGACATATTTTTATGAAGCTCTATTGACTAAAATGATAGAAAAAATATAGGTATACTCTTCAGTTGTGGTTAAAATAGATAAAATAGACTTCATACAACAGAAGAACTAAATTCGAGTCATTCTATACACATCTGATACATTATTTTATTGCCACTAATGAAATACATTTATTATGTATGTTTCTTGACAGACTAAAAATGAACATAATAACACAACATCAATAATATTCCATCCAGTTTTATGAAGAAATATATTGAATATATTCAATATATTCAATATATTGAACTTTGAATATATTGAATATATTTCACAGCCTAACAAAATCTCAAACCACAAATTGACGCACGAAGATGCGATCCTTGAAAATAACACACCCACCGATGCGTGAAGATGTGACATACTAAAACCAGAAACACATATTAAGTGTTGGAATCGGTGTATATTAAGTACTACCAGCCATTTCTCTATAAGCAGTAGGACGGGTTAGTGAGATTAAATGTAATTAACGTTTAGTCTTTTTTTTTTTTTTTTTTTGCGAATAAAATATATTGTGGTTTGTATATTTTTTAGTCGCTAAGCACAGTTTTGTATTCAATTTTTGTTGTGATGAGTGAGGTTCAATAAACCAGTGTAGCTGTTTTTTTAATCAGTTTTATATTTAAGCATTATCATATTACTGTAATATATTTCTGTGATAACCAACCTTTTTGTCATGAATGGCTTTTAACTGTACCTACGTTTATCGCTCTTATGAAATATTACATATTTCTAAATATTTACATAACTTAGGATTGAAATTGCCCCGAAAACCAAGAAATATTTCGAAACCAAGAAAATTAAAATGTAAAAAATCTTAAAAATAGATCCTCGAGAAAAAATTTAATAATTGATAATCAATCTATACATATTTCTAAAGACTTACATAACAGGATTGAAATTGTCACAAAAACCAAGAAATAGTTCGAAACAAAGAAAAAGTAAATGTATAAATCTTAGAAATAGAACTGTCTATACTTCAGAAAAATTTTCATTATTGATAATGAATCTATCAATTTTAAATACTTTTATTTTGGTAACCCTGCTTTTCTATTTGTCTTAAATTTTAGCAACCTCACCTTGTTCATTTATATTTACAGTGGCATGCTGGAAGAATATGTAGCCATATTACATATGTCGCACGGAACTTCAACTAGATATAAAGAAAAGTATATACTACAGAACGGGAAACGATATAACCGGTTCCTGTGAGTTTTGTCTCTTGTGATCAAATATTGAACAAAGTTCTGGTAGAATTTGAAACCGGATACTTAGGAAATAAAACCTTGACTTTCAGTGTTTTTATTGCGTCAATGCGTGTGGTTATTAGCATTTTGATCCAATCGCAGCGGAATCGATATATATTTTGTCAAATGGATATAATTGAAGGCCACCATCTGTCCAGGTTTTCAACGATTATCTTGCAATTTGTTGTTTATATTGTATTTGTTTTAAATGCATTTTCGGAGTCTAGGAAAACTTTAAAATATTTTCGTGACTAACAATAGATGGATTGGCTTTCGACCAATGAGAAACGCTCACGGAAATAACCGAAGTAAATAGCGATCCCATCTCTTTCTTTTTTTTTTCTTGTTCATTGACTTTAGTCTTCCTTTTTTTTATCGGGTAGTTAACCGTAATGGATGTTATGTTCGTCTACTTTATGTGCCATGTCCGTTCAGGATGTAAGCGATCATAACTCTCTACAACTCCCTGTCGCTTTTAGTTCCTAATAAATCTTGTCCTTCTGCGATTTCTCCCAAGCCCTGTCCTGCCATCCATTTACTCAAGTTCATCAAGTATGTCATCTTTCTGTGTCCTTCTTGCCATTCATCTGATCAGTGAGGATTTTCGAAACCCTTCATCTTCTTTATATATCCTAAAAACCTCAACTGTCTTTTCCTGGTGTTAAGTATTAGCTTCCTTCTAGTTTGCATTTTCTTACCGAATCCGAATGCCAATTCCACAGACTGGTCACATTTCATTTTCAGGAAAGAGACCCCGACTCTTGTATATTTTTTCCGGATCGGACATTTTATCTTAATTGTCATACGTTCATTTTTTTTCTTTTTCATATACCAAAGAATGGTTTGGTTTTAAACAATGGTTGTTATATCTCTCTCTCTCTCTCTCTCTCTCTCTCTCTCTCTCTCTCTCTCTGAAATTTTCCTACTAAATTTGAGGTTTAAGGAGGGAATTATTGTAATATACTTTATGACTTTCTTGCAGAATTACCTTACGAACGAGTCTCAATGTAGTTTAAGGAATCATCTTTAAAATGCACAATTCTCTTTGATATCAAAAAGTACGAAATTTCTTCAACACATGTCTATGTTTTCTTTGGTCTGAGAAATATTTTTTTTTTAACTTTTAAAGATTTTCAAAGTTTTTATTTCCATTCCGTAATGTCTCTTGACTTCCAAAGACCAAAAACAGAGCTGCGTATTTCCGTTTCAGAGTATAAGAATAGTCACAATATTTGTAGACCATGTTTCCTCATCTACGGGTTCGACGAGGAATAAGATATTTTTAATCACTGATGCATATCTGCTCGGCCCACAGTAAAAACAAACACACAAAACCTGTCTAAAAATAAGTATGTCTGGAAAGGAATGTGTCGCTGATCTTTAAATACGTAACAGTATACTGGCAGTTTGACTTTAGTCAGTGTATTTTGAAATGATATAAAATTTTCATTTTTATTGCTAGAACATCATAAAAATGATAAACTTTACTTCAAAAATGGAATTATCTTCAACGTGCATCCTCTTTTTACCACTAGTTTTTATTCAATAAAAGGCATAAGAGTAACTCAAAGTAGAAGATTACCGAATGAGGTTGTACGAAAATCTGGAGGAAAAGGTAAGTGCAGTTTATGAGTTTATTTAGGAAATATAATTATTGAAGAAGCTAGCAATGTAGTGATCGGGAAAATATCCCTTGGGAGTCAATTTTACATGTTCAATTAATAGAATTATTTTTTAAAGTTATAAATATTTACCTTTATATTTCAATAATTTATTTTTGAATTACTCTTTAATTTTATATATCTTATATTTATATAGTGGTTTACTAAGTACAGCTTGGATATGGCACAAGGCCAAAGGTATGGAATACCCTGTGATAATCGGAATCAAGTACTAAGTTGCAATTGATCTAGTGAGACAATCTTGCTAACCATTATATCACATCGAAGTGAACATTCTTATATTTATATAAGATCTATTTTTATAGAATGCTAATTTTGATCTGACTGAGGAAGGGTTTACTTCTCCCATTATGGGAATTATTATATCCATGATATAATGATACATTATTTCACAGATGGAACGGAATAGCTGAATAAAAGAGGAATGACGAAAATGCTTTGCTCTCAGAGAGAGAGAGAGAGAGAGAGAGAGATGTATGCTGCTAAGTCGTACACAAAATTATATATATGCTTGTATGCAACAACAAGCAGAGTAAAAAAAGGGACCAATAAAAGAAGAGTCTTATGAATAATAATTCTCAACGGAAATTTGTGTCTACGGGAGATTCTTCTGTGTTTCTGGAGAAGCTATATTTATGATTCAAGGATCAAGGTGGGTTTCACATCTGCAAGATGTCTGACCATAAGTCACTCTATGAACTGACGTCACTAAGCAGCCGTCACATGAACCAAGACTTCATCTCGGATAACTGGAGATAATCGCCTGTTGTATCCGTACAATATAAATAAATACAGCTAATTGATAGTTATAAAATATAATTCATTTTAAAAAATTAATTTCGATTATAAAGTGTATCCCAATATCGTTGACAGATTTTAAATGTGAATTATGTTTAAGCGTCTAATGATTCTTTTTTCAGAGTTGGCGGGCATTTGAGCGATATTACCTTTCACACATTTAAATAACATGATCCGATAGAGAAATAAACAAATTTTCATCAATAACACTGATTTATTTACTGCAGACTTTGATCCGTCTTAATGAAACACCCTTATATATAATCCGTCTTAATGAAAAGCCCTTTACTAAATTAAATACAAGTTATATACGTCATACATTTTATAGTTTATATATCTATGAAATTTGTATATTTTTATATGTCTTTAAAAATTTATATTTCTTAAACTGAGGTTTTGCTTATTAAAATTTAATTATCTTGCTCAAAAGATTTCGGGATAATTTCTCTGTTTCCTTCAATTAGAGCGCCCGAGTAACAGCATCTAAGATGATGTTTGATGATTTGAAAGAATTATAAATATTGTTCGTTTTCCATTCATTTATTTTACTTGTCTTGTTCAAATTATTCTGATATGTCGAGCAAAATTGAACACTGCTGGGCAGTTTCTTCCATTCTTTGTATGAGATGATCTTCATTAGTTCGTCCCTTCTTGACCCAGTATCTTTCTTTTGCTGATGCACTTTTAATCGACCAATTTACTTTCTTTAACAGCTCCTCTTTCATCTGCAAGATTACCCAATGTATCGCATTCTTATAGTCGATAATGTTTCCGTTATATATTTCGGTTTTTCCTATATGTCTGTTGCTCTTTCTATGATACACCTGACCATATTTTACGGCGTTTTAGAGTTACCCTTTCCTTTTCTTACATAAATAAATGAGATGTATTTTAAATTATTTAAAAAGACATTTTTAATACGTATGAAAAAATAACATTTTTGTTTTATTCAACCCTTTACAGTACTGTTTCACGCTTGGAGATTTTTCAAAATGTACGAATATTTTTCTTTTTCGTAGCGAACCTAGGATATATTGTTCTTTATTTTTTAAAAATTGCAAAATTCTAAATTCTGAAATAATTTAATTTACTCTCATATATTAGATTGTAAACGATCTTAAATTCTATAATTTGCAATTAATTTATAGAATGAAATTTCTTCTTTTGATTATCTTTATCTTTTTTTTTTAATATTTTAGTCTTCTAATCGAATTTTCTGCTTCATTTTTAATTCCCATACATATTTTGACAACATATATATAATGGACTCTCCCGTCGGTTTCTTTTCCGTTATTAATTTTGTGAAATAAACTTAAGTGGCTCTTAAGACCCGCTAGTGATTTGCAAAGGAGGCCGCATATGGAGCATAAGTGAGGATTGTGGGATGAGGTCACTGTTAGATTGGCTGACCTTTTAGATCTTGCTCTCGCTTCTTGAAGACGATTCATACTAGCAGATTGAAAACTGCTGAGTGCACTAAAACACGTTGATCTCCACTCTACCCGGTCCAAGGCTAAATGCTTGATGGTGTTTTGAGGTATATTGACAATTGATAAGTTGCTCTTCAGCTTGTCTTTGTATCCATAGGCTTGATCTAGCTGGCTGTACATTAGGATCTTGGGTATCCTGTCATCAGGCATTATCAAGACATATACAGTCCATCGCAACTGAGAATGTATCAAGAAAGTCTCGATTCCTCCAATATTACCGTTGTCAATCAGGTCGACATTGGATGTCCTGTCTTGAAAACTAACTCCACAGATTGCACGCAGATAGCTCTTATGGGATGCATCCAGCTGCCTTATATGGTGCCTGTATGGAGTCCACAACTCTGAGCCGTATAAAAGGTTGACAATGGCAACAGCTCTGTAAAACCGAATTTTCGTATCCAGTCGGGTAAGCCGCTCATCCCACAAGCGATGACAAAGTTTGGTGAAAGCACTGCCTTAGCAATCAGATACACGATTTCATCATCTAAAGATCCACTGTAGTTGACTTTGATACCAAGATAGGTGTTATGGGACCTTACCCATAATAACATAATGGACTATTCCATACGTAATAAATACTGCGCCTCAAGGGGAAGCAGAGAGTTCATTCTGAATTCGGCGACCGGCTGTACGGCTGACTGGCTGAACTGTCTGCTTTCGGGCGGGCAGGAACCCGAACGAGGCTACGCCGAAGGGCGGAGTCTCTTTCGGGGAGGTAAACTGACCCTGAACCCGTTTATACGGGTTCAAAGGGCATATTTTTGGCCGAGCCCACGGGCTCGGAGATCCCACGTTAAACCGGCCTTGTGCCAGATGATGCCCTCGTGGGGGTGGGTGATAAATACTGTTCAGTCTGAAGACTGGAGTAAAGTCCGTCAAGAGTCTGTCAGTCAGTCAGAGCGATCGAGTCAGTCAGTCGAGTCAGAGGCAGTCCGAAACAGAGTCGTGTTCAGACAATTACTACAAGACATTGGAATAGTGATACTGGTCGAGACTACATTGTTCTCCCTACTAAACCTGATTGTTCGTACTAACACTTTTCTACTTCTCTGTATATATTCCTGTTTGTAATATATCTGTGTTATTCCATATCCGTCTTCGCGTTCTTCTTTATTGGTTCTACCTTGGACCATCACCCGTGGTACAAGAACCTGGACCATAAAAATATGTGAAAGACTTTACATAGTTCAGGGCTTTGTCTTATACTTTCAATGGTCTCTCTGGAAATTTGTAGACTGGTGGGTTTTTTTTCACACCACGGAATTGCTTCTGAGTAGGACATGGTTGGTGCACTATTTGAGTTTCCTTTATGTTAAGTGTAAGACCAAAGGCTTTACATGCAGCAGAGAAACGATTTAGTAATAGTTGGGCCTCCTCAAAAGATGTCGCAAGAAGAGCAGCAGCATCAGCAAACAAGGAAAAATTGTGTACGAAGGTGGGTCTTGATTTTGAAGCATTGATGATTGAAGAGTCCATTAGTTGTTCGAAACTGGAACTTGACGCCGCTCTCTGTGTCTCCGAATGCATATTTCAGCATCACCGAGAAGTAAAGGGCACAAAGGACAGGGGGGGACAATACACACACTTGACTGGTGCCGTTCGTGACATCAAAAGATTCTGACAACATAACAACAGATACGATATTAGCTTTCATTTCTTCATAAAAGGAGACGATCATCTTTAGCATGTTTTCTGGGATGCTAAATACACACACACACACACACACACACATATATATATATATATATATATATATATATATATATATAAAATATCAAAATTTTTAAGACACACTGTGTTGTATATTAATATTTTTTGTTTTATTATTTTTGGTTTTATTATTTCAATTATTTTCCTCGGCTATACATACATATATAGATATATATGTTGTATAAAATATGCGACTGACATGCAGCAAACAATTTTTTATTGTGTTCTTATATATATATATATATATATTATATATATATATATATATATGTATGTGTGTGTGTGTTTGTGTGTGTGTGTGTTTGTTTTGTGTGTGTTTGTGTGTGTGTGTGTGTGTGTGTGTTTGAGTGTGTGTGTGTGTGTGTTTGAATGTGTGTGTGTGTGTGTGTGTGTGTGTGTGTGTGTGTGTGTGTGTGTGTGTGTGTGTGTGTGTGTATTGCCGGGGGTGGGTCGAAATAGTTTGGAGTGGGTTTATTCACCGTTTCATTTCGAAGTGTAAATTTTCTGATGCCGGATCAGGAGACAAGAGATTCCCATCAATTTAGTCACAAACTTAATAAACGTTTTACGATTTCCTCAACAGGGGAGAACTCTATGTAAAAACAAAGAATATCTCTGTTTCCATGGATTAAGCTTAACTTGATAGTCGTCCTGGGTATGACGATAAACTACATCCAGAAGCAAGGCCTCTGATTGGCAGGTTTTGAGGCGCGTCGAACCACATCTTAATTGATGTTGTTCCTAAATCAACTCTGATCCCGGGTTGTAGCACCTGTTAGAGCCCCCCGTTATGGGTAAATAGTTAACCACCAATCTGGAATCAAAAGACTATGAAAGTATAAAATATATTTTGATAGTAAAAATACCAGCAATATATTTCTCAAAAAACAAATTACCAGCAATACATTTAAAAAAAATATCACCATCACTACATTTGGCTCTCGACAAGATACCATCTTTACAAAAATACATCAATGAAACCTGATCTAAAAACTGACTTCTTACAAAGAAGTTCGATTCATACGAACCTATCCTAAAAATATTGTCGGCATTAAATAACCGATTGAGATTGTTATGACGTAAAACAAAATAAACCATACCAAACCTTTACTTGATAGAATAGAATAGAATAGATAGATAGATAGATAGATAGATAGATAGATAGATAGATAGATAGATTTCAACCTCTGCTGTCACTGAGTCTGTCGTCAATAAATAACGAATGTTTTCTTGTAAGAAAACGGTTAATATTACTATTACCAAAGAACAGAAATCAGTGTCTGTAATTATTCTTCTTCTATGTGTCGTGTACCTTCAGAATATTGGCGATCATGACTCTCCACCCTTTCCTCTCCTTTGTAGCTCTTAACAAATTTTGTCTTTTTGTTATATCTCCTAAACATTGTTCATCATATTTTTATTGAAGTTAACTAGGTAGATTATGCTTTGTTTCCACTGTCCCGCTGATATGTGTATCAAATTTTCCAAACCCTCTTTCCTCATTATGAGCCCTAGCAATGTCAACTATTTCTACCTGATGTAAAATATAAGTAACCTTTTTGTTTACATTTTCTCTATACTTCATCGTTTCTCACATGTTAGATACATGGCATTCTCAGCATCCTTCAGTAGAACCACATTTCGGTTGCTTAAAGCTTTCATCTATGAGGAGATTGGCCCACATTTACTGTCATATAGGAGGGCTTTTTTACATAACAGATTAGTAGTCTTTTTTTTATTTTGTTTCTAACGAATTTTTTCTGTTTAATTTGCTCACCATTTGGAAGGCATATTTCGCTAAGACATTCGCAGACGGATTTCAGTGTCGCAATTTTCATCCTCTGTTAGAACGCTTCTCATATATTTAAATTTTTGTAATTGTTCCATTTTGACATCTCCAATGTTTAATTTGAACGTTTGGCTATTCCTTTTGGTAACATCAATGCATTCTGTCTTTTTGCAATTGAAAGTAGAAATATATAGAAATTATTAAAGGAATTAACACACATACAGGAAATATACGCACAAGAGGTGGATCCATATTGTGGCGTATATTGTGTTTTTTTTTTCTGTTTTACATTATAGATTTTTTTAATTTATTTGTTTAAACCTTACTTTTTACATGGATATTCATATTTGAGCGGATGCTCTGTTTTATTTATTTATTTATAAAACAATATATTTATTTATTTACATCTACCTGAATATTTCAAGAAATCTTCTCAGTAATATATGCGTCCTCTGGCAGGTTTCGAACCTGCGTCCCCTAGGGTAAACCATCATTAGATTTGACATGGCATCGACCAACTCAGTCGCGTAGGACCTCCTGATCAAGTTGGTGTAAGCTATGTTAGATCTAATGATCGTTTCCCATAGAGGACGCAGGTTCGAATCCTACCGGAGGACGCATATTTTTCTAACAAAATGTCTCGAATATTCTGGTCAGAGGATGTAAATAAATATACTTTTGAATAAATAAATAAAAAATAGGTCATCTACTCAAATATGAGTATCTATTTCAAAAATATCGTTTAAACAAATAAATTAAAAAAAACGTGTCCGATTTAAATGCATTTCCGAAAAAACATTATCGAATAAATAATGAATTAAAAATGTCCAAACCTGACACGTCATCAAGCATGCAAATGAGACTGTTGCTCCTATAATTAAGACAACATTGAATGTTGTGAATATTAATGAACATAAATATATCTAATGATTTAGTGACTTACTATTTAACTCTTAGCTGGAATAGAACTGATGGATTCATACCTTTACTAACAGTATTTGTGAGTAAGTGAATGCAAAGAATCCGAGTGAAATTCTAACTCGCCAATTAACAATTGTGAGTCATTATCCATCAAATTACCCGTGCTTCCAAGCTTACAGAACTTAGTATTACCCCCGGGGTCATCAATCGAGGTACTTCGAGTTCTCATGTCGAGCCTATATCTGTTCTATCAAGGTAGATATTTTACAAATTGAATTTAATCGTCTCAAAAAGCAAGATATGTTTGTCAGTCGATGTCATCACCTCCGCAGATCAGAACTGATTCGTTTTCTAGTTTACCAAGATTTTCAAATTATTTTAAAGCCAGATAATAATTTTAGATTGTAAGAAATTTCTTGGAGGGGTGGTGGTGAGGGAAAATAATAATAATTTAGTGATACAAGTCTTCTTAATTAACGCATCAGTGGGGAAGCCGACGTGGTTTCATACCTTTTCTTAAGGTATGAATCCACCTCTTTCGCGTCAGTAGATATAACGGACCCACCAGGAATTGGAATTAGTCTCTCGGTGATCAAAGGTGAAACCTGTATCAATACCAGGGTATTTCCGAGAAATACAATAAACCAAATACTTAGATAATGCTTGAAAAGTAGCTGGTATGAATGGAGACCCGTCGAGGAATAAAAATCGCCCGAAATACAAAATACAGTGTAACCCGGATATAAGAGACCCGGATATAAGAGAAACCCGGATATAAGAGAGATTTTCTCTGGTCCCAAATTAGAGCCTGTGTTAATGTATATAAAATAGACCAAACCAGGATATAAGAGAAACCCGGATATAAGAGACTTCGTCTCCGGTCCCGACAACTCTCTTATATCCGGGTTACACTGTATATCATTGATAGTATCTTGAGTAGAGCCCTGGAGTCGTAATAAGAAAAGATGTAAGCTAATCGTCATTGAAAGACACAAAATACGACCGCAGAAAAAGAAGTGCCTAAAATTAATCAAAAATGTGAAAAATGGGGAAAACCTGATAAGAAATAAAAATTAAACAAAAATCATCTTTCTTTAAAGCCAAAGCAATCCCAGTTGCACACAGAATTCCTGCGTGTTTGGTTCGATTTTTTACCAGCTTACCAACCATTTGGTGGTTATTTAAAGCCAGAATATATTTTTAGATTGTAAGATTTTTTTGAGATAATAACGATTTAGTGATGCAAGTCTTACTAATTAATTCATAACTGGAGATCAGCAGGATCCATACATTTTTCCAAGAGTATTTGCACGTAACTGAATATAACAAAGCCAACGGGAATTGGAACTCGGTTCTCCGATTAACATTTCCCAGCCATCTTCCATTACACCCCACCAAGCTGACAGTATGTATTATTTCCACGGGGTCACCCATCTCGATATGGACCAGGCCCGACAATGATTAACTTGTGCCACACGTAAGCTACGCTTGAAAAATCACTATATGCTGTGTCACTTCAGGACTTTGGCGGCTATGGCTCACCACAGCTTCCTATGCTTTCTAGCTCTGAATGTTATTTGTCCTCCTATTACCCCCCCAAACACACTTGGAGTTCTACCATACATTTACACAAATTATTTATATAGGTGACTCGTTATTTCCTTCAAAATGTCCTTATGAGTGTCATATTCTACAAGTCGTCTTTCCTCATTATGTCCCAGATATTTCAACTGCTCTTGCTTATTCTACGCATACCTGTCTTCTTTGTTTCCATATAATTTAAAACTTCGTCGTTTGTATTACCAATGCATAGCATTCTCAACACTCTTGACAGTAGCACATATCTCTTACCTTAAGTATTCACTGTCATATAGGGGGACAGATATTGCGTAACAGTTCAGTACTCTTCTCTATGTTTCTAATGAAAACTTCCTGTTTCCTAATATTTTACTTAGCTTTTGGAAGGTAACTTTCGCTATCCCAGTGATATCTTCTGACTTCGGTGTTTTAATTTCACTCCCCTGTTAAACGTCGTAAATATTTAAATAATTGTATTGCTGGATTTTGGTATCTCCAATTTGTAATTTGCATGCTGGACTGTTCAAATTAAAATTAAATTAAATCAAGTTGTCCCAATATTTAATGTCATGTGGAAGGATTGATATTAGATCACATTTTCTTCTGTCCGTCATGCCTTCAATATGTACATTGAGTGCCAATTTTTTTCAAGCCTTCTTTACACATCATGTGACATATAAATTTAAACTATCTTTTTCTGATTCTTATTAGAAGTTTTCTTTAAGTTTTTCTTAAATATATTTTTGGACCACAAGTTCTTCCCAATGTATTCTCAGCATCCTTCTGGTGAGACACAACACAGTCGTTTCAAGTCTCATATGTCAGTTCACAGTCTAATATTTAATACCATATAGAATGATTGATATAATATAAAATTTCAGAGCTGTTGTTTTTTGGCTTGTAACTAAGTTCGATCCAATAGAATTGGAATACTAAATTCGCACCAAACCAATGCTTCGTCTGTTTTTCAGTTTTAAAACATCAGAGGAAGATTATAGTGATAAGTCTGTAGTGGTAGAGCCTTCTTCCAATAACCCATGGTATTTTAGTTTGTTTTGATTTGTTTTATTTTACGGCATATCAACCTCAATGGGTCATTTAATGCCGACAACCTTTTTTTTCCTGGCAATATTTTTGATTTGTCAAAAATCTATTTCTCTTAATAATTTTTTCTTCAAAAATGCATTTCTGGTAATAATTTTTTACAAAGTATTTCTGGTATTAAAACCTAATTTTACAATTTTATAATGCTTTTTACCTCAGTTTCGGGGTTTACTATTTGCCCATAGCTGGGACCCTTACAGGTGCTACCACCCCGGGTCAGGGTGGACCTAGGAACACCAGTAATTAAGAGGTGCTTCTACGCTCCTCGAAGCCTTCTGATCAAAGGCCTTGCTGCTGGACGTAGTTTATCATCTTACCCTGGACGCGGATGTAGTTGATCGTCATACCCAGGACGCCCATTGTATTTTAACTCTTTTTCAGGTAGCAGCCTTTATGTAGCAACAAATTTTGCTGAGTGATTATACTGAATATGAATAAAGTTACTTGGTGGATTTTGTATTTTATCCGTGATGATAGGGATGCGGATCCCAAGCCACCGATGAAGTATTGACTAACATTCCGACACCGTTATCGCCGCTGTGAATACAAAGGGAGAATAGTGTTTACCTTGCTGAAATTTTACTCAATCTAACAGCGTTATTGTATTTTCTTTATTTACACATAAATAAATTGAGGGCGTTAAATTAGTAGCTCATTTCGAATGTTTTATGAAATATCCTTTCTGTGAGCAATATTCGGAGACATTTCATGTCATTTTTTAAAAATCTAGACAATATTATCAGACACGAAAAGAAACCAATGATAAAGTTCGAAAGTTTATTTTCTGTTGTTTCTAAAGACATTCCATATACTGAAAAATCACATCGACCTTCTTCATATGAAAACTGTGAAAAACACATTGCATAGTTTAAATAGGACCAGAGATGTTGATCATAAGGGCAACAACATCATTTGCCTGCTTGATGTAGTGTCAAATTTGGACAAGTTATCTATTCTATAATTTAATAAAAATAATATGAATGCATGCTAATTCATCGGTTACGCAGTTTTATCTTCCTTAATTACTATCGAGATGTCCCATTCTTAAGGAAATAGAAAGCAGCATTCTTCTTTTATATGCCCTGTCCTTTTAGGGCATGAACGATCATGGGTCTCCACAACTACCTCTCGGTTGTTGCTCTAAGTAACATTTCACACTTTATCACTCATCTTTTCCATTGTTTTTAGTATCCATTCCCTCAAACTCAGGTTTCTCACTGTTTCCTCTTGCATCTCTTGCACACAATATAGCTAGGCTGATGAAGAAACATTTGAGATGAGATGATGTCATAATTTATTCTACATTATTGGTTACGATAATTATATAACTTTATACAGGGTGCGATGGGTAAATTTCGCCATTTTATATTTTTAATTTCACGTATGTCGACTGCGAGACATAGTAGGGTCGGTTGGGCACAGTCTGTGAGAAAAAGAGCACCATGATCCTTAGAAATTGGAAACGTCATGCTGAACTGCTTTGTTCTTTTTTCTGTGACCAGGGATTGAACTTGAGGTAAAGTCATTTCTGGATCAAGCAATACTTTTATCTACTGGGCAATGATTTCACAGCAGAAATAACAAACAAAAGGAGAGTTGAGTTATCAATGGGAATTAACTGAAACTGAGATATCCAATACCATGCCACGTGGAATTAGAACAATCTACGCCCATGAAGTGAACAAAGGGTTCGATTCGAAATTCCAACTAATACAAGTGAAGAATGCCTGACTGTATATCGGCCGAAATGTCGTGAATATGGTAATAAAGATGAAGACAACAGTTCGAACAATGTAAATATTTTAAATAGGTTAACAGAACTTTTAAAAAATGGGTTACAGATATACTACCCGATGTTGCTATACCAAGTATCTCCAGACAGAGGACAGGTAAAATGGATTTGTGGGCAGGGGACAGGCAAGATATTACAGGGCGTAACATATGTGCCAACGAACTAACTATAGAACTAGCAACCAGTAGAATCATAATACGAGACTTGAGTGGTGTAACAGTCATCGGTACGTAAATTCATCGAGTCAATTTGTAGCCTATTATTTTGCGTTGACTAAATCAAAATTATCCTGGGAAAGAAAGACATATCTATATCCTTTGTTCTTTCCATAGAGGTGTCTTAAATAAAAGGTTAAACCGGCATCTCTCCCTTGGATATCATTCAGTTTAGAATCAAAATTGCTGTAAGTTTAAAACTGGAGAAAATGAATATGAAACACTTCCAATATAATTCACACCATGTTATGTCAGTTTGCAAATCATAAAGTTGTGGTGAGCCATGACAAACAACGTAATAACATGTAAAATAGCATTAAAATATTAATAGATACAATATTGTTTGCTTTTTAGTTTCTTTAAGGACATATCAGCTCCTTTTGGATGATTTAAGGCCGAAATTTAATTTTCTTGCGAGTATTTTTAATTTATTTTACAAAAATAGTAATATATGTGATTTTTTTACACAAATGTATTGCTGGTATTTTTTTTACTATGAAAATGTTTTTTTAATATTTTCATAGTATTTTGACTCCTGTTTAGAGGGTTCATTATTTGCTCATACTAGGTAACTACCCCGGACCAGTGTGAACCTGCGAACAATAACAATTAAGAGATGGTGCCACGCACCTGAAAACATCCAATCTCTTGATCAGAGAGATTGCCGCCGGATGTAGTTTATCGTCATATGCAGGACGCAATACATACAAAAAGATATATATATATATATATATATGTGTATGTATGTGTGTGTGTGTGTGTGTGTGTGTGTGTGTGTCTGTGTCTGTCTGTCTGTGTGTGTCTGTGTGTAAGAAAATTAGTCAAAACTTTTACTTTGACATAAACCGGCGTCATCAGAAAAATGTATTTTGTTTCACAAGAACAATTTCCATAGCGATACAGTAAAAAACCAAATTGTCAATAGCTTAACGCGAATCACGTTTCGTCTCGCTAATGTAAATTTTGTTCTTGCGAAATAAAAATATTTTTCATTGCCAGCGGTTCATTGGCGATACGTGGTAAATATTTTGTCGCTAATTTTCTTATATATTTATCATTCTTCCGGATTCTAAACCAAGTCTATGAGAGAAAGCGTTTTGGGTGGGACCCATGCACCCACCGCACACGTTTATTTTTTTTTTAGAAAAATTTTCTTAAAGGAACGTCGCAACTGATATATTTATATTTGTACTTCGTTGTTGCCGCAGGTATGTATTTCACAAAAGCATCTCTGGTCGGTGTTCAAGCTCATATAAAGTCCAAAATACTTTACTTGCACACACAAACACACACAGGCACACACACACACACACAAACGCACACACACACACACACATATATATATATATATATATATATATATATATATAGAGAGAGAGAGAGAGACAGAGGGAGAGACAGAGAGAGAGAAATAGAATAGATAGATAGATAGATAGATAAAAGTTCCGTTGAAAACGACTGACAAGATGTTGTGGTTGAGTTTTTTTTTATATAATTCCTGATGTGTTCGTATATATATATATATATATATATATATATATATATATATATATATATATATTTCAGGGCATAAATTATAAACAATTGTCCGAATGTTTTCCAAGCGCTTTCGGCTATACGATTATACTTTTACCCATTATCAAGGATGAATTTTATTTTACTTTTAACTGAATATATAGATTGTTTTATGCATGTATCTACAGTTATATGAATGTTTTATTTTCAAAACACGGTCAACACATTGTGGCCGTGTTCATAGTTGATATTATTGAGTGTTGGCTTTTTCTTTTTTATTAATAATACTTCACTTTTTAGCTTTTTTGTACAGGTGGATAGTGCTATTATATTTGTATTAGCAACGTGTATGTTACGGATAGAGTTTAGTAGTTTTCCATGTTTATTTAAATGAGACCTAATTGAGCTATGATCAAAGAGGAGTAATGTAAGTCTTCTTGTTACACAAATTGTAGTACATCCAATATAATTATTTATGAATTTGGATTGGTTAAGAACACATGAGAAACGACGCTAACGCCAGCATCAAGTGTAGACAGTCTGTTACATGCTTGAATATAATCTCCAAGATGGTATTGATCTCAGTGTCCACTTTTATATTTAAACACGTTGTATCCCTAATATTAATTACATTTTCCCATAAATGTAACATACTTTAAAACAAACCATATTTTATCACATGTGTGTGTGTGTATATATATATATATATATATATATATATATATATATATATATATATATATATATATAAATAAATATTTATGTTTATATATTCTTTTATAGATACAAATATTTAAGCAAATACTCTGTTTATAATAAACAGTGTTAAATAACATTTACTGACCTGAATGTCTGAGATATTTTCAAAGGAAATATTCGTCCTCCGACAGGATTCGAACCTGTATCCTATACGGAACCGTCACTTAGCTTGATGTGCCTTTACTGATTTGGCCACAGTCTTAAAAATAATTGTCGGACTTTGGCCCTTTCATAATATATGACGTCGTATATATATATATATATATATATATATATATATATATATATATATTAGTAGAGAGATCAAATCAAAATATTTTTGTTTTGGATTTTCTCTGACGGAGTTGGCAACTTTCACATGCATGTTATATCATTAATTCGATACAATTTATTGTCCAAATTTTTTTAATTATTTATTCTTTGAACTGCTACGTGATACCAGCCCCCGTTTACGGCACCGAATGTTAGATTGTCTCCTCAAAGATGAAGAAGAGACTCGAGGCAACAGAGGTAGGGTTCTACAGAACGAGGCTAAGGATACCATGGACCGAACATGTGAGCAACTATGGGGTTTTAAAGAGGATGCAAAGAGGAAACTTATACTTAACATCAGGAAGAGGAAGCTGAAATTTCTGGGACATGAAATGAGAAAGGAGGGCTTGGAGAATCTGATACTTCCAGGGTGAATAGTGGGAAAGAGAGACAAGGGAAGCAATGCGTAACATATCTAGCGGGCTTAACCAAGTGGTTGACAAAACAGGTTCTGAAAGATGTAGCAAAAGGACAAAACATATTGAGAACGACAAGGAATGGGGAAAGTGGAGAGACATGATCGCCAACGACCTGAAGGTTCATGACACATATAAGAAGAGGATTCTTTATTTTAACATATAGCATATAAAAATGGCTTGTCTATTTTTTATTTTTTATTAAGGGCTGGAAGTGCTATCTCAACCTACATTTTAGTCATTGTGCTATCAAATTACCACCTTTTTTGAAGCTATGACTCATTTCCTGCCCGGATGGATGTTCAGCAATATGAATGATTTTGAAAACGGTTGCAAGGAATTGTTTTCCTCTAATCCAGCCAAATGACATAAGCGTAAAATTAAGCTTCTGCTTGCACGGTGGCAGTAGATAATGGAACTGGATGGGATATATTTTGATGAATAAACGCTTTTCGGGTGTAATTTGTTCGTTTTATAAATTAAGGTTTAAAATATGAAAAAAATCTAAGACTCAACCTGGGATATATGCCACTAACAAAAAAGATACTGACCGTAAAAAAAGGAAGGAGAAGGAGAAACTAGAATTAACAGAATTGTTGTTCTACAGAATGATTTCGAGAATTTCATGAACGAAATTCCTCAACAAAGAAGATGTAAGGATACGTAAAGAAAAGGACCTTATATTAAGCATATCAGAGGAAGGCAGAGTGCTACCTACCTTACGTGATTGTGTGAATGGAGGTCGGAACCGGGTATGGGAAGCATTTCAAAGGGAAAACCTTGAATGAAGGTTACAGTTGATAGTAGATATGGCAAGCCATGAAGAGACAGTAAACAGCAGATAAATATTTCCTGTGAGTGTAGGCAATCATCGCTGTTCACAGATTCTTCTTTAATATCAGCGATTTGCCATGCACTCTTCAAAAATAGTATAGACGGTTTCCTTGTTGGTTTCCCCGTTACTTTCACCATTGTTTGCAATTCATGGATTACCTTCTCTTAATTCGGTAACCACCGGAGGGTACAACGACCAGTGTACTCACTCATAGTCAGGGGTAGAGAGGAAACGGATATATTAATATTCCAATAGAATTTCTGAAAAAAAAGTGACCGGAATTTGAACACGTCTTGCCCACCGGACTCACAGCGACGATATAACTTATACCATCTGCAAATGTACTAAATAGGTTCCATTTCGCTGCGACGGTGTTTCTAGCATTCTATTCTTTTAAATTACACGTCTTCGTTTAAAGGTGATCGTTGACGCATCCATCATGAAATACAACCCGGGAGGTCAAAAAGCAATAAAGAGGGGGCAGCATTACCCGTTATTCGCCACACTGCGTGTAACGCTTGTCCGAACACTTCGGGCTTTTGGCAGCAGCAATTTTCCACTGAGGGCCAACATCTCACGTCGAGACCAATTGATTGACGTTATATCATCGCCATACTTACAACTCCGTAACCACCTCGTCGTAAACTTTTCGGCGGGGTTCACAACCCCTATTCTGAATAAAACCCATCTCTCTTCCGCGTTCGATATCGATCCTGATTTCTACAGATCGACTTGGACTGTTTTCAAAAGATTTTAGCGAAATATCAGATGCACCAATAAAGTGTTTCCTTCAAGATCGGATTTCCTCTTTTTCTCTTCTCCTGCTCATTATTGCCTATCACGTGATGCGTCGTAGAGGAAAATAACATTTCGTGATTTGCCAGCCAGACAAATCGGTTTCTGTCTTATTTCATTTTTTTTTTTTCTATTTAAAGCATTTTCCTTATTTAGTCCGTTACCGTGTCGGGCCAACGGAAGCAGACTTTTATTAGCCAATTAAAGCTAATTATATTTTTATTTTTATTTTACTTTTGCAATATTTAAACGTTGTTTAATATATCGTACGTTTTCGATATGAAAATCTGCTTTCTATAGAATTTTATCAGTTATTTTGATGAATGATAAAAATTGTCAGTTTATTTTCTTTCTTTTTTTTCACATAGAATCTGTTTTATAAAATTCGACGTGAATTAAATGAAATTTATCTAAAACAATTCTAAGCTTATCTCCCTATCATCTGCCTGTAATTTAACACCGATATATCAAGGTTATAATCTTTATGCGTCTTACGTTCAAATCACCCTGAAACACCTATTCTCGTTTTGATCACCGAAGTTAAACAATGTTGATCTTGGTTATTACTTAGATGGGTGACCGCAGTGAGGGCATCGGTTACTGTAAGCTAAAACTGGTTACAAAACATGGGGTTAGCAATTCCAAACAGTAACGGATTTCTTCCTATGGAAAATTTCATCTTGTTTTATTGAGATCTTTGGCCCCATACTACAAATTGGATTTTATAGAACTAGAGGAAGATGAATTTATTTTTACGCAATCAGTTATAATAACTTCAGCTTCTAATAAGTGATTATTACTGTTATTCGATTTTGCCTTTGTAAATTCATTTCGTGTATCAAAATCTGTATGAAATAATAACACCCGCTTCCACACCGGAAAATAATATGACCAAAAATATCAATACGCCCCTTATATATAGATGGAGTTTCAAAATACTTTTACAAAATTTGGGGGCATGTTCCTCACACCAAAACAAGTCCATGTGAATATATATCCGCAAATCCTTTGTTTTTGAGTTATTAAGTTTAAAGTTTCGGTAGACGCTTTTAAATGAGCAATCCAAGATACAATTCAAAAATACATTTACAAACTTTAGTACCGGACTCCTGAAAGAACAAAATAAAATCTCCATATAAACATCTGTCCAAAAGGCCATCGTTGTACGTCAACAGAGCAACACATTACAAATGTTCAAAATATCCTCCGCTTGCTCCTACACCTGCATGCATATGTCGGATCAATGACTGGCGAACCCTTTCAAATAATCCCACACGATGTCGATTGGCTTCGCAGGCCACCATTACATGTTGATGAAACGTTTCTGCATTATTACTGTCTATTCAATAAACCAATTGTTTTAGGTAGACCCACAGATAAAGATCCAAAGAACTGGGGTCGACGGCTATGGAACCCTCTCCTCCTATTCCTATCCATCTTTCATGGTAGATGTCATCCCGAACTGTCAGTTATGTGACATACGTGATACACGCTTAGGCGATCATGTATCTTTCAAAACATGACTGACGAGGCACATTTTTTTAATCGCAGTATGTAGCCATTTCTTTCTGCGGTAGACCAATTGCCATCCAAGACTATAGAACCCGGTTTGTCATGCTATTTTGTAGGGAGAAGAATAGAATTTATACCTTTTCCAAGCACGTAAGTGAATTTAATGGATTCGATTGGAATTCGCGAACAATGTGACTATAATATGCTAAGCCCTATCATGCATGAACCCCATGCGTCTTCGTATTAGCAGGGATACATCCTCTAACAGGTCTGGAAATGTGTTCGAAATAAAGTTCCTGTATACAGCTCCTGCAAGATGTGCTGGTAGAACATATGGACCTACAATTCCAGCGCACACATTAATCGTAAACTAATACTGGTGTCTAGCCTATATTGTATCATGAGGATTCCGATCCATCCACAAATGCTGGTTGTGTAAATTTCTTATTCCATCTCTTCCATATGTTGCCTCATCCTTAAACATGCCTGAAGAGACAAACAACGAATGAGCAGTTTGTGCAATAAACCATTGCTAAAAGTCCTTCCACGCTGGCAGCAGCTGTCCTCCATTACTCTCTGCGTTACTACGAGATGTACGACATGCTAGGGCTACTTGAAGTGTGCTGTTTCATGGATCATTTCTGGCAGTCTGTAGAATGTGTTCTTCATGGTCAGGCGTACGAGCGGATCTCGGTCTTCCTCGATTCATAGTTTGTGGTGCCATGACTCGACAGTGTTCGGTCTGAAAACGCAATCTGATAACTCAAAAGCGAAGTTTTTTTTTTTTTATATATATGGACTTTCGTCCTTGTTTTGATGTTAAGAACCTGCACCCAATGTTTGTACAAGTATTTTTTTTCTATACCCTGTATATGCTAAAGCTAGAATAACTGCTACGTAAAAATAGGCCTTGATATTTTTTCCAATGCTATAATTTGCTGTGAGAACAGGAAGGAACATAAAAATAAAAAGAACAATAAAAAGAAAACATTCTCGACAGAACGAAATTAAAATAATAGAATAGAAACTTTGAAAAAAAAACTTATTTAAAATAATTATAATACATTGACAAATTAAATAATGAAGTTTGAAAAAATACGTGTAGATTTTCATTTAAGACTTAGAAATTACAACGTTTAATGATACAGACTGCTTAAAGGATACACGATTAAATTAAATTTTATTTCATTACCCGCACCATGGTCGTTCTTTTGCTGGCTCCATTATTTATTATTTATTTATTTATTTATTTATTTTTTTAAGTAACGTTCACCCTATACAAGGACCAGGGGCCACTCGAGGTAGAGGGTTACGTTAAGGGGTAGTTTAAATGGATAGGAGGGGAAGATAACAGTTGAATCTACATGTGAACAGATTAAGTAGTGATCGGGAGATATCCTCTAGGGAACCTGGTCTACAGGGCAGTTGTTCTGGAAAGAAGCTGTCTGAGTGGAACTTCTCGCCGATGGAATACGGAGGGATTGTGGGTGTTTTTTTAACGATGTAAGTGGCATGGTGGATCCTAGCCATAAAGGATGGTCTTGGCGGACCCAAGTAAAACAGTCCGTCCGACCATTTTCCCTAATAGTAATGATAGAGTGACTGACCACATTCCGCCTATGAAAGGGAGGTTGAAGGGTGGGTATTAATACTTTTCTAACAAGGACTCGGGCACGGTTTTGAACTCTGTCAAGACGGGGCAGCCCCCGACCAAATATGGAAACAATACTCCATTTTCGGCCAGATCGGACTCTTATAAAGGTAGAGGATATCATGTAGAGTCAGGTACCCATTGGTGCGGTACGGAGAGCCTATGATTTTATCTACATTTTTAGCGATTAATCGTATATAAGAGTTCAATTTGAGGCCGGGTGGGAGTTTGAAAACTAACATCCTCTCAAGTCAGGGTTCCTCCTAGAGGATACATTTGTTCATCGTGACTAGTGGTAATTCGTAGTATGATCTATTACAAAAGTGCACCTTCTACATTAAGAAAGTAAATACTCAATGTTAGAAAAACCGATGGAAAAATGGTATGATTAATGTTGAAACTTGACTAATGCATGGAATAATAATGCAACACAAAATGTACTTAGAACAAAATGTATTGAAACAAGAAAGTGCACACAATATTTATATATAGTCTTTTGTATATTCCTGGTAAGACCGTTCCTGGAGAATGTGTTGACTGAGTCGCAGTCGGGCAGAGTCTCTGGTTGAATCTCTTGATTCCTGCCTCTCTTCCCGGTACCAACCATATTTATATGGTCGGTACTCCACTATGCAAATTAGGTGGATCCTACCACAACAATTAAAAAGAAAGCTGATAACAATATATCGGAAATAAAGTTTAACGTCACGCCGCTTAGAGAATACGATAGAAACTTAGGAAATATCTGGCAGTTTGCAGAAACATTGGAATAACAACGAAAAGGCTATAGATAACTGTCTGAAATGCTAATTGGTTAATGAAAAAGATCATAATTTACAAGAGTACACAATAAATGAAAATATAAAAATATCCCTTGTCTCTGGTTCACCTTAATATTTGCGTTTATAAAACTTACAATCATACACACGAACATATTTTTCTACGGATGTTTGTCTGCTGAGAGAAAGCAGATCAAACGAAAATCAATTTAAAGTGACAAATATTCCGGTTGTAATATGATTTTTTTTTAATTTAAAAATCTAAAGAAAATAATATTTATGTAAACACTTGAATACCTTAAACATCCATTAGAATTGTTTGATGTTTCAAATTTCAGTTCTTTATGTTTCTTAAGTGGAACGTTGCTGTAACATTGGAAGATGAAAGTTTTATTTTCAATTGACATTCTTTTCTGCTTCGTATATGCTCTGCAGTGACTTTGAAGGATACGCTTCTGGCAAGCGGAATACTTGACTAAAGAAACTACTTCGGTAATTATATAACTTTATTATCAAATATTTATATGTATTTTAATGCCGAAAGTTCGGCTTCATTCTTGGCAGAGGTTCGGATAAACTACATTCCATCGTTCTATATTTCTGGACCTTCAGAGTAAAGACTCGTCATGACACTTACACAGAATCGACTCATCCACATCCGCTTCATATTCTACTGATGAGGAGTACCGTAATTCCCCATGTATAATATGCCTTTATCCATAATACCTACCCCTAAAATTGTGCTAAAAGTGTGGGAAATGCCACTACACACGCATGATAAGTACCCTTGTTTGGTAATGAAACCCTATAAAATGTACCTCTCCAATTTCATTACGGCCATCCTTTTTCTACTCTTATTAAAAATGGTTTTAAACATAAAAAATATTATTCTAATTTAATTTTATAATAATTCTTATATTATTTTACATTAGTAAGTATTATAAGGTACATGCGATTGTATTTGACATCGCAATGGGTCGCAATCACTGAATGTTAGTGTCAAATTGTCGATTGTTTGTGGTAAGTAGTTTTTGCGAAACTGAAATCGACCTATGAAACGGCAATTTTTAAAGATTTTTTTTTATAGCTGAGCAAAATGTGCACCCCTGCTTATTATTTTTTTTAAAAAAATGCGTATTATACATGTAGAATTACGGTAACTTTCACTCAGAGAGCTTTACTCCCCATAGCTGGTGTAATATAGAAATTACTCCCTCGAGGATAGTTCCTGATCATTAAAATATTAATCTTTTGAAGTGTCAAGCCTACATATCCTCATAATATGCAAACCTTCCACTTTTTCTTTCTTTCTTTCTTTCTTTCTTTCTTTCTCTCTACTATATTTAAACAATCTCCTTGACTGACTTTTGTGAGCTGTATTCAGTTAACAAAAGTTAGAATATAACTTGCTGAGTAGACAAGCATATAATAAAACAATATAGTCTCAGCCTCAATAGTAATATATTGCTAAAGACACTGGAAAATTGTCAGCTTCTTGTACAGCAAGAGAAGGTGCCTAAAACCTCCTGTCATGCTTTAGAAGTACAGGTAATCTGGCTTTTCGATTCTAAAAACTGATGTCTTAGGATCCTATATATTGAAGACAACGCGACAGCTCATTATATATAAAATGTTGAGTATATAGGTCACTAGGGTATTAAGTTAAGTGGATGAAATAAAACCCTCCTAAATTTCATTTGTTTAGGCCTAATATTGAGGGCAATTTACGGACATAATTTTTGCTGGATGTAACAGTATAAGTTTTATATTTACCGGCTTGTGCACTCGATAATCTTAATTTCCCTATTTTCTTTTTAAATACATTTTGGTAGTTAAAACATATTTTATAAATTGAAACTCATTCTCTTTATTAGAATTCTCGACGGCACAGGCTGTGATAGATGTAAATTTACACCGTTTAAAATAGGTAATTCTACTCAATCTCGTCTTATTCACTAAATACAACTTTTGAAGTAACCTATATAATAGACACGATTTTCAGTGTGTCACCCTGGACACTTTTGAACTTTACTCCTAGAGGTCGTAGCCCAAAATATCATAACATTTTAGAAACAGGACAATTGCGTGAACAAAATAAAAACATTCCTGGAGAGATCCGGGCCCGCATTCCTGAATATTTGATTTTTCCACTTTTCATTACTGCGATTGTTTTCGAATTCCGCCATCTTGGTTTCTACTGATAAAAACACTTAAATGGACACACAACTCTCTGACTTTTAATTACTCATGTTCAAATGAAAAGAATTGCTGTTCTCAAATGACAGTGTTTCAAAATAAAAATTTCCGTGTTTTCAACTTTACTTCTAGAGGCCGTAGCCGAACATATCATGCCATTTAGGAATCAGCCCGACTCCGCGAGCAAATTAAAAACATTCCGGGTCATATCCGGACCCGTAATCCTGATTTTTTTTAATTTCTAAGTTCTCATTACTAGGACTGTTTTCGTCGATTTTTTATGTGATTTTTTGCGATGAATTTTTTTGTACGATAACAAATTTTATAACTTGGAAATAAATTTAGGAATAATTGAAATCCAGCGAAATCTCCCATGAAATAAAAATAATTTTTATATGGAAACTAAGGACCTGGGTACATGGAACTGTCTTTAAAATAAGTGTCAGTAGAAGAATTATCGTTGAACTTTTAAAAGGTAAGCTTAAGTATTAATGCAATACTTAAATGCAGCAATCAGCTTTGAATTATTCCGTAGTTTATTGTTGCCTATTGCAAGGGCCCTCTGCAGGAGCTAGTTTAAATGCGACCCCATAAGTTGGTGGCCTTTAAGCTAATAATAAATAAATATAGGTACATTTGCTTGAATAAAGACAAAAGGAAAACGTTCCGTCATTTTATGAACTTTATCAACGCAAATGTAAGGATTTTATTTTGTAAAAGGTATTTAGTTCTTGAGGTCATTACTGTTGTAATAATTATTTTCAATCTATTTTATTATTCTCAGCAATTCAAAAGAATAAAATCTGGAATGATTGCAGGATCTTTTTTAATAGCGCTTAGATTCTGTAGCCCCCAAAATATTTAGCCGAAGGAGAAGCGTGCATAAAAAATACGTTTAAAAACCTCTAATATCCTCATTACTTCATCCTTAACACAAAGAGAAAGGCATACAAATATACAGCTCCAAAAATAAAATGACAATAATAATAACCACAATTACAATAAACTAGATAAAAACAGACGTTTAATATTATGTACTAACTCCTTAACAACTTTTGCCCAATAGAATTTATCCAATCTTAACAAAATCAAAATTATTACAATCACATCCAAATCTATTATTGATATGATCAGTACCAAAAATATTCAAATAAATAATAATCCTGAAGCAGGTATATAAAATAAACTTTTATAATTATTTCCTACAATATATTAGGGAATCTTGCAAAAAATAACAAAAATGCAACGTATATATGAACGCAAAAATTATCTTATAAATAACAATTTATCAAATTAATTAATTCTACATAGAAAGTTAAACCACAACTAATTAAAAACCACAAGTTATTAAAAGAGAAAGTAACCTACTTAGACGGAATATTTCTTGAGAGTGCTGTTATCGTCTCTTACCAAAATTCAACAACATTTAAATGTTTAAATGGGTCCTAATTGAGCACGCTCTTGGATCATAGCTCAATTAGGATCCATTTAACCACACCCGAGAATCTACCAAACTCCGTCCGCAAGATAAAAGAAAATAATTGTACGAATGCAAGAAAAAATAAATAAAAGGTTTAATCTCAATACCCTCAATTCTTCTTTAATAAAACTTGTATTAAAGAGGTATTGCTGCTTAAATAATTATTATACACACACACACACACACACACACACACATATATATATATATATATATATATATATATATATATATATATATATATATATATATATATATATTCTTTGAAATTGAAAGAAATAATTTACAAAAATACTTTGTGAACAACTTCACCCAGAATATTTTGTGTATCCTTTTTACAGTACAACTGAATGATTCACGCTAGGATAAGATAAACGATAAATACGTCTATATGTGTGCAGATGTAATTGACAAGTCTAGTAGATTTATGTGACAGGTTTTGTGTGTATGAATTCTAGTTGTAGACCTTGGGACCGAAGACGAGAAAACACTAGACGCTACTACTGCATGTGTGTGGATGTATATATCACAAGTTTACGTTGTTAGCACAGAATGTATAAATTCTAGTTGCACAATCAATGACAGCAAATTGTATGCGGCTATTGATGCATACAAACAATTTAGCGGAATGTCGTCACTGAGGCTAAATAAAATTCTTGTAATGTTGTATACTCGAAATTAATAAGCGAAAGATATGAGTAACTGTTAGAATTCCAGCTTCATTTTTGTGACAAACGATCAAAAAACACCCTGGTCAATTAACTGAAAAACTGGTTAGTGAACAAGAACCGATAATATCTATAATAAAAAGGTAGGCTCCGGAGAAATCTAAAATTAGATGTATTTACAGCAATTTTATTGGTTAATATATATTTTTTATATTAGGTAGAAAATACTGTTAAACATATTCTGAAGTTGAGCCTCGTTCTAATATATTTTTCCGTGTGCCAATTCAAAAATTCGACGTCGCAGGTTGGTTAATATATAATTATACAATGATTTACATAATCGGAGGCGGCTTTGTACAAAAATGAGTTACTCTCTGTGTGATAATGTTTCAGTATTAAACCTATTAGCATTGCTCTACATTTCTGAATGAAACAGGTTTCCCTTACTTTTACACACACACACACACACACATATATATATATATATATATATATATATGTGTGTGTGTGTGTGTGTGTGTGAGGGATGTGTTTTTGTGTGTGTGTGTGTTTGTGTGCGTGTCTGTGTAAAATGTATGTATTATTATTATTATAATTATATAATGAAAAACAAATACTTAAAACACCATAGGTGATATTTATTTCATTGAAGTCGATAAAAACGTCTTAAAATCTTCAGACCTGTAAACCAAATGTAAATGGAAAAATACACTCCAGATTTAAAAATTATGAATCATGTTTTCATATTGACGGAATGGGGAAAAGAAAGATATAACTTTATTATAGTGTAGGGAGCCGGGGAGGAAATGGTGGGTATACATGAATTGACAGTGGGACCCAAAGAGTTCGTCTCAGTTATATTGACTGACATTAGGACCCGCTGTGGTAACCTAATTTATCATTCAGATTGTGGGCATAAGTCGTTACATGAAATAGATAGATAGATAGATAGATAAGTAAGTCCGGTTAAACTTTATTACGTGAATAGTAATTTATGCGTTTATTTACTTTAACTGCCCGACGTATCAACTGAAACTGATAGGTCAATAATCATTGATCAGTGTAGTATCTTAATTATGATAAAATTAAATTTTAACCATAACGTCTTCGTAATTCTTGCATACACCTGAACTGACTACAATGAAGCCTGAAATCAAATAAAAGTGTTATATTACATTTAGAATCAATGATTGAATGCTTTAATATAAAGGAAATATATGAGACTGCATCTTCATTGTTTCACAAACATTGTTGTTTATACCAAAAAGACTTGAGACAACAGAAATATGATCCTAAACTAAGATGGAAAAAAGGACGCTCATAATTAGAATCACAAAGTGAGAGTTGAAATTCCTAGAATACATCTTAAGGAAATAAGTATTGGCGAATTTGCCACCCACGGGACAAGATAGAAATAGTACTAACATTCAAATATTATGTAAATGGATGGCACGACCTTAACGCAGGCAGTTAAAGTTATGTTTTATAAATTATTAAGAGCTGCAAAGGATATGAATCTGTGTAGAACTATGATCGCGCGCGTCCTGAATGGAAACAGCACATATAAGAAGCAAAATATTTAAAGTGTATGAAGTTTTCTGAAAGATTTGCAACAAGATATCCAAGAAGATTTCCTCGATATTGCTTTCAATTTTGTTCTGTATTTTTTTGTATATTCTTTTTTAAAACAAACATTAAACAAACGTTCGGTAGATAAAATTTACTTGAGTCAAATGATTTGATTCACCTTATTTTGCCAGAACAGACATTATAGACGCGCAAACATTTTCAAGCTACACTGAAGAACAACAATACAAACGAGAAGATGGAAAATGTGTTGCTGAAAAGCTTGCTTTCTAGTTCGCGATTTATTTCATATTTCTATTAAATATCATTAGACATAAATATTTCCGAAAAACTTTATTTATTGATTCTATTCTAACGAGCAACTTTTTTGTTATAATACAGGCTGTCCTATAATTAACTCTTACAATGAAATCGGGCAAATGTTGAAAAAGTAACACACTTAAAGTTTATTACTTAACTATGAGACAATGATTTCGCTGCCATATAGGAGGACTGACATTAAATAATAGTTCTGCACACTCTATATATCACTTGTCATCATCTCTGAAGAAATTGACCATTTTTCGCTGCCATATAGGAGGACTGATATTAAATAATAGTTCTGCACACTCTATATATCACTTGTCATCATCTCTGAAGAAATTGACCATTATTCGCTGTGTAACGTCGTCCCCTGGTCGCAGCGCTATATATGTAACGTCCTATCCTGGTGACGTCATCACGGCACCAACTGTGACGTCCTCGCCGCGGCGCCAGTTGTTCGCTCTCGCTGTTCCATTCGGGTGTCGCCGCTCCAAACGTGACGTCCGCCTGTCGCGTCAGTCGTGTTGTCTCGTCCTGTGACGACCAACTGGCTTGGTATCGGTCGCGGCACCCAAACGTGACGTTCTAACCTTTTGGTGATTCGGGTGGGAATCTGGTTAGATTTGATATCAGCCTCGTCGTTCCCAACTCGCTTCCAACGCCTGGTTACCAAAGTAACTGCATTGATCTCCAGTCCGCCTACCCACGTTGTGAATTGATCTTAGGCAGACGAGATCAATCAGTAGTTGGGGCCGTAATGCAAATCGGGTTCAACAGGGGGTGACACCACACAAATATGCATAAAAGAAAATAAAATGAAAACTCAAAAGTTCAAGATATCAAAGAAAAAGATAACAAACTTTATGTCTAGTTGTTCGATACATAGGACTGCGTCTATCTCCCGACCCGTTCTATGGATTGTGACACGTTGTTTTCCGTTAGGCGAGTTTTAACGCTTCAAGTTGTTTGCTCTTTAAGAAATTGGTTTTTCGGTGTGTCTTCGGACGAAAGTCGAAAAAAAACTTATTTTGGTGGTCTGGATCTAAGTCGCTCTTCAAAATAATTGTTCTTGGATTGAAGAGGAGTCCGGAATGTGCGTGAATCTTTCAAGTCAGCTATCTGCGAGGCGGAACCAACTTCCACTGCGAGCTTCGAACTCTCTGCTGCAACTCCACTCTGCTGAACTGAACTCAACTGATTTCTGCTTGCTGCGGCTTCGCTTATATGGACGCCGACCAAAACCGGGGTGGGTTTGTCGGCGTCGGGGGTTCCTCGATAATTCTAAATACATATCCACCTCTTTTATTTCTGGTTAGGAATTTTCCACTCTTTTCCATTTTTGGGAGCCTTTTCTTACTCCCACCTTCTCACCATACTTCAGAGGGGCGTGAGCTGCCCTCCCCACTTCTTCGTAGCAGCTTCTCATACCTATCCTCTGGATGGGCGGCGACAACCATCCTTCGTGCGTCACGTGATCACCACTCGACCAATGGTGTCTTAGTCGGGCGTGGACGAATCCGCGGTTTTGTTTCAGGAAAAAAATATCTTGCTTAACTAAAAAAAAAAAATTATCTTTCTTTTCCTTTTCTTCTTCTTAATCGCAGTTATCATTTTTTCTCTAGCCGCAAACAGGACAATATGAACGACGGTGGTCATAACTCTTGTTCTACACCTGGGCCTCGTCAGTCATCTTATCGCTAATTATCAGAATGGATGGTCTTTTTAACACGGCCAGACGTCGCCCCGAAAAGAACATTTCTAAGTTCCCATTCATTTCCTTTCGGTACATATTTCTGATAACATAATTTTATTATCGCAGGCCAAAGATGTTCCGTCGAAAGAAATCGGTCAGTGGACACATCGTGTGCGGCTTCTGACACAAATTTTTCATATCTATCCAAAGCCCTTTAGTCCACCTGTTTTCCGTCACTTATCGAAATAACATTTTCATTTGGATTTTTCTTTGGCCAGCAGTTTGTTTACGCATCCCAGATAACACAGCCGTCGCCAAAACACACCCGATTCCTTTATCCACTCAGAATTTCCCTGTCATTGTAATGACACTCTTTCGCCATTTGTTACTTATCAAAATATCCTTTAACCATTGTCTCTTAGCCGTGGTGTTCTGCTTATCATCCACGTTTTGGTTCTCGCCCCTCTTTTGCCTTCTTTTCTTTCTTTTCTTTTTCTGCCTCGGTAAATGGTGCCACAGCTGCCATATAGGAGGACTGATATTAAATAATAGTTCTGCACACTCTATATATCACTTGTCATCATCTCTGAAGAAATTGACCATTATTCGCTGCCATATAGGAGGACTGATATTAAATAATAGTTCTGCACACTCTATATATCACTTGTCATCATCTCTGAAGAAATTGACCATTTTTCGCTGACATATAGGAGGACTGATATTAAATAATAGTTCTGCACACTCTATATATCACTTGTCATCATCTCGCTGACATATAGGAACTGATATTAAATAATAGACCATTTTCACTTGTCATCATCTCTGAAGAAATTGACCATTTTTCGCTGACATATAGTAGAACTGATTTTACAAAACAGCTCCGCATATTTTATATCACAGTTCACTTTATCTCTGATGAAATTGTCCATTATTGGCTGCCATATAGAAGAATTGATATTACACAACAGTTCCACATACTTTTTTATCTCAATTCTATTTACCTTTGATGAAACAATGTATTATTCGCATCCATGAAAGAGAAAGATTATTACATAACATTTTCGCACGCTTTATACCTCAATCCTCTTTATCGCTGATGAATTCTTATTTATTATTGGTTGCCAACTAATAGAACTGATACAGCATATCGGTTCCGCACACTTGATATCTCAATTCTCTTTAATCTCTGATTAAATTGTCCATTACTGTCTACCATAGCACAACCGATATTCCATATCATTTTCGCATATTTTATATCACAATTCTCTTTATTTCTGATGAAATTCTCCATTATTCGCCTCCATAGAACTGATATTACATAACATTTCTGCACACTTTTTATCTAAATTCTCTTTATCTTGAAATGAAACTGCCCATTATTCTCTGCCACATAGAGTGACTAATATTATATAACTGTTTCGCACACTTTATAATAAAACTTATCGATGCCTTCTCGCTAAAATTATCTCCAAGAATATAGATAAAAATAATTTTTTGATTATTGTAGACAACTAATGCATATGAAGCTTCTTTTTTTTTTGCATTTTTGTGTGACAATGTTTTATTTGTTATATCAGCAGTCTCCTCCTGGAGAATAGGGAGGGCCGTTACCAAATCAAATAACTCTGCTACTATTTTACGAACAAGTCCGTTAGATTATCAGACGATTCCCAAGTGAACATATTTTACAGAGCAAAAAGGTTTCCAGCTCCGAGAGTGATTGTGCATGTGTGCGCTGCCTCAATAAAACTGTGTGGAATGAAAAAATACTGTTCCAGCCGGAGTTAGAACCGGTATATCCGATTCCATTGTCCGTAAAGTTAAACGCTAAGCAGCCATCGCATAAAGTGTTTTAGCTGAGATGAAAAACGAAGAAATAAGGTAAAAAAATTAAGCCAAGAAGAAATACTAATAAAGTTCTGAAGACCGCCTCTTGCAAGATACACCTGAGAATGTCGACGATTACGTCAGCCAAACGTTTTTAGAAAATCTGGTGTATTATTAGTTGGAAAACCACCTATCTGAATCATAAATAATTTCCGTTATTGTTTATCGATTTTTTTCCCAAAATAAATTACGGTTATATTTTATTCAATGATATATTCCTAATTATTTGCAATGCCTTAGCCAAACTAATCAGGGATCACAGCGATAAGTTTTGCGTAAAAGTTTTGATGTAAAAACGTTTTTTGACGACCTCTTCAATATAGTTTTCACTGGAGAAGCTTTTCGTGATCAAAATGATTTGCAGCGAACGAAAAAGATAATAATCGATTAATTCAAGATTATTTGAATATGGCGGACTTGACTAACTAGCTGAACTCCAGTCCTTTTTTTTTTCTGTTATTCTTTATGTAGTGATTTTCCAAGCGTAGCTTGGATGTGGCACAAGGCCGAAAGTAAAGGGCACCCAGTGAGGATTGAACTCACTACTCTGCCGTAATTGTTCCACCGAAACAAGCTTGCTAACCATTACGCCACCTCGAGGTGCCCCTGTTATTCTTTATGTATGCTGCTACACATTTTTCATCAGATACACTGTGTATGCTATGACTGGCGTACAAAATCTAAAAGACGTTAGTGTACAGCAAATTTATTCTTCATAAAACACTCGTTCTGTCCTTTACCTTTACAGTCGCTTTATCTATTTCCATGAAAAGTACTCAGACGAACTACATTTTTTATTTGCACCAATTTTAACCTTCACGGTTGACCCGCTATGCGACATGCATTGTAGAGAATCACCCTCATTTACCTTCGTTCACTAGTGTTGAGAAGAAATTTCTACTCGAGCAGCTTACTTTTCAGCATTCTGCTGCTCTGTGGAACTGACTCCTAAGAGGGTGCTTTCCCGATAACTACAATCTTAGCCTGTTCATCACGTATCCGCATAAACTGTGCCTCTTACTCTGTAACTCTATATCCCGAGTGGCTCCGGGCCTAGTACAGCGTGAACATCATTGTAAAAAAAAAAAAAAAATAAGTAGTTAGGATAAGGCACTTGTTATTAATATTAGCTCCCCAAAACAAAAATTACTCATGGTTGAAATTAACCATTGAAATAACTACTTCTGTTTGCCATTTTAGCTTGATATAAAGAATAGCGAATATAAGAAGTGATATGCATGTGATTTTTTTCCCTAATTCTTGCTAAGTTTAAATTCAGCTTTTCAAACAAAGAAGTTTCAGTCATCGCCTATAGTGTGGAAACACGTTTTCACTAATTATAGATGGTCATTTGCAAGAAACCTTTTTCAGCGCTAAACTCCGGCGCAGCTGTTTCCAGACACAAAACACCAAAGACAATACTCTTCTTCTTGACTTTACCTTTTACTTCACACATTTTCTGTGTTGAACATTTTCCAGAAACGAAATGAGTTTCGTCAAAAACTTGCACGCTTTACAATTTGGCATAGACCCCCAGAGCATTTAGATTACTGTTCATCACTTCAACTCCGACAAGCCGGGTGACATATTCTGTCGATAAACCAGGCGGACACGGTGTAATTAAATTTTAATTGCCCACTTAGGGCCATTTTATTGGTCTACAATGAGAAGCAGACGATAGCACGTCAGACTGAGCCAGTTCGAAAATACACTCTTTAATTTAATATACACCCGTTAGTCTGAATTTCACGCAGGTTTTATTTTAGAGTTAACAAAATAAGATGGTTGTATATATTTTCTTCTGAATTTTGTTGGCTCCTACTGAATCTTTGTCGTCTTAAAACGATTTCTTGTCTCAGGGTTTTACTTCATAGACTTTTAGATGCAATTTTTAAAAAATCGGTATCACCCCATGCAAGGCAATAAAGCTACTAAGACACAATGGGTTATACGGTGTAGAAGAGTTAGAAACAGAAACATCAATAACGAGCTGAGAGAGGAAAGAGTAATCAGAAGGACAGCAGATAGCGATTGACATTGCATTTAAATTTTTACAGATTAAATAGTCTGGAAAGTATGGAGCCGGAAGGGTGTTCTACAAGTGTGAGAAAAGAAACTGTTAGCCTAGAATTTATGGTTACATCTAGCCAGCTGAAAGAAAAATTGTTTAGATTTCGACGCCAGTCCAGTGTTGCGCTTGGATTTATAAAGTCCAAGTACTCATCTGAACATCTACCATGAAAATATTTATAGAAACGGTACTGGGAGGCACATTACGTAGGTGGAAAGTGACTGATGCCTAGCCGCAGAACAGATAATTCAGTATCTGTTTATATTTCTGAGTTGAGGTATTATGTACATTATTTACATTATTCGGACTACTGTCCCCATCTTTGTCGCCATATTCATTGAGCGAAATAAATGGTTCAGTTCGACATTCCAACCACCTGAAGAAGGCCGGAGCGTACAACGGTCGAAACGTTGTAATAAATATGGCGACAAAGATGCGGACAATACTCCGAATAATGTAAATAAAGACCCGATAATATTGCTGATTCTCTAGATTGATCTTATATTTAAAATTACTCTGATAATAAGTGTAGATAATGATAAATAAATAAATATTATAGCAGTCTCGGTTTGTATTTTTACACTTACTTTTTGGCAGGAGATGTTCATTTAAAACAAAGGCTGTTTATAAAAAGTAATTTTGTTGTGTTACATTTTGGTCTGTAAAAATTTACTAAATTTAGATTTGGCTCTAAAAAGAACTGCCCAAAATAATTCGTTCAAGCCGGACTGTTTCAAATTTAATATTTAAATTTGAAAAATATAGTCTTAGTATTTATTGCCCAATGAAAAGATTTAAAAAAAGATTAACCAGCCAATGAGTGGTGATGAAAGTTCTCGAGTTGAAGTAGTTCACAAAATTTAAACAAATAACAGTATTTATTTTGGAAGGGCTTCTTGGGTTTTATCAAGGTGCTCAAGGTAAATAGCAGCAGCACCATACCATATGTGGTGGCAATGTTCTAAGCATAGACGAAAGGTAGACATCGATATGTAAGAGAGATTCTGGAGGAAATGAGCCAACGTTGCTAGAAGATGAATTTATATATGATTTCAGTGTTTTTCATTCACAAGAGCCAGATTTGACCGAAAATGGAGTCCAGCTGCATATATAGACAGAAACATTCCAGGCTCGATTCTCAGCGTCCTCGTGGGTAATGAATTATCTCCCACTCTGCAACCTCTTTCTCCACAGACGAAACGTCACAAACCTCTCGCTTTTCTATGGTTATCTTCATGGAAAGTGTTCTGACGAACTGCATCTTTTAGTTCCACCCGTTCCTAACCAACAAAAATTCTTACGAACCGTGGTTCTGCGGAACCGACTCCCAAGATGATGCTTCCTCGATCACTACAATTTTAATAGGTTCATGGCATGGGTTAACTGTTATCTTCCCCGCATATCGCAGAGGCATCATCGAACACACTTCAAAACGACGTGCTCATTACTTTCCTGAGTTTATTTTGAACCCGCTTGTCAACTTTTTCTCCTTGACAATCTTCTAGAGATGGCCTGATATTGAAATGATGTTGAAATGATGACACCCTTTATCCGAGACATATCTAGGACACCTTGACGAGTGTTGTGTCCCACTATTGTTTTCAGATTTTGATTGTAATTTACAGATAAACGGCTTCTACTATTTTCATCTTCAAGACTCGTATCCGCCATGTGGAACTCCAAAAACCAGCAATGTTCCGTTAACGTTGGAAAGCAGTTTGAGAATCATTATGACCAAACTTGAATTCATACAATAAAACTAAACGCATCTCTTCTTTATTTTCTTCACTATGAAGGCTATATAATGATTAAATTTAAATTCTGAAAGAGATTGATATAAAATTAACAGAGGATACTTTATCTATTAGGAATGGGTAATATATTTTGGGCAACTGTTATAATAATATATCAGTATACTGAAATTTCATTCTAAAATCACACGTTATAAACTATTAGATCTATATTTAACTAAATTTAATACTTGAAATAATCCATATCAGTGATAATTTAATTTTGCATCAATGCTTTGCAAAATTAAACTGTACTCTCTAGAAAAGGAGATTTATTTATTTCATGCAATATCTCTATGGAGGTATCTTATTTTTCAACCTTACGCCAAATGTTTATTGATTGTTTTTACTCTTACTCTTTTATACCAAATAAAAGAGCCGCCTTAAATTAATATGTCGTTGGAAAATTTTCAAGTTATAAAATAATAATGCCGCTTCAAATCGACTTTTGTTGTTGGCTCCACCACTTTTGATGAGATTTTATATGCTCTTTGTAGAGCCGACACGCAAACATTTTTTTCCAGACTCGTGTAAGTCTAAAGGAAAAATAAGACAGAATTTGAACATGGGAATATTAACAAGTGTATTGACAGAAGATTTTACAAAAGGAAAATGGGAAATGAAATGTGAAGAGGTCAAAGCAACCTTTAGTGTCTGCTGTTGAATACTCACACGTTTGTGGGCGCGAAAAGAATACGTCTTTTAGCAATGAAACCTCACCGAGAAAGACATTCATTTATTCAAATCTCGCATTGCCTGTAATTATCGCCATGGGGCAGTAATTCAACGTGTTCTACTGAGATTTTTAAATAGTAATTATTATCATTATCATCATCATCATTGACCCATGATCTCGTGATCACGATGATATAGTTGGCGATTAAATTTGTTCCATAAATTTACAACCTATAAAATTTGCGATAAATAAAGAATAAAAACATTTAACCGAGGCAATATAAGTTTAATTCGATCAGTTACATAAGTCACTAGATTTTTTCTTCAAATGTTGAACATTACAATAATAAGAAAGAACAATAAAATTTATAATTTGGTGTCCTTAGCAATTATTTTTATTTAAAAAAAACTGTGCTCGAAACAAACAGTAGAGCATAATATATATTATAAATTAAGTAAATTTATATAAATTAGGTAAATTTATTAGAAAGTTACACCAAGTATCACTTGACAATGAAGCGAGAAACTCCGGATTTTAAGTTTAATTTTTGCAAGCAGATTCACAATATTTTGTTTTAGTATTGAAACTGAAATTTTTTGCCTTGAATAAAATCATATTTTAAAAAAGAATATATATATATATATATATATATATATATAGAGAGAGAGAGAGAGAGAATTATTTATTTAAAATATGATTCCAAATCGCGACATAAGAAGTCCCATGTTTCAAAACAAGAGCCGAAAACTTCAATATAATTATTTAAATTATTTAAATTAAATTGAGTTAAAATAAGCTCTGTTCCATCTTCAAGCGAAATTTCTTTTGAATAACGTGTTTCTGAAATTTACGTGTTTTAAAAATTGAAATAAAAATTTCCATGGTAACAGCTAGGGCGAATTGTTTTGTTGGGTAGGCGGGTGTTGGGTGTTAATAATAAGTATCAGTGTAGAGTTACTTTCGTAGATGTCAAGTCAGTGAAAGGTGGGGGTGTCTAAATTTGAAACGGAAGATGTATTAACCCTCGTCTAGTTTGCATGTCTATGGAGATTTATTTATTTTTTTATTTTATTTTTTTATGAAAGGAATTTGTGCATATAAAAAAAAACAAAATCTGTCGTAACGTTTGTTTTTTAACGACTTCATAAAGGGTTATCTTTTTTTAGGGTTTTTAAACTATTTATTTGGGCTATGGATTATGAAGGGTGTTATATTGTATGCATGTTTTTAGTTAATTATTCAAACCATGAATCTGATGAGTGGGCTATGGATTAAACAAGTTATTATATTGTATGCTAGTTTTTAGCTAATAGTTCAAACCAAAAATCTGATGATGTCTACAAAAAACCGTTAACTCGTGTCTACTGTTTAATAGATTATTATTATTTAGAAGGTTAATTATGTGCAATTTCTCATGGAGGCATAAAGGGCATGGGTCATCCCAAGTTTTACATGTTCTAGCCTTGTTAATAATTTTCCATTTAACTTTAGGTGTCCTATTTGTTTCCTTCAAATGCCAAAAATATTTAGACAGGGAATCCTGATTTCTTTTGTTTATATTATTGAAAGAACACTTATGCTGCCTCCATCTATCTTTAAAATCATTCTTCGTGGACCCAATGTATATCTTATTAGTGCTAGGGCTCTCAGTGGATGATATAGTACATTGGTATACCACTGATTTAATGCAGCATTTATTTTCTAATGGGCAGTCTTCTAGGTTTCTACAGTTACAAAATTTTTCCCTTTTATTGTCTGATTTAAGTGCAGGGTTTTTATTATTACTGTTTAGGCATGGGGGTTTGTTCAAGATCTTATTATTGTGTTTTTTTATTATACGTTCAAGATTTTCAGAGCAGCTGTAACTCAATGTTAGGGTGTTCTTATTGAATATATTACTTAGCTTACTATTGATGGGGAAGTGTTTATCAATTAGGTTTAAGAATTTTTGTCCTAGATTAATTTTAACCATTTGGTTGAACGGAGGGGTGTACCAAATGATTTTTCTTTTCCTGTTTTTTTCCCTATGGCCAGTGCAATTGTCTCTATAGTTAATGTTAGAATTTTTATAACCACTATTTTTTAGGGCAGTGTTATAGAAGCCATTGTGTTGTTGGAATATTTCCTTGTTAGCGGAGTTAATGCTAATTCTATTTTCTATTGATGAGGGTATATGTTTAATTATGGATGGAGGTGCTTTTGACTTCGGGTGTATATATAAAGGGTTAGCATTAGGTTTGCTATAAGGTTGGTATGTGTTGCCAGGTAAGTCTAGAGTTACGTCGAGGAAGTTTACCCTTTTTAAATTAGAAGAGACAATTATCTTTAAGTTTAGTTTTTTAAATTCATTAAATATGATTTTTCTGATTATTTCAATCTTAAAACTAGTAGAACTCCTCACCACCATGAGCCCGTCATCTCTATACAGTCCGATGTCCTTAATATCAATTTCGCGGTGTGCCGTTAAGTTGTACAGTATCAGAAGACCGACAAGGTCAGAAGACTCTGCAGAATCTAATGATCCCATAGTGATGTCAAACAGGTCGTTATTATTTTTTTATCCATTAGTCCCCATTATGAATGAGGACCGATTTCTTTGCGCTGAGGATTATATCTGTTTCTTCCTTTGTCAGGTTAGAATATACAGCAGCAAAGTCCAGGGCAGTTGTAAATAGATCCTTCGAAATTGATGGGTAGTAATCCACGATATCGAACTGTATTAGTGTGCAATTCGGTTTATCATCAATATAGTTAAACCAATTGATGACATCTTTAGTATTGATCCATAATTTTAATTCCAGTTGTTTTTTTATTTGGCAGGTAATTTTTTCCAGGATCCTTTTGCTGATCTTTCCTATGTCGGGTCGGGTAGAGTTAATTATTCTGGTTGCTGGGTTTTCTAAAAAGTCAGGCTTATGGTCCTTAAGAGTTATGTAACATTCATTTTCAGCAAGTTTACTCTATCGCTGATTTTTAATTTATCAGTTATTTTTTTACTAGTTCTGTTTATGCTATCGACCATATTGATGTTGTTGTTGCAAGCTTTTTTATAAGTCCTGGTTAAGTTTTTTCTAATTAAGTTCTTGTAGTCATCGACAGCCAATTTGCAGAAGTTGCCGGTTTTGTCAGACTTAACTAATATTTTGTCACATTCATTTTTGGTTTGAACTATTAGCTAAAAACTAGCATACAATATAATAACTTGTTTAATCCATAGCCCACTCATCAGATTCATGGTTTGAATAATTAACTAAAAACATGCATACAATATAACACCCTTCATAATCCATAGCCCAAATAAATAGTCTTTATGAAGTCGTTAAAAAACAAACGTTACGACAGTTTTTTTTTGTTTTTTTTATATGCACAAATCTCTTTCATAAAAAAATAAAATAAAAAGATAAATAAATCTCCATAGACATGCAAACTAGACGAGGGTTAATACATATTCCGTTTCAAATTTAGACACCCCCACCTTTCACTGACTTGACATCTACGAAAGTAACTCTATACTGATACTTATTATTAACACCCAACACCCGCCTACCCAACTTAAACAATTCGCCCTAGCTGTTACCATGGAAATTTTTATTTCAATTTTTAAAACACGTAAATTTCAGAAACACGTTATTCCCAAAAAAATTTCGCTTGAAGATGGAACAGAGCTTATTTTAACTCAATTTAATTTAAATAATTTTAAATAATTATATTGAAGTTTTCGGCTCTTGTTTTGAAACATGGGACTTCTTATGTCGCGATTTGGAATCATATTTTAAATAAATAATTATATTTATGCTCTACTTTTGTATCGAGCACTATTTTAAAAAATAATAACTAAAATACTAAGGGACTTTGGATTATTTACCTAACCAGTTCCTTCCTATTTTCTATATATTTTCACATATATATATATATATATATATATATATATATATATATATATATATATATATATATATATATATATATATATATATATATATATATATATATATAAAAAATTTTAAGTTTAAAAATTGTTTAAAATCGACATTTACTTAACCGATGTATCTATAAAAAGAACGTCTGTGGCTTAAAACGGTAAATATACGTTAGAGTATATGACGGTTCCCTGTAGGATACAGGTTCGTTTCATGTCGGAGGACGCATAATTTCTATGAAATTTTTTAAAAAGAAATTTAGGCCGGTTAATATTATTTATTATAAATAAAGCATTTATATTAAATATTTGTATCTATAAAAGAACGTATAAAAATTGTCTTAACCACACACACGTATATATATATATATGGGTATATTGCCTAAACAATCAATGTCAGTGGGGTGGCTTCACAGTATCTTTGTTTTACATTATACAATGCATTTTATTGTATATATATATATATGTAATTTCTATTGAAGACTATTTCATTTATTTTATTTTATTCAATTAAATAAAAATAAATTTAATATACACAGATTTTAACTAAATATATATATATAAAAATATATATATATATATATATTTATATATATATTAAAAATTGAGCGTACAAAGCAGAATATGTTTAAATTTAATAATTTTGACCACCCTAGATTCAACTGTAAACACAACCTTTCCCAGAAACTTTAACTTAAGGTCTACTCAGCAGAGTTGCAGTATGAAAAAACCACCACATACTATGGTGTTGAAAACACAAAATGCGCCAGGATTATTTTCGAGCTCTTTCTTTTGACATTTGGAGTGGCTAGATTTCCCTAGAAGATCCAATATTTTCGAAAATAAATTTTCTTCCAAAATATTTTCATATATATATTCCATCATTCTATCTTATATATGATATGTTATATATCAGAAGGACAAAAATGATGCTGCCAACACAGAATTTCCTGTTGGAACTGTATTTAGTTTTTCATTACATTCGTATATATATATATATATATATATATATATATATATATATATTTAAACGGATATTTCAGGTTTAAAACGGATCTTCAGGTTTACCCTGAAGATCTGTTTAGGAGAAACCTAGGTAGGTTCCATTGGCCTCACGATTATCTTTTTTTTATATATATATATATATATATATATATATATATATATATAGTTATTTTAGGATATTACATCAAAGATAAGAAAAAGTTGCACAATTGCAGTCGTGTTTCGATGAGAATCAACGTATCTCATCAGGCGTTTGTAAAAATCTTTTTACCATCGCCTGATGAGATTCGCATCGAAACCCGACTGAAATTTTGTAGCGATTTTTGATACGTTTTTGGTGTAATATCATAAAATAAAATATATTGCTCTACTTTGTATTGAGGCCTCTTAAATGAAATGTTACGTTATCATCTTAACTGGATATATATATATATGAAGAAAAATATATCGAAAAACAAACAAAAATCCTAATATGCAATTATGCTTTTTTAATGTTAATATAATGTCAACGTCGGACGTTTCGGCCTAATAGAGCATATTCAGGACATATTCGTAAAACATAATTAACATTAGACTATATTCAATTCAACATGAAAAAGACGATAGACACAAGAGCAAGACTAATCTAAACAGATAACTGAAATTTTTATCAGATCAGCATTCCGTTTTAATATGATCACGTCGTCGTCACGTGGGTGATGTTGTGAAAATGAATTCGAAGATGATTTCAAAAATATTAGATAAGTTCTTTTCGATTGAACGAGATTTTCTTATATAAACAGTCTTCCATGTTAAGAAATTTTTTCTGTTCTTATAGGAATACGCGGAGATCAATAGATTCTTATATTTTCGTATATTATGAATATGTCCTGAAGATGGTATATTAGACCGAAACGTCGACATTATATTAATATTAAAATAGCATAATTGCATATTATGATTTTTTGTTTGTTTTTCCATATATTTTTTCTTCATACTGTTGGATCTATATCCATATATTTGCTTTTTATATATATATATATATATATATATATATATATATATATATATATATATATAATGTATATAATATATATATATATATGTGTGTGTTTGTGCATTAAAACTTTCTATTCTATAATAATGTATACACTGCATGAACACTGCGACGGTCACACTCCATTCAAGGCCATCGACTTGCCTACTAAACTGCCTGAGGATAGTCGGAAGCGGTTCCCAATCCGACCAGTGAAGCTGTACGACTCCCTGAAGTCAAGCGGACATCGGCCAGTTTGGCCATTGGAGCTACGTCTCAGTAACCAACGGCTTTACGAGTGGACGAAGGATCTTCTGAGAGGGTGAATGATGGGAACCTCTACATCTCCGCTGCAAAAGGAACCGTTAAGCCATTGCACTATATTGCTTTGAATATCACCCTGAAGCTTAATTACAACAGAAATAGGAATAGTGGAGACCAGAGTGGCGCAGCACGTCTTAGTAAATATTCTCTCATGCGTAGACCTGGCGGAGTTCACCCCTATCCAGGTCATTCTATAATATAGGTGAACAAAGTCAGGTCCTTTTCTAAGAATAGACAAAGATTTCCCAATCTCTACACTGGCATTTTTTTTTCTTCTCTTTACTTCTCCTTGTGACTTTCTATTCGAAAATTGGAAAGAAAGAACAAAATGTAGGTTAAAAACCTTTAAAGAATGCAAACACAACATTGGCTTTTATACATCGAGAGAAACCTTGCACTAAAAAAATGATAACGTTAATAGTCGTAAAATTATATGGTTTCACAATCTTCATTATGGGATTTATTCATACACTTCTCCGAAAATCGAATTGAAGTGATAAAATTCCTTTTAATGATTTTTATGTCGTCGTAAACGTTATATCGTAGTAACTTCGTCGTAGAAATGATATGTAAAAGAATAGTTTTGACTATATGTGAAAGGCTTAACATTATATGTCTTATTATATCAAAATATACGCAAACTCCGCCTCACCACACCCTCGTGTATCCACATTTTATAATGCACACACACACACACACACACACATATATATATATATATATATATACACACACATATAAGTTTCATTAAAAATGACTGACAAGTTTTCTTATTTTACATTCCTTGTTGGCTACCGGGTCATGTAATTTAATAATTGTGTATTTGGGCAGCAATCCCTCTTTTATGCAACTTTCATTAAAAACAGTTGAATCCTTCTCCTTCTTCTTCTTCTTCTTCTTCTTCTTCTTCTTTTTCTTCTTCCGTTCCTCCTCCCTCTACCCACCTCCTTATTCTTCTTCTCCTCCTCATTCTTGTTCTTTTCCGCCTACTTCGCCTTTTCTTCGGCTTCTTCTGTGATGTGATTTTTGATGTTGAACATCTCTGTTCTAATATCCATATAACCATTCATGTGACCCAAACGCTTAGATCGAGGAAGAGTATCATAAATATTATTCAAATTTTGGACAGTTTTTTGTTTTTATTTTCTCCCGACACTAAAGCCACTATACGAAGCTTAGAACGGCCCATGATCAAACAATATAAATTCGTTGTCTGTTATATTTAAGAATATGTTTGCATATATATATATATATATATATATGCTATGTCAATTTTTCGTATGTTTAACTTCCTTTCTCATTGACTTTCACAAATTGAAAAAACATGTAGATATATTAGTAAATAAAGTCACGGAACATATTCCGATTGGGTAATTCTCACGAAATTAAGTATAATAATATTCAACAAAGCGTATACACTTATACTCTAGCCATTTTTATTTACATAGAATGTAGATTCAATGCAAACAAAAAGAATACCATGCAATTCCTCTACAAATGTAAGAAGAAACATACTCAATATCTCCGCGGTAGATAAAAAGTATTCTTGGGAATTACACGGTAATGTTTTAATTAATTTTCGGTGAAGACGATTTCAGATCTATCTTCAAGAAATAGGAAATACGCGTTGAATGGCCAGTTAACAATAGTCAGAAAATTATTTGCCATGCATGATACACGCTTAGGCTATCACATATCTTTACATACATGATTGACGAGGCAGATTTATTCCCGCAGTAGGTTGCCATTTCTTTCTGCGGTAGACCAGTTGCCATCCACGACTATAGAACCCGATCTGCCTTGCTATTTACACGTAGCTGGGGAAGAAGAAAAGGATGTATACCTTTCCCAAGGGTATTAGTACATAAGTGCATGTAATGGATTCGACTGGAATTCGAACTCGGCTCTCCGTTACTAATTAATCAACCGTTGCGAAATAGATGCTCTAAAGTTCGTCTGTTAACAGGCACGCTTTTAAACCCAAAGCGTAATTACATTTTAACCAGGTGGAAAAAAAAACAAGAAGATACAGTCCCAAGCCAACAACAACAGTGGTTCCAATCCTATTGGGAGATTTGATCTCTGGTAACTTTTAATTTCCGCAATGTAAGCTTACTACCATGTTTTTTGGCATAATCTCTTATGCATTCAAACAATCGACACAACTTTTCTCTATTTCCGAGCTAATGTTATCATTATTTATATTAAAGTCAGACTAGCATCGTCACCAGCGTTGATATTATAATCACAATATTTGACTCGTTCTTCGCTCGGGTCTCCTTCAGGATAAGTTTCATGGAATTCCGAATTAAAGACTTTATTTAATATAAGTAGTAAATTGTTATCGTTTTGCTGGTGTTGTTCTATTTTTAACCGGCTTATTTAATGTTAGAGCGACAACTTTCTTCTTCTTCTTCTTCTTCTTCTTCTTCTTCTTCTTCTTCGTATTATTATTATTATTATTATTATTCTTTTTCACCTCCTCCTGCTTATTCTTGTTCACTTACTCCTCCTTTTTCATTCTTCTTCATCATCTTCTCCTCCTCCTTTTTTCTTCTTCTTCTTCATTTTCTCCTCTTCCTCCTCCTCCTTCTTCTTCTTCTTCTTCTTCTTCTTCTTCTTCTTCTTCTTCTTCTTCTTCGTCCTTCTTTTCCCTCTCATCCTTATTGTTCTCCTTCTCTTCCTGTTCCTTCTTTTCTCTTACTCCTCCTTACTTTTATTTTTCTTCTTCTTCATCTTCTTCTCCTCCTCCTACTTTTTCTTCTTCTTCTCCAGTTCATCCTCCTCCTACTTATTCTTCTTCTGCTGCACCTGCTCATTCTCTTCCGCCTCCTTATTTTGTCATCTTATTCAGCTTCCCCTTCTCCTCCTTACTCTTCTTCTTCTTTGTGAGCATACAGTCACTGCGCAGCTGAGTCCTTGATCAACTCTATCAATATGTCTATGTTGCGTGCCAATAGTTGAATCTCTGCCTCTTCATATGGCTGTAAATTCACAAGGAAAAATTTCAACAACATACAGAATAATCATAATACTTTATCTGAGCATTTCCAAAACAATTATCCCTCACCATTTATGTGTAATTGATTGTAGACAATAAAACTATAAACAATGAAACCTACGCAAATATATTATAATGAGTATCTTAAAGTTTATCTCGGGTAGATTCTATTTCTTAATATCGGCCAAAGCTAGGTATAGTTCCTTTATATATAATTAAAATATCTGCATATTAAAAGAAAGTTTTAACGTAGGAATCAAGTTTACATTAGTTTTTATGCTTTGCCATCAATGTTTTAACTGCTTGTTTTAAATCTGATCTTCAAAGTATACCTTTAATAGAAATGTAGTAAAAAAATTTAAGTTACATTGGCTTCCTTAGACCTCCAATAATAACAAGTAAATGCTTTAAATGAATATACGATTCTCAGACTACATTCTAGTTGTATAGACATTGACGAAGTAATCGCTTATTGAAACACACAGAGGCCATTGTGGTTCACAATGGCTTTCAGAAGAATGAAATTAGCAATGCAAATGCCAACTGAGATCTATTTTCTCCCTTTAGACTAAACCTTAAGGAAAGGTATGAATTCATAGGTCTACTCTATGACCTAAGGCCAGATACATCGATAGACTAATAACATCAGTGACCGAATAAAACAGAGAAACTTTTAATATATATTATACGAAACGTGTTTAAACAATAAAAAATGCAAATAAGATTCTGACAAACCTATGGAATAATGGATAAAGAACTTAGACCTCAAATAATTTATTTTTGAATGCCTTAACTGTAAGCTTAATCGATCAGCAACCGTTTTATACCTGTATTCGAAGGTCTGGTATTACGCATACATTATTATCAAACATATAAGCAAACAAAACACCAAAAGGAGCACGTATGAAATTCTTACCTATTTTTATTCACACATAAACTTCTAAAATTTATGTTTTGGGATCACGAGACCCGTAACTCATTGGGATCATAAAAACAGCAAATATACAAGCCGCAGTAGCAGTGGTATTTCCTGGGCAAGACAGCCTGATGAAGCCTAACCATCTTCTGGTTGATTTTAAATTCAGTGATTTTCCTTCTTCTATACCCGTTGACACCCAAGGCTTTAGGACCAACTTTCTATCTTGCTATTTACTCATAGCTGAGGGGAGAAAAGATGAATTATACCATTGTAATTCGAACTCGAACTTCCCATTCCTCAACCTGTAACTTTTGTGCATACATCTGTTTAAAAACAACTTGATACATGTATAAAAAAATTGCTTAAAAGCCACCCTATTGAACGGCATCTAAGCTAGCTCCTGCTCTTGATTGGGCTTTCATCACAATAGGTAGGGAGGAGTAGATGTGATAGGCAACAATAACCTACAGAACTCATGACTGATCGCTGCATTTAAATATTACATGAATATTTAGGCATACGTTTTAAATGTTTATGAATAATTCTTCTGTCACCATTTAATTTAACGAAAATTTGATGTACGTAGCTCCTAACTTTCCGTCAAAGCTATTATCTTTATTTTATAGGTGACTTTCGCTGGGTTTCGCAATTAATGTCGATTATACCCAAATTTATTTCCAGGTTATGTAAAGCTTCCAAGTTATAAATTGTCATGGTACAAAAAATTCGTTGAAAAAACTCACGTTAAAAATCGCCGAAAACAATCGCTGTAGAAAAATTGAGGATCTAAAATTTCATCATTGCGGGTCTTGATCCAACCTGCAATATTTTTAATTTGCTCGCAATGTCGTCCTGATTCCAAAATGATTTTGTTATACGGCCTCTAGGAGTACAGTGACACACTGACATTCGCATTTATTATATAGGTTACGAGCGCCACCACACACTATCATAAATGGAAGCCTTATGTGAAAACAAGCGCTGTATATTTAGATATTCTTCATAAAATGCAAAGAAGAATCAGCATTATTATTGGTCCTAACATGACGTCTTGGCTTCAGCCATTGTCTCCCAGACGTAACGTAGCGTCCCTAAGCTATTTCTATAAAAACTTTGTTCAGAAGAACTCTTTGCTATGTTACTCAAACTTTATGAATTTAAGCGCAGTACTAGATTGATGGTAAGATCTCATGAATTCATAATTGGCTGGATGTAACCGTAAGTTATATGCTAACAGTTTCTCTTTTAGAACCTCTCGTTTCTAGAACTCTCTTCCAAATCGAAGATTACCAGCCAACTTTGATCTTCAAAAATTGAAATGCGATTTCAATCGTTATTTTATTTTAACACTTTTATAATATGTTCTTTTTTTAAAAAAAACATTTCATCCAATGTAAGCCAATATGGCCACTAAGACATACGTGTGCAAGAAAAAGATAAAAGAGAATCATTATTAAGGAATGAGAACAAATGAAGAGTAATCAAGAAGACAGTCGTCATCTTAATTACTCTTCAGCTGTTCTTTGCCATATGGAAGGACTTATAATTTAGACAGTAACGGGTTCATTTTTTTTTTTTGTTACAAAGTTTTTAAGTCACAATTAATATTATACATTTAATAATATCTTTATTTTTCCTGTCATAAATACTCGTGTATAAGCTGCTTTCATGAATTCGGAAATTATTTTTGGCATGAACTTTAACCCCTCCAGCTGAGTTTTGCGTTGCCGGTCAGGGAACTTATATACGTTTTACTGCGACCGCCTATTTTGGGGCGTAAAAAATGATAATAAAATGATAATAAAATCTAGAACAAGGGCGCCTCAACGTTGTGCAATGGTTAGCAAGCATGTCTCATTAGAAAAATTACGACTAAATAGTGAGTTCGATCCTCGTGGCATGCCCCATTCATTCGCCCTGATGCTACATTTAAGTGACGCTTTGAATATCGCCTAAAATCTCGAGCTATACTAGAGTATATCCGGTAAAGGCTTTTTTAATCGTCGATTTTAATTTGTTATCTTCACAAGAAAAAATAATTTAGCCAATCTGGTTAAGCTTAAAGCTACTTTTTCAGCTTCAATGTTATCATATGAATCTACGTCTTGCAAAAATACTGTTAAAATGCCAGGATTGAAACTGACAGGATAAAATGGACAAAGTGTTAGTCCATCTTAATAAGAACAAATAATGAAATACAAATACAAATTATGAAATACAAATATAAATTATGAAATACAAATTTTATACCCGTTACTTCATGTGAAACAATTTAATATGTTTACCTTCAAAACTTCGTACATTCTGGAATAGGCTTTAAAAAACTTAATTGTGATCAATTTAAATAATTTTGAATATTTAACTCCCAAGAGCCACTCAAGTTAGAGTGTTTCCGATGGGATTTTTGGGTGTTGATTAAGAGTAAGATAAGTGGCATACTCTATATAGATGTGAGGGAAATTTGACGGTTAATCCAAGATTTGATCAGAATAAGAATGTAGTGGTCGAGGAAGCATCCTCTTGGGAGTCGGTTTTTAGCAGTGGGCATTATAGTTAGATAGAACTAAGGAATGGAACAGACGAACCGCTGAAATTATCATAAACACGATAATTTATTGATATTGATTCAGTTTACCACAGATGGAATTTTTTGACATTTCCTAGGGTAAATTTCGAATTTCATTTCAGTTCGAGCAACAATTTTGTGGCCCCAAAAGGGTATGTGATAAATATGTTTAGATTTTAGTTTTCAAACAGAAATTCGTAAAAATTGCTAAAGATCTCTAAATTACGTCGAACAGTTCTAATCTGATGAACACATCTTTTTTTTTTTTTTGGTTTGTTGATGACATTACTAATACACATACATACACACAGATACATGCCAACACACAAAAATACACACAGATTCATAGACACAGGCACAGAAATACACACACACACACACATATATATATATATATATATATATATATATATATATATATATATATATATATATATATATGGCTGATAAACTTTTAGAATTTTTCACTTACCTGATTGATGTTACCTTCAGCAACCCGGTATCAAATCAAAGTTTTTATACAGATCCTCAAGATATACTTGTCAGGGAAAATAATAATTTAAACACACAGACAATCTATTACAGCTTCGCTGTTACCACGATTTTTCCTGTTACCACGCTCTTGCTGTTACCACGCTTTAACCTTTGTATCTCTGAACTTATGTTGTAGAATGTCAAAAATTTCATATTGATATTTTTTCAATCGCCCATAATTATATAGATTCAAACATATTTCTTTTAGCCAGGTTCTAAATTTGATAATAAATATTTCCATGAACCTTTGCGCTTGACATTATTTCACGATTTTTCTTTTTGAAATATCGGTCAAACATAGTGATTGCTAGCTTTTCTTCCGGGCATAATTTGCACTTATATAATCCTGCTTTGTAGCTTCTGGCATTTTCAATATCTTTCAATGAATTATAGGTGTAAAATCTTTGTTTTTCTTTAATCTTTTTTTTCATGTACATTCCACACATATTTTGAAAATGTACTATCTTTCATATTTATATGTCCCTACCGACATTCTGTGGTTGTAGAACCGCTCTTTAAATTTATTTCCGATTATCCAATGTAGATTTAGACAGAGTGATCTGCAAATTTAATAATGGCCTTATAAACCACATTACTTATCAAGCAGTTTTCGTTAACACAAATATGATTTTCTACAATTATACATATTACATTCTAATTTTATTCTAGATTTGGATTCAAAATCAGAACTAGGCATGCAGTTATAACTTAATTTAATATTATTCTTATTTAATCATGTCATGCTGAGGGAAATGCTTTTCTAACAATAACAGAAAAAAAAACTCATGCCAATCTTTATTTAATTCGAAAAATTAAACGATGTCATAACCCAAATCCTATTTCTCTCTCAACTGTTACGATATTATTCCCTTAGCAATTTTTATTGTTTTCAAAACATATGAAACTGGATTTATGTGTTCTCTTCTTATTCGAAAACTGAAATTGATTCTATTTATTTATTTACAAATGCATTATATTTAAAAAAAATATTGTCAGAACCTATCTTACATATTTATAAGACTAAAATTCATCCTTACTTTGAATATTGTTGCTACATCTGGTATGGTTCTTCTTTGAGATATTTAGTGATTTTTGATAAAATCTAAAGAAGAATCTGCAGTGTTATTGATCCTGACTGTCATACTGACTTCAGTCACTTTCGCACCACCGCAACATACCTCCCACGTACCTTATCTATAAATACTGTCATTGCAATTGTTCTGATGAACGTTCCTCTATGATACTAGAGATTATGAATTCAATAGCACTAATAAATTGTCGGCAAGTCGCATCATTTTACAGTTGAAATGGTTAGATGGAACCGTAAGTTCTAAGTCAACTGTTTCTTCTATCGCACTTCTCGATTGTGGAATTCTCTTACGGTTTCTCGATTTCCTGTCAAAAGTTTTAGTGCAATGTCAATCGTTATCTTCTGTGTTTGTAATTGTAGTTCTTTTATTGTCTTCTCTACTTCATAATAGATTTTCTTATATTCGCTAACGCTCAGTAACCCTTCGCATCTTTGTGGCTTTATTGCCTTGCGTGGGATGAAATGATTAAAATGGGAAAACATGATTACAAAGATATTATTTACAATATTATTTATTATTATTTAAAATATTATTATTTAAAATATTATTATTTACTGTTATTATTTTTTGCAATGGTATTTATTATTTATTACTATTATTATTATTTACAATATTATTTATCATTATTATTTATCATATTTATTATTTACTATTAATATTATTATTATTTTTACAATATTATTCATTATTCACTATTAACATTATTTACAATATTATTTTTATTTATTATTGATTTGCAATATTATTTATTGTCTACTATTATTATCATTACAATATTATTTAATATTTACAATATTATTTCTTATTTACTATAATTATTATAATAATTATTATTTTTTTAAATATTATTTATTATTTACAATATTATAAGGAACATTTAAAACCAATTTTTCATTCATACATTAAAAAAACTTGTAAACAAGAAACTTAAAAACAACATGGCGACAATCATCTTTTAAAAAATGCATTTTTCGTGCATTTCTCTAATTTGTTCTCACCACACAAATTTACTAAAATAGTATACGAGTATCTGTATTTATACTTATACTCGAGGATTCGACAAAGAATATGTTATTTTATTTATTAGACTGTTTATATACAACAATAGTTTTTTTTAATAATTTTGTTGTCAAGTTTCGAAAACACAATTTCAAACAATAATAATTGCCGAGACAGTATACAATAAAAATGGTGTCAGGAGAAAAACCGAGCGTTTAAAAAATCGTTTTGCGGGTACGTTTGTTAAATTTTGCTAAAATACATACGTGTTTTAGAAGTCTATCTCATACATTACAATAAACCAGAATTAAACACAGGTTACAAAAGCTAGATTATTCAGAACTTATTTGAATTTTTTGAAATATTGGTATTGACTTCCTGCTCGCATGAAATATTTCTATTATTCCAATGCATTTCAAATTAGATATTCCGTTTTTAAACTGTCGCATTTCCTTCAAGAACTTTCTAGTGCAGCTGCCTAAAAGTGTTTGATTATGCATTCTGCCTCTCTTTTAATTAAATCTGTTTTCTAATAAAGTTTTAATGTCTTCATAAAAATAGTTTAAGCATCTAACATCTTGATTTAGTGGTCTGACTTTCACCAAGAGAAAATGATGAGGATACAAAACTGAACTTTGTCAAAAGACTTGTAAGTTTTTCTTCTTTAGATTTAACTGGCATAATTTACTCTTTTACGCATTACAGATTCAAGAAACAACTCGACATGCAAATTAATATTAGGAGATACCAAAATTAAACAATTACAAAAACTTAAATATGTAGGAGGTGTTTTAACAGAGGACAGGAAATTCGATACTATAACCTGTAAGCTCATTGGGATAGCGAAATATACCTTCCAGAAGTCAAGCAAAGTATTAAGAAACAGGAAAGTTTCGTTAGAAACAAAAGAAAGAGTACTGAACTGTTATGTAGTATCAGCACATGTATATGGTAGTGAATGCTAGACAATCTTCTCACAGGTGTAGAAGAGACTTGAAGCAACAGAAATGCGGCTCTAGAAAAGGATGATGAGAATAAAATAAACCGGACATATAAGCAACGACGAAGATTTAAATAAAAAGGAAAAAAATGAAGATTATATTTTAAATCAAGAAGAGACAGTAGAAATTTCAAGAGTCCTTAATGAAGAAAGAGGACTTTTAAAATTTGATATTCACCGGACAGACTGAAGGCAAGAGAGATAGAGAAAAACAATGCATACCTACCTACCTACTACCTACCTAGTAAACTTGAGTAAATGGATGGCAGAACAGGGTTTGGAAGAGATAACAACAATATAAAATTCATTAAGAGCGACAAAAGATAGGAAAGTGTGGAGAGCCATGAGTGCAACATACCACATACAAGAAGAAATCTTTATCAGAAGTAATGGGTTCCATAACTGTTTGTTCCCAGATTGCGAATATGCTTTTAAGGAAAAAAAATGAAATCAATATGCTTTCAGAAAAGAATTAACCGAAATCAACTTAATTTACGCAAGGGCTTCAGTATTTATTTACAGTCTCAGGCATTTACAACGTAAAACCATTGATAAGACAGCGAATTAGCTAATCTTGGTCGCAGGCAAATGGATGGCGTCTTAAAAATGTTAATGATGAACATAAAATTCGTGTTTTCCATATAGAAACACTTTGGCATTCACTAACCGAAGAATTAGTGTTACTGTCAAAATTCATAAGATCATTTTTTAATCAGGAAATTAGACTTCTCAAGTTCGCTGAATATTATTGCGCCTTCAATAGACTTCCAAGTAAAAACGGCAAATTTATTCTTCAAGGAAATACACTAGCTCTAACTGGTTTATCTCTGGAACTCTAAAAGCTCAGACCTAAATTTTATGGATTACTGTATCTGGCGTATACTCCTAAATAATTTTCAAAACCGTCGTCGTGTCATAGTTATATATTTTTAATTAATTTATCACAAGCAAGAGAGCAATGCCACTAAGACGCAAAGTGGTAATTGAGAGGAAAAGAGAATGTGAAATATTTAGAAGGAATCAGAGACCCAATGCTAAACATGAAACAAGGGATAAACCTCTACTCATGTCCAAAAGACTGGGGAGGAGTGTGAACTGAACGACTGAACGATAGGCGAACCTATCTGCTGCTATTAATTGATTCATTGAAGTGGAACTTCACTGAATCATGGAATGAAATTCCTCTTGGCACTGTCCGCAAAGTTACTGCCTCCTGGTTACCATCCTTACAACTTTTCTGTTGAACTTTCTGGCAAAGATTTCGAAAACCTACGATGATTATTCAATTTGTGCCTAAATCATGATAGCTAAATAAATTTATTTCTGAATTTACCGCTTTTTTACTGGACACCTTGTAGTTCTGATGTGAGTTTTATTACTAACCAATCATTCTTGTTAGTGTGAAAGTTTCACGGCTCGATCATATCAATATTTACATCTAGTTACATGTGCTGCCCATTTTTATGGTTGATGCTGTTGGAAGTGTTTATATTCGATCCTGACTTGACATCTCAACTTTAGGGACTTTTTCACCGACGGAACTTGGCTTCCTTCTGTCTTTTCTACAATATTTTCATGGCAATTGCACTGACTAGATTTTTTCCCAGTACCCATAATACGTGATTTTAAGAGTGCTACTAGATAGGCATGTAGGTCCCAACATTTTACTATTGAAATTGTTCAATTTAACTGCCACTTTTACTCCAAGAGTTTCTTTCCTCGCACTTCCTGTTTGTGGAAATTTCAGTTTCTTTGCTTTCATAATAACTACAATCTTCAAAAATTTAAATGCAGCGTCAATCGCCATCTTCTATCCTCTTGAACACCGTTCAGCTTTTATCCTTTCCTTCGTCCCACTGTACCCAGTTCTTTCTCCCACTTTCACTCTCTGTAACCCTCTGCGTACTAATGGCATTTCCGCTTCTTGGGATGAAATGATTTTAAAAAATGTAGTGTTTTTTTTGTTTTTTGTTTTTTTATTTGGTAAAACTCTTTGAATGCGTTTTGTATCGCCAGTCGATCGGGTTTGAAGGATCAGTCTTAATTTAAGACTGATTCTTTTGAAGCCATTTTAGCTTGAAGAGAGAACGTTCACACCAGATGTTGACGTTTCACACGACTTCAAACAAAACGTTAGAATGTAAAGCTCCATGAATACTGGAAAGGGCAACACAAATGTAATTTAGTAGCCCATCTTCATGAAAAATTGCTTTAATAGAAATATTTTGTAATTTTTAACCGATGGTTGCACTGGCTTCTCGGTTAATCCATTCCGAATGTTACTTTATAAAAAACTGTTAATATTACCATTAAAACTATCATTAGTGATCACTCTCACAAGTTATGCCCCCTAATGATGACATCATATAGCTTGCGTGATTCTCTCGTCATTGCAACGACTAAAAGATTTCTGCTAAAATTAAATGTATTACATCCTTTGGTTGATAACAACTCGTTGTCTTCTTGAAAATGTACAGAAGACATATCAAAGACGATATAATGGGCGAAAATGCTAAGAATGGTTGGTTCACTGTGTTGTGCCAGACATGTTTTCTCGTAAGAATCCTTAATTTTACCATTCGCCCGTGAACTAAATATTGCTGGTGCTACTAATACATATCTAAAAACTCTTAACAATATCCAAAGGGATTGCAATGTAATTGATTCCCACTTCAGCTACTTTCTCACCGATATCACATGACTTCCTTGTTTTTCCTACAAATATTTTTTTTATGAAAATTATTCTGGTAAGCTATTCCACTTAGTTTCTTGACTGTATGTATTCAAGCGTGCTAAGAAATTGCTAACTAGCTCTAACCATTTTGCTGTTGAACGAGTTAGATGCAACTGTCACTTACTTTCTAATAGTTCTTGGGCACTCAGAGTCGATGTAATGGTTAGCAAGCTTGTCTCACTAGCACAATTATGAGTGAGTGACGAGTTCGACCCTCACTGGGTGCCCATTACTTTCGGCCTTGTGCCACCTCTAAGGTACACTTGGAAAATCTCTACATTCTAATAGTTCTTTTTTCTGTCGCTTATCGCCTGTTTAATGCCACCTACAATTTCAAAAAGCTTTAATGCAAAGACAATCGCCATTTTTTATCTTTCTGAATCCTGTTCCTTTAATGTCTTTTTCCTCGCTTCTCCTCACTAAAATCGTTTCATTGTCTTTCACTAGCTGTAACTCCTGTGTCCGAGTGACATTATCACTTACTTGGGATAAAATGATTAAAAAAACTGTCCACTGCAGAAGGTCAGGTAAAGAATATGTCTTTGAGTAAACAGTAAAACATGAGGATTATTAAACATAATTTGTGTATTCATTTTTCTTCCGTTTAGTTTCATTTCATACATCAAAATAATTTCACGGTAGAAAAACATTTTCCAGGATGTCGTTGATTAGTGACACAAGCATAAAATATTTTAATGCCGCCATTTCGCCAAGTAGGAAATAGTTATTAATTTACAAATTTCAAAAACGTAATAGACATCTTGTAGTTTCACTCTAAAGCAATAATCTTCTTCCATGATTCGTGTCTTGTCAGGACCTTGGCGATCATGGCTCTTCACAATTTCTTGTCATTTGCAGATCTTAGTGAATTTAGTCTTTTTGTAATTTCTCTTAAACCCTTATCTGTCGTCCATTTACACAAGCCTGCTAGGTAGTTCATGCGGTGTTTCCCGCTGGTCCTCTTTGTGTTCAATAAGTCTTGTGAGTATCAAATTATCCAACCTTCCTTTCTTCATTATTTGCACTATAAGGTTCAACTGTCTCTTCCTGCTGTTAAGCAAAAATAGTCTTTTTCTTTCCATTTTCTCTAAAACTTCGTCGATGCTTACATGTTTCGTTCATCGTAATCTCAGCATCCTTCTATAGTTTCTTAAAGTCTTTTCATCTGTTAGGACAATGCCCAGCATTCACGTCCATATAGGATCACTGATATTACATTACATTTTATTCTTACTTCATTTGTTTCTAAGTTTTTGGAAGACTTTTTTTCGCTATGCCAATGCCTCTTCGGATTTCAGAGTCGTACTTTCCGTCCTCTGTTAAAACATTTCATAGATATTTAAATTATTGTACATTATTTTGGTATCTCCAATTTGTAATTTTCATGTGGGACTGTTCCTTTTGCCTACAACTAGGCATCCCCTCATCTTGAAATTGATGTTGAATGTAAGGCAATACCCACTGAAATATATGGAAGAAGTTTTGAAAGTTTTACGAATCAGCAGAAAGTGTTTTTGATCGAAATCGGATCTAATGTTTTCTTTAAAGCAGATATTGTACATTCAATTTACCAAAAATAAAATTCTGATCATCTGCAAATTTTATGGCTAAAAGGATTATACTTTTCTTGAAAATCATTTCCTTTTCACTAGAAAAATCCTTAGTAAATGACTACACATTCTTCCTCAATCAAAATAAAAAGCATTGAGCAATGCATTTATGCAAAAAAACACCTCATATCAATTTCACGTACAAAGTCGTACGTTCCTAATAACGAATGCATGTCCTTAATTAAACGTCTTTCCTCATTATCTATTTCCTGTTTATCGAGTATACTTCATACTTACTATTTACATACTTTTATTAAACGTTTTTTAGTAGTTGGTTATTTGGTTGTTTTCTTTTATGGCATATAAACCTGAGTGGGTCGTTTAATGCCAACAAAATTTTTGGTTTGGTTTGGTTTGTTTTACGGCATATAAACCTCAGTGGGTCATTTAATGCCAACAACATTTTTGGTTTGGTTTGGTTTGGTTTGTTTTACGGCATATAAGCCTCAGTGAGTCATTTATTGCCATCAAAATTTTTGGTTTGGTTTGGTTTGTTTTACGGCATATCAACCTCAATGGGTTATTTAATGCCAGCAAAATTTTTATTGTTGGTAATAACTTTTTTGAAAAATGTATTTCTGGTAACATTTTTTTTTCCTTCAAAAATCTATTTCTAGTAATATTTTTTCTTCAAAATGTATCGCTGTTAAAAAACGCATAGCTGGTAATAATGTATTGCTGGTAATAATTTTTACAAAGTATTTCTGGTATTAAAACCTATTTTTACACTTTCATAATATTTTAACCCATTTTCGGGGTTAATTATTTGCCCATAGCTGGGACCCTAACAGGTGCTACCACCCTGGATCAAGGTGGACCTGGGAACACCAGCAATTAAGAGGTGGTTCCACGCTCCTCAAAACCTCCTGATCAGAGGCCTTGCTGTTGGACTTAGTTTATCGTCATACCCAGGAGGCGGATGTAGTTTGTCGTCATACCCAGGAGGCGGATGTAGTTCATTGTCATACCTAGGACGACGTTTTTTTAGTAGATACTCGTATTTTAGTTGTCACTCCGTTTATTTATTAAATAGTATATTTATTTATTTTCGTCTACCAGCCTGACTATACGAGAAATCTTATTAGAGAAAAAGATGCGCTCTCCGACAAGATTAGAACCTGTGTTTCGTTCGAGGAAACCGTCATTAGATCTTACGTACTTTGACCTCTCATTTACAGTTGACCTCTCATTTACGGTTGACCTCTTATTTACAGTTGACCTCTCATTTACAGTTGACCTCTCATTTACAGTTGACCTCTCATTTACAGAGTGCGTCATTGAACAAGCAAAAATGAATAGTGCCTTTATACACAAATGTTTCTCTGACTCTTAAAAGAGACATATCTTCTCAGTTTTGTATTCTATCGTAAACGATGCGTAAACAATTCTATTTGTAAACAAAAGGTATGAATTTTTTATTTATTAATCAGACAGATTTTTAAAATATCAAATATTCTTGTTATATTATATTTTTTTATTAAACAGTAACAATCGGTCAAAGGTGATAAGTCCTACTTAAAAAAATTGAGCCACCAACAAGAATCGAACCTGTGCCCCATCAGAGAAACCACTTTTTGTGCCAAGAGTATTTTACCAGCAATCTTGGCATTGCATATTGAAGGAAATTACCTGCTTGTCGCTGGGACTTCTACGAAATATAAATAGAAGTCATTTTTAAAACGAATTTTTTTCCGACATTATTTCTTAGTGCAATAAACGTTATTTTAAGTGGACGGCGTGATTCTTGGACGACCCGTCGACGAAACTCTCGATTCGGGATGCTGAAGGTAATATCAATCAGCTAAGTGGCAAACCTTTTACTTATGTCTAATTTTAGTGTTAAAGAGAAATTCTATTACAAAATATCAGTGTAGCTGTGTTCCGTAGAATAGGCATCCTTCTGTTTGAATTAAAAAGCATTTCCTGAAGAAATACTTTAACACGCTTTTCTCTGTGACTGAACTCGTTATTGGTATCGTTCATCAGAATCAACCATGTTGATTACCATTGAAATGACAAAAAAAGGTTAACATTTCAATGTACATATTCTATCCTTTTGTCTTGTACCTGATACGCCACCCCATAAATTCGTATATAGATTGACTTATCTTCTCCAACCAGCTACATTGATACGACACATTAAAACTGCACCAGACAGAAAGTCATATCGCCATTGCCATTGCTACTGCCTATTCAATATCAGTTTCATTCCAACATCTGTACATCATGAGTGTTTCTATGTCGTACACAGCAAGATTCTTTTCTTCTGTTTAGGCATTCGTTCTGTCATTTATTTCTCTACACAAAAATAGACACAGGCGTTTGACAAGGATATCACCGGGTTTTGCCATTACATTAAGAAGTGATCCTGATTTTTGTGTTTGTTTGATTTTGTTTAGCGGCATACCAACCTGTATGGGTTATTTAATACCGAAATATAAATATATTGAACGAAATCGTATGCATTCAACTACCGATAAAATGTATTGCTGGTAAATTTGCTTTAAAATGCCTTGTTGGTTATTTTACTATAATGGTGGTTATTTGTATATATATATATATATATATATATATATATATATATATATATATATATATATATATATATATATATTAGTGGAAATATACATACATATGCAAAATATATAAATACCCATACATGTATATTTTCAGAAAAAAATTCCAAGAGGAAGAATCCAGGTAGAACTCAATGTCTAGGACAGAGTAAGGATATAATAAAAAGGCTTAAACACTAATATTCCATGGTCATAATTTATTCCATTGGAATCGTAAATACGATCCAATTCATCAGACCTACAAATTCAAAAAGAAAACAGAAAAAACCCAACTCCGGAAATATATGGTTGCTGAGGGCTACAATGGATAGAATATTGGGAGAGGTAGGATACCAGATATCTTGATGGGATACGGTACATAAATATAAGGAAAGATAAAAAGAGGATTTCGTTAGAAACAAAGAGAATACAAGAGGGACAGAAGAAATCAGCGCATACCCTACCTAACGAGCTTATAGAAGATGGTTGGCAGAACAGGGATTAAGAGAGATGGCAAAAAGATAAACATTACCTACGTCTTGAAGGGACACGGCGCGGAGGAGGAGGAGAATAATAATAATAATAATAATAATAATAATAATAATAATAATAATTGAGAGTCCATTTCATTTTGGAAACAGATTTTCGTTCCTGATTCTGCCCGTTTCTATCTGATTTCTTTTGATGGGCATATTCAATTTTTAATTGCTAATGCTTTGAGTTATTCATCCTGATTCTGTAAGTTCATCTATAAATTGTTTTTTATCCCTATCTTTTTTTTTTCATACTTGCATCAGATTTGACTCTCAGTTTACATCCTTTGCTATATTCCGTGTCGGACATTTTTTCTCCAAAGGGTATTTTAATACTTTCCCTTCTCACAGCACGAGACATATTTAATTTCGCTAAGCCATAGAACACGTTAAAGTCTTTAGAAAAAAATATGACAAACCAGAAAGGTGTTTTGTGATGTGCTTCATCCGAGAGGATTTCATCGGACACGGCTTTGTTGAGGTCGCCACGTTTACACATGCGCACGAAACGAGAGACGCGGGTAGATTCAAAATTTTTTAAAAATATTTTTGAAAGAATATTTTTTTCTCAATCTAGCAAAATTCATCTGTGTTCCTTTTGTCTCCATCACCTGACTATCCTACACTGTGGCAATATAAATTCTACCAAGAATAGCGATGTATTGTAAGATATAATGTTAAAAGTCTACAAAGAGTTTTATTTAACTGTAGACTAAAAAACTGGTGTTTGTTGAAGAAATGCATATAGAGAGACCAATTTTCCTTCCATCATTTTAACTGATGTTAAACTTCAAAAGAACAACCAATTGCACCTCATTGGTCTCGCTTTTTACTGGCATGAAGTGGAAAGGTTATATTGAATCAACTGATAGGTCAGGAATGTTTCTTGTGTGGTCCCAGACATGTTTTCTCGTCAGAATCAATCTATTGAATATTGCTGTCATATCTGGTCTGGTGCACCTGGTTATATATCTCGAGGTTCTTGAGAAAATTCAGTCTACATTATGGGCCCTGACCTGGTATTTCGATTCCATTCACTTTCCCAGCGATGTGACGTGGCTTCCCTCTGTCTTTTCTATAAATATTTTAAAGGCAGTCGTTCAAAGATCTCCTTCTTAGTATCTCGACCATATATAACTGATATGCTGCCTGTACTTTATGAAGAAAAAACATCCCAAAATAATGATGCTGACACCACCAAATTTTATTTATAGAACTGTGTGCCTTTGTTTGAAGATATCGCCATCTTTTCATCACTACATGATTTCTATAATTACGTCCAAACAACTCAATTTTGCTTTCGTCTGTCCATAATAATCATTCTAAATACGATTTTCCCTTATTATTATGTTCACGAACGAATTCCAACCTGTCATCTCCGTCTCTTTTCAATAGTAGTGGAGTTTTCCGTGGGGAGCGTGACTTCATATTGTTCCTATGAATTTCATTGCTCTATTGTCCGTTTAGTAACACAGATTCTTGATGAAAGCAAATCATCCTGCAACTCTTGATGAGTAACCATTAGATTTTGTCTAATTTGACTCATTAATTTTCTCGAAGATCTTGAAGAAATCTTCCGTAGAGCATCTTTCTTTCTTTGGTTTTTAACAGTTTCGAGTTTTTATACCTTGCAATGAATAAAATAATGGTAATAAATGGAATATTCAGATAGTTTGAGATTTTCCTGTAACTTTAATTTTTTTCCCATAGTGTAACAATCAGTTATTTTTGCAAATTTATCATTTCCTTATTTCTTCAATGATGAAAACCTTCTTGCATGAGTATCAGTTACAGAATGTTCTGTTTGTCATTTTAGACGAAACGTAACTATTGATAACATTCTTGTAACATTCCAGAATATTTCATTTGACCAATCTAGAATATTAAAGCAATTTAAAAGTTTTAAAATCTGAAATTTGTATTGTACAAATACTTTTTCACCCATTAATATGGATAAATGAGATTTATTTCTATTAAATCAATTTCTTTCTGTTTTCTATGAATATTTAGTTATTATGCATCTGTGTACATTTAATTATCTGAAAAGTATGTTTATTCATTAGTTTGAAATACAATAAATTAAACATTTTATGTGAACGAATATTTGTGCCCCCCCCCATTGTAAGGTGCGATGGATAAATACTCACCATTTTTAATTTCGCGCATGCGCTTTCGATTCCACAGTATAGCAGTGTCAGTTGGACACCGTCTGTGAAAAAAAGATCATCATGACGCATTTCACTTCGCCAGAAATTTAGAATTCGGCTGTACTGTTTGAAATTCGCTCCGAAAGAGAGAATACGAACATTTCAGCATGTTTGGGTTTCAATCTGTACAGTGCAGAAGATTCGGAAAGATTTGGAGCCAACTTGAAGTAATCACTAGTGATGGCGATTTTTTTTCCTGGGTTCATCTTCCCACAGGACCTCAGCCTCGACACGGTGGCATACATCAAGTGTTACTCTGGGTCAAGAGGGCGCCTGATGGGAGATCCTATGTTTGGCAAGACTCTGCACCATGCCACAAAAGCAGGAGAAACCAGTCATGGATATCAGACAATTTCTGCAACCACTTTATCCCTAACATCTGGCCATCTAACTCCCCATAATGCAACGCGCTTGATTATTATGTGTGGGGTGCAGTAGAGTGAGAGACCAACAAAACTCCTTGTAACGCCAAAGATGACCTGAAGACATGGATTATGGCAATGTTTGCCAACTTAAACAAGGGCACCGCTCAGAGGAGATGCAGGAGATTCCGAAGTCGTCTGGAGTCCGTGGTTAAAGCCAATGGTGATTTTATTGAATAAAGTTACTCTTTAGTATTTCAAGATATTTGTGTGCAATTTTGGTAAATATATCTTTTAAAATGAGATATCAATTTTGCTTTCCTTTTTGCGTAATTTCGACGACAATTTATCCATCGCACCATGTATATGTCCCTCTTACTGAAATGTAATTAATATCATAGACATCTATAATTGTAATTGCATTAACAGTCCAATAAATTAAGTTATTATCTGTCTGTTGATATCATTTGTGCTGTAATAGATTTATGTTTATGGTGAATATATTACAATTGTTTGCATTATCCCGGCAGAAGGCCTCTCCTGATTAAATTTGTAATTTCATACGCATTGCAACGCTTATTGTCTCTACTGCCGGAAGTTTTAGTTTTGATTTGTTTTTACCATTCAGACATTGCTTAATTTTAGCGTACACACATTCACGGATATGCATACACAAAACACACGCGCGCTAATATATATATATATATATATATATATATATATATATATATATATATATATATATGTATGTATGTATGTGTGGTAATAATATAGTTTTTGGTATGCTGTATTTATGGATAAAAGTAGTCAATATCAAAGAGAGTTTTCAGGTGTATATACATTGAAATATAAAATGTAAACACGAAAATTAATATTTACTGTGTTACTTAAAAATCGAAAATAAAAAAGGAATTTCTTGTAAAGAAATGACAAATGTATATATATATGCACAGTATATAACGAAGACAACACCAATACTTTAAACGAAAAAATAAGAAAACCCTCGAAAATAAATAATAACAGAATCAAATATAAAAACCAAATTGTTGTGGATTCCGAGTTGAAATCCGGTACCAATAAATAACAAACGCCAGGAATGAATATATGAAAATAATGTATTAACGTAATAATACAAACTTGTAATGCAGGTTAGTAGTTCCAGGAATACGGGTTAGTAGCCATATATATATATATATATATATATATATATATATATATATATATATATATATATATATATACAGTCTTTGGTATTGAAGTATCGCTGAAGTATGACTTCTTACTGAGTCTACATGCTCGCTCACTGTGACACCTACAACGCTGTTACCTCACCCTCACTCTTCCGGTTACCTACAACCTTTTCTTTTACTCTGTCACTCTGGACTCGACTCGACTCGACTCGACTCTCCGGTCATGCTCTGTCGGTTCTTCACTGGCAGTAGTATAAGTATACACTGGGTGAGTCCATTTGTATAAAAAGTGGGTGGACCCCTCAACACAAATCAAAATAAAATAATAGAAACATTAACTAAATAATAAACAAAGTAACAAACTACAAATCCACATATAACCATAAGTAAATAATGTCAACAAACATACTTAAATAATGAATAAATACAATAGCAACATTGTGCAATAGCTGCAGCTAAGTGCATTCAGATTCGCAATAGTGGCTTTAGAATAATTTGAAATTATATATATATATATATATATATATATATTGATGCATGTTTCATTAAATAATATAGACAAGTTTTGTGTATTTATTTTAAGTAAGTTCTTTACATATTGTCTGATAAGCTTAATAACATTCTCATTGAAGGACGAAAGGAAATCACCATATTGATAAATTTTAAATCCAATCTAAGCTTTCGGCTTATATAAGCCATTATCAAAGATGACAATTACTTTTCACTATATCAACCAATACACAGAACACTAATTATAGTTTGTTTTTGTTGCATGAAAAATTTCAAAGCAACGACTAACGCGTGTATACGAGACGCGGATGCAAAAATCGCGTCGCAGCTCGTGACGTCAGACATGGCCACGCGACAGAAGTATTAAGTATGGGATGCCGTTGGTATAAACCAATGACTGCTGTTATCAATTATAGACATTTCAGAATTTTTGTGGAGATTTCGTAGTTTATTTTGTTCAGGTTAGGTTTCAACTGATTTATGTATATAGCTCCAAGAATTTTAATGTTTTTGTTTATTGTTTTCATGTTTAATTATAGTTGTGTTTTCAACGAGGATTTTCCGGAATTGTGTACGCGGCCAAATGCCTAAAAATGTTAGAATTATCATTCATTTAAAATAAATAGACAAAACTTGTCTATATTGTTTAATGAGACATGCATCAAGGAAAAACTGCTGCCTAAATATACACAATATATATATATAAACATATATTATTAAATATAATAGAGAATAAATCTCTATTATGACTAATCATGAGCCGTATATGTTTAAATAATGATCTGCTGTTTCAATACACCATGCGTATATATATATATATATATATATATATATATATATATATATATATATATATATAAACCTTTAAGATAATAAATTTGATGCCCACCATCATATATAATTAGTCGAGACAACACACATTCCTGAAGATTGAGTTCAATTTTATATTTACATCAGCTCTATCTCTGATATTGAGCACATTTACCGAAAAATATATCATATCTTAAGACTAAATTTTTATTAATACACACACACACACACACACACACACACACACACATATATATATATATATATATACAGGCAATCCAAGTGAATCCTAATAATATAAAATATTAAAAATGATCCACAAAAAGAGCTCAATGTATTTATTTAATAACATATAAATTACATAGAATATAAATCCAAATTTATCTTATAAACTAAATTTTGATTATAGAATATATAATATAAATTTATATATATATAGAATATAAATTAAATTTTGATTATGGTTATTCGATATATATATATATATATATATATATATATATTTTATATATATGTTCTTTCTTTTATATATATATATATATATATATATATATATATAAAGGTTTGTTAAATAATTTAGACATATCATATAGATTAGTTGTCTTTGTGACCCTTTCAAGATTCTTAGTAGCCTTAGAAAATACCAAAAGTTTCATTCAAAATGATTTCCTTTCAACAACTTTCAATCCTATCTGGGACCATTTCCAGGGGGTTAGGATGTCTGTGAATATGTACGTCTTTCTGTAAATTCCAAACACTTCAACTGTTCGCTTTTCTGCTGATGAAGCATTCTAGATTTCAAAGTTCCCGTATCTTTTCGTTTTTTTCCCCAGTATAAGGGTAGTAACTTTTCCATTTTTGCTCATACTTACCTATTTTTTTGTTTTATAATCATTTAAGTACTTTTTGCTATAATTATAGTTGACTTTATTTTGTGATTTAATTCTCTTATATAACGGGTTTTAACACACACACACACACACACACATATATATATATATATATATATATATATATATATATATATATATATATATATATATATATATATATATGTATGTATCGACGTATTTTAGGACTTTAAAGGTTATTTTTAGCAGATGAATATTTGAGTAGAGGCTCCTTTTATTTATTAAAGATTATGTTTATTTCTTTCAGTAGTATGGCCTGAATATTTGAGAAATCAAGGGAGTATTATTTTGGCTGGGGAAATATTTTGATGGAGCGACAAAATTACATAAATATACTGTTTAATAAATACACAGAACGTCTACTCAAATATCAGTATTCACATATTCAGTATTTATATATATATATATATATATATATATATATATATATATATATATATATATATATATATAGAGAGAGAGAGAGGTATATATTATTATTATCATTATTATTATTATGATATATACAATAGATACCTACACTAATTTTTGATATCTTTGTTTAAAATGATTTTTTATAAAAGAAAAAGCTTTCTTGAGGCTTTCATTTTAGCTTTAATTGAAGCTAATCTATTAAATCTACTATTTCCAGTAAGCAAAATACTCTGGCGTATTTCAAACAAAAATTATATTGACTGGAATCCTTTTTTGTATTTTTCTAAAATAAGCACATTTTTGTAGTCGTCTTTCATAACAATGTTATTTTCTGTATCAAAAATCTTGCAAAAATAAAATATATTTTTCTGAAAAGTTTTTTGAGTAATATTAGCTGAACTGATCTATAATTAATCTGATTTTAAAAAAATATCTACTTTAAGTTTAAAATTACAGAGAAATGGATTTTTAAAACAAACAGTAGCGGTGATTTTTAACTGGCATAAGCCATTATTACCAAATTAACGCTTGGTTTCAAGTACTGAGAAGCTGTTGACCGTTTTATTGTTGTTCTACGGAGATTTTGTCTGTTAACACATGATGTACGAAAATGACAGGCGATCCCCCTGTTTGTACATTTTTTAAGTAATCAGTAATCTTAAAATTGTTAGAAAATATTATTCGTCATCTAATTTTAGGAATGTTGACTTTAAATCTAATACAGTCATCGCTCTTATTTTCTGATAATGACGTGTATGGTCGACCATACTTTCAAAAGTAGGCACGTTACATAATATACATAATCAAATAAAATATTATTTAAAAAATATTGGTGCAATATGATTTGCATTATGATTGTCAATTTTTGATTAGTAAATATAGTTTTCACTTAATAATTATATCACATAACCAGATGAAAGTAATGCAGAATTTTTAAATGATTTATATGTCAGGAATTATCATAATTAAAATTTAAAAATGATGAAAACTAATCTTGTAAAAATTCATTATTCACCGAAAAATTAAATTTTCTGACAATAGTCTCTTAATAAATCTTATTTATAAAATCAATTATAAAAGCATTTCTGATAAAATAATGTCATACCTTCATTGCATGTTTCTATGATTCGGAGCAGATTTTCCGGAAATTAATAGTATTTTTTAAAAAATGGGTTTATTAACATTCTCCACGGAGTCCTGCTTTTAACTAATAAAAAAAAATTCGGATGAAAATTTAATTTCGCGAAATTTCATGAAATTAAGTGAGTGGCGGGTAACGTATATAAAAAAAATTATTTTTACCACGATTTTCTAAAAAAAAAAAAAAAAAAGTATTTCTAAATCAATGTGACTTTCACGTGAAAACGGCGCTAAAACACTATTCATAAATTTTACGTCGACCGCTAACGCAAAAAAAAATACAAGATCTTTCACTAATATTTCGAACGCGCAAGGAAATATTAAAAAAAGGTTATTAAAAAATACTTTGGACTTCCTCTTAATAATAACGTAATAATCTTGAGGATAAAACTTTTTTCATCATTCTAAGATGTTTTGCAGCGAAAAAGTGGAGGTAACTTATATATACATATATACACACACACACACACACACACACACACATATATATATATATATATATATATATATATAATGCGATGGATAATGTGTTGTCTAAATTACGCAACAATGAGATCTCATTTTAAGTTATATATTTATCAAAATAACAGAAAATATCTTGAAATACTAAAGAGTAAATTTATTCAATAAAATAGCCATTGGCTTCTATTACGGACTCCAGATGACTTCGGAATCTTCTGCAACTCTTCTTGTTTAATTTAGTGAATGCTGCCATAATCTTTGACTTAAGTTCATCATTGGTGTTACATAGAGTAACTCAACTGTACCCTGCACATAATAATCATCTGTGAAATTAGGGGTGATGTGACCGCAGAAAATGCCTAACATCCATGACTGGGTTCTTCTGCTTGTGTAGCATGGTGCAGATTCCTATTGCCAGACATACGGTACTCCAACAGCCTCGCACTTGACAGCCTTAAGGCAGTTGATATAGGCCTCCGTGTTGAATTTGAAGCCCCCACAAACAAATGAGGGAGTTATTTTCGTCAGAACGATCAGAGTTCTTCCAGCTGTCATACCTTCGTAATTACGATTAAACTCATCCAACTCTTTACAAATCCTCTGTACAATGATCTGCTCGACTCCCAAACACTTCGAAATGTTGGTATTGGTATTTCCGGCGCCAATGCCAAGCAGTACAGCATGCCGTTTCCAAATTTCTGGCGGAAGGAAATGCGCCATGATGCTTTGCTGTCGACAATGTCAAAAACAAAAGCGGATGCGCGAAATTGAAAATATTATAGGTTTTGAATTTAACCGTTTTCCTTTTTAATTTTTTATGGACAAGAATAAAGATTTGGGAAGGAAGACTATATTTTAAGAAAAGAGTTATTTTAAAAATCCTGGTTGGGGAAGCAGATCATATTTTGGTAAGATTCAATAGCGCCACTCTCAAGAATTTTCCGTCTAATTAAGTTACTTTCTTTTTAAATAAGCGTGGCATTCTTTAGATTCTAGTTGTGGTTATAATTATTTCTTTGTTTTAACTAATGCATTTCTTAAATTATCTATTAAATTATATATAATGCAATTAGCCCTGATCTGGCATCTCGTTTGCAGTCGCTTTCTCACAGACGTGCCATCGCCTCACTCTGTCTTTTTTACAAATACTTTCATGGTAGCTGCTTTCGCTGGTTCCCAGACTTCATAAATTTAAGTATTCTACTAGGCTTGCTCTCACCCTTTTACTGTCGAAACTGTTAAATGTAGCCGTCTCTTCTACTCCAATAGCTTCATGTCTCACAACTCTCGCCTGTGGAATCCCTCACATTTTCCTGTTTCCCTGACAGCTATAATCTTAAACTATTCAAATTTAATGTCAATCGACGTCGACAGATGCCTTGATCTATCCTTTTATCCTCCTCTATCACTCCTATTTGCTCTCGCTCCAACTCTCTTTAACCCCTTTTTGTTTTCATAGATATGTTTTTTTTTTGTTTTTTTTTTTATTATTTCAGCACGTTTGACCAGTAAGGAATAGTTGTGACAATTTATTTTATATCTACCTGCTTCCGAAGTAACATTGGTATGTCTTGATCTTATTGAACAAATAATTTTAGCTGTTAGTAGGTAATATATGGTTCGTCTGAAAAGTAACGGGATTGATGTCACATACAATTTATTTCAATTCCAAATAACAAACTTCATTTTCTCCCCTCCAAAGAACTCCCCCTTGAGTCTAATATATTTTTTCATATTTCTTTACCATGTTTCTATGCACTTCTGGAAGCATTCTTCTTGAATAGCTTCAGCTCCGTCGTTACGGCTCTTTTGATAGTTCTTCGCCTTCAAAACCGATTCATTTGATGATCACCATGAGCTGAGGGAAAAGAAAAAGAAAAGTCACATAGAGCAATATTAGGTGAATAGGAAGGTTGTTCCAGTAGGACGAGTTTTTTTTGGGTTTTTTTCTTTCTTTCTTTCTCGGCCACGAACTGCTAGATGATTAAGGCGTTATGAGAAGATACATTGTCGTAGTGATGAAGCCACGATTTGCCCTGCTACAAAAGCACGTGAAAAAAGAAAGGAAATGGTTGCAAAGAGTCAAGGTACCATGTTAGATGATAAGACAATTCGCTTAACCCCCTCACACAGCACATCCAGTCCCGTTTACTTTTCAGACAGACCTCGTATTACATGTTTTTATTTACTTTATTTTATTATTTGCTGTTGTTATCAATGCCATTATATATATATATATATATATATATATATATATATATATATATATATATATATATACATATATTAATATATATATATATATATATATATGAACATGAATAAATATAGATTTAATGTGTGCTATATTTATGGGATAAAGTGCTCACTATCAGAAACAGAGCGTATCTAAATATAAAAGTGAATATTGAAGTAAACATCCTTGTGTAAGAAATGCTTCAACTGAAAATAAGTAGAGAATGCTAGTCTAAATTAAGCAAGGAAACATGTCCCTTATATATATATATATATATATATATATATATATATATACAAGGATGGGTAGAGAGCGTTTACATGTGGGTAAGTACGCACAGGCACACTTTTTTTTTTTTTTTTATTCGGTACAAAAAGTCTTAGAAAGTTATTAATTATCTCTTCTCCCTGCGGCATGCTCGTAGTTAATACTGTGGTATTCTTTGTTATTTCGCCTTGGTTAGCAACCAGTAGCTCGGAGATGGACAGCAATGAACTGAAAACAGCTTGGCTTCGGGGCTGGAAAATCCATAACATTAAACGAAATTATAATAGAAAACGCAACAGGCATGCCTAGCGTGTCCATATTCCCCAACCAGGAATCTACAGAGTAAAAGTCAAAAACACCATTTTGAAGAATAGTTTCTCAACATGGCGCACATATCATTTTTGAGAATTGTTTTTTCTATCATGACGCATACAATATTGCAAAGATCTCTTCCACAGATGAGACAGATTTTTCTAACATGGTTCTTATCGATATCCTGATTACCTCACTATTGTCCGTGTCGCGGATAATATAATTATTTCCACGGATTCAAAATAATTAAAACGTACTGCAATAATTTAAATATCTTTTGTGAATTTTAATTTTGGCTTTAATTTCAAATATTTAAATCAGGTGTTATAGATTATATAACATACAATATTAACTGGCTTCTACTATGATTGTCGAAAGAACAATTTGAAATCGGAATGACCTAGTATATCTCAAGTATGAATGACCAAATATATTTGAACCATTTCTGACTATAAAAGCTCATAGACTACAAAGTACCAAGGGAAATCATTTTATTATGTTCTTAATTATTTTCCGCACATTTTAATTAAATCTTTTCTGGGTATCCTCAGAAAAATGCTGTCTCATTGGATTTTCGGCTAATTTACATTTCCCGATTAATAAAACACGAGTTTTCTACTAATCGCATTTCAGAAATAACGAAAGAAACAAGGAAAAAAACAGTTTTAAAATACTTAAAAAAATATTTTCAGGTATTTCGTATTTTTATTTTCAAATTAAAAGATCATTTTCTGGTTGAAGTTATAATAAAATCCAAACGAAGAGACTTTATGGCTTTATGCAAATATAAATTGTTTTAGTGATCAAAAGATAATTTATTGAGATTTCAGGAAAGTAAATTGGGATTTGATCAATATAAATAAGATTTCCACAAATCTTTCTTAAAAATATCGATTTCATAAATAGAGTGCTAGAAATGTTAATTATCAATAAATAAATACCGAAAATGTATTATGGTATTTTAACAAATTTCTAACTAGATTTTCAAAATGTCGGTATTTCTCGCAGTAAAATTATTTTTTAATTAAACCGTCTAGTACTAACGTTACCTGCTGACATGTTTGCCACCCAATCTGTCACCTATAGACAGAGGAAGATGGTTCCATGCTGTTTTTCTAAGATATTAGCCAGAAGTGCATGAAAAAGATTCGACTGGAATTCGAACTCGGTTTGTCGAATTCACTATCGGCTCCGATGAATGCTGCACCATCCGTATATAAAATGATATGCGACATAGAAAAAGGTTAAAAAGTCAGATAATATACTAGTGTTTGTTTATGTGCTAAAAGGCAGAGTATTTCTATTTTATTGTATCTACTTCGTTGAAATGAGCCTAAAAGCAACAAGGAACCAATATTTACACATCAGGTTTGATTGATTTTTACAGATACAAATTCTACTATTTATTTATAACGGGTGGGAGGATATGGACATGGATTCGTACCTTTTTCTGTGCGTCAGTGAATGTAACGAACCTGGCTGGTATTCGAAGTCTGGTCTCCGTCTTCTCATTCTGTACACATCCTTAACTTAGCGCATCGATCGACATTTTCCTTTTTATGAACACGTACATCCACTTATTGATACGGTTACGTCTTCATTTATGCATGTTAATAAAAAAAAACTTTCATAGCTTATGATGACGAAAGAGAACTATGTCTGTATTGAATAAAAAGTAATTTCTGAATTTAAGAAAAAAAAAATTCGGGTCTTTGTTATTTTTGTTTCTTTTGTTTATTGTTATTATTTCTGTAAATTTCACACCCTCGAATTGTTAATTTTCAATACGGAACTAATTATTTGTTTGTTCATCAAGCTATGCTACCACTAATGTGCAGCGTATGTTTTTATTTGCTAAGTTATATTTATCCGGCCTCCCCACCAAGGTAGGAGGATGACACCAAGTCGTTTTAACGTGGAAAACACAATACACATAAGTATACATATGAGACAAAGACATTTTTCCCAGTTACCTCGACCACATTTACGCTTGCATCAATATTACACCGACGTTGAAATCTCCGGGCATGGGAAACTTCTTCCGTCTAAAATAGGCAGACACTTTTACTCCACTTCCAGCACAAAGTTTAACTCCTGTACCAGGTAAGTATTTTATTTGCTAGGTAATGCTTCCACGATGACTGTAAAACAGCTGCTAATTTGTTGGAATTTTATTCTCCCAAATCATTTGGCTTAGTTCTTGTTTAATTGAAATATTGTCAACTTTTAAGTATTGTGCCCACAAAAACTCGTTACGTCAAAAGGCCATCCATTCCCTTGAAACCGCTATTAAAAACACTTTTGACTCCATCTGCATTGTTTATTTACAAGATTATAAAAATATATGAACCAATAGAGTGCGATATTTACAGGTGTACAGTATATAAAGTACGATACATTAGCGCGTGCGTGAGAAATCTATTATTTTGATTAATATAGCCATATTAAGTATATATTTATTTATGCTATATATACATGTTTATAGTATTTACATTATGACCATAACTACTGGCAGTTACTATAGTGGTTTTATAACTAAAATATAATCCCTTCCCATCTACGGAAATCATCTTTAACTTACCACCCTGGTAGTCCGTTGATGAGGAGTTTGTCTGTATTTAGATTTTATAAAGATTTATTGTTTATCATTTTATAAAAGAAGCATTTTAAAGAAATATTTTTTTTTATTAAAAACATATGAAATATTACAATAATTATCAAAATATATAAACTAAATACAATGTAATATTTTGCGGTATAAATTACAGACATTCTCTAATTATACACCAGGCAAACTTTGTCAAGCCAATGAATAGCGAGATACACAATCAAAATATTGAGTTATTGTGGTCTCCCCTAAAATCTAAAATGAAAAGAATTTTTTGTCTTCAGAGGAAGAGATGATTTCAAATTATTTTACTGAATTTATATGACCAGAGAAAATGAAAGAAATGCCCGCAAAATGTTTTTTTCATTATTAATTACAATTGCTTGTGGTTGTGTCTTTAATTTTTTTTTATCACAGACATTTTTATAAATTTATTAGTTAAATAATATTCACTTATTTATTTCTTTAGAAAGTGGCAAATAATAAATATTTCATTATAGTTGCTTCAAATATTCTTTATAATCTTGTAAATATAAAATTATTCTTGTAATTTAACAATCTTATAAACAAATAATGTCGAATATCTTCGTTGTCAATTTTTAAGAAAAAAGAAAATGTATAAAACACTTTCTAATATGTTTGGATTTTATTAAATTTCTAATGATCGCTTTAAAAAAATAAAATAAGCCTCGCTGTGGAATCCAGTGTGTAACGGTGTCAAGGAAATAACCGTTCTTTTGAAACAACGTATGTTTTTCCTTTTTTTTACGAGTACGAAGCTTAGAGAGTACCAAAATATCTTTGTGATTATCTTTTTATTTTTGCTTTTCGTGCGAATGTATCATTTACTGACGTAGGTCGTTGCTTATGTCTGTTGTATTTAATTAACATTACGAACTTTTAAAGGAAGTTTATTAAATTGATGCTTGTTTTTTGGGGTTTTTTTTTTCAATCTATGAACATCTTCAGGACATAGCTGATCAGGACTGTCGACATCTTTTCTGCACCTCGTAGGTGCAAGCGAACTTTGGTGCATTCCTATCTCTATTTGTATTCCCTTTGCTATCCATTCGCACAAATAAACTGCGAGCTTATTTACATTGTTCAGACTGCAGCCCTCATTTTTATTGCCATATTCACAACGTTTCAGTCGTTATACGCTCCACCCTTCTTCAGGGGATTGGAAGGAAGGCCAGAGCGTACAACGGCCAAAACGTCCTGAATATGACAATAAAGATGAGGACAACAGCCTGAACAATGTAAACAATTATAATACCTCATCTCAAAAATATAAACAAATTGAGAGCTGTTTTCCTTACTTTCCTCCATTATGGCCGCTGAGTGTTAAATTCTACAAATCCTCCTTCCTAGTCCTAGTTTTCAAAAGTCTCTTTCCGATTGTAAGTATAAAAATCCTTTTTAGTTCCTATTTTATGTAGAATTCTCTTCTTTTTTATATGTTCAGTGCCTAGGGTTTTCATCAGTCATCTACTAACTATATGTCTGTACCCTCGAGTCCTTTCTGTATCTGTGAGTAAATTGTCAGACATTCACTGTCATATAACGAGCCTCAGCCACATTTCGTTGAAACACCCGTTCCCGTACGATCACCTAAGTTAAGCAACGTCGAGCCTGGCCAATACCTAGATGGGCACCTGCTTGGGAATACGAGGTGCAGTAAACTTGGAAGTGTAATGGATAATGGCTCGGAATTGTTAATCAGAGAGTCGAGTTAGATTTCCAGTTGGGTTTGCTATGCGCAAATGCCCTTGGAGAAAGTATCGCCTCCTTCAGCTATGGGTTAATTAGTAAGGTTTGCTTCACTAAATCATTATTATTTAAAAATGAATTCTTACTATCTAAAAATATTTTCTAGCTTTAAATAACCTGAAAAGGGTTGTATAACGCGTTGAAAACGAATCAATCAATCAACTGCCATATAAGAGATTCGATATTTCTTCGCAGTATTTTTTCTTTGATTTTAATGGACTTTTGCCATTTTTTTTATACTTTGCTGGGTTCAAAGAAGGTTTATTTGGCTGTTATATGGCTCTTTCGGACATCTATGTCACAAGTCGGTATGCATACTGAAGAATGCTCGCATGGCCGAGAATGGCTAGGTTTCTGATCTTGAGATACGGTTTCAAATCTTACCATAATGACGTCAGCTTGGAGAGACGAAGTGACAATCGCCATAATGCAAAAATACAAGCGCACTGGCCTTCTTCATCTAAATTCCACACCAGATATTTTTTCTCTCCCTCTTTTAAGCATTCTTCTTCTATCTGCTACATCCCTTCAGAACGAGGACAAACATGGCTCTCCACAACTTCCTGTCCTTTGTGACTCTTAATAAAATTTGTCTTTTTACTACCTACCTTAATTTCTGTTCTTAAAAAAACCATTTACACAACTTCGTTAGATCAGGTATATATTACTTTCTTCAATCCATCTTTCCTTCTTTATGTCCACTCAGTGTCAAATCTTCTGTAAAACCTCTTTCCGCGTTATGGGCACTAGAAATTTAACTCTCTCTCCCCTATATTAAGTATAAATGTCCCTTTTGTTTTCCTTTTCTCTAAACATTTTCCCGTTGTTCATATGTTCAGTCTTCGGTATTCGCAGCATCCTTCTGTAGAACCACATTTGTGTTGCATCAAGTTGCTTCTTTATCTTCGAGGAAATAGTCCAGCATTCACTGCCATATACAAGTATCGATATTACATAACAGTTCAGTACACATTTTGTTTCCAAGAAAATTTGTCTGTTTCTTAATACTTTGCTTAATATTTGAAAAGCATCTTTCTGTGTCGCATTTTCGGTGTCGCATTTTCCATACTTTGTTAAAAATATTCCCAGAGATTTAAATTTTTGTATTTGCTTGATTTTGGTATATCTAATACGTAAGTTGCATGTCGGTCTCTTTTGGCGATAAGCATGCATTCTGTCTTCTTCCAATTGACAATTAGTCCTTTCTCCCCTCTTTTCTTTGCTACCCTCTTCTTTTAGTTTCCGTTCTGTGTCCGCTGACAAAACTATGGCATCTGCATATATAATGCTATTAAAAGGATATGGCCGCCAATAATGATTCGTGTTAGGATTTCGAATTATATCAGGATTTATTTACTGTTAACTTTGAATAAGTCCGGTGAAAACGCACATCTTTTTCTTACGCCCCTTTCAATTTGTTTGTCTCTTTAGTAAATTCATTTTCTAAATTGAATTTAAATTTATGTACTTCATGGAGTTTTTACTTTTGCTGAAAAATATACATGCAGTCCTTTTACAATTTATGTTTAATCTTTTGTCCTTGCTTCCTTTTACTAGCTTCTGTAGTAGGAGTTCCTATAGTGTACTTTCAACGCCTGCTATCAACGCTGAGTCATCTCCATAAATAATCGATAGGATATTTAAAATGGACGATTGCAAAGCAAAGAAACTAAAAGACGCCGTTGTTGTAAAACAGGTTAGATCTGTGGTTGTTGATCAAATATAAATGTGAAAAAGGAGTGATATAGCAAACTAGGCATATTTGGAAAACAATATCGTGTCATTATATTGAAAAATATTCGTTACCAAGCAATTCAGAAGGATACTGTTCCTACGCTTTTCTTCAGTATGCAGTGATTGCCGTTAGCAATACTCACAGCGGAAGGCGCGTGCTACCAATTGGAGATGTCCAAACCAATCAAACACATTTAACTATGTGGGAATGTTACAAAAGACGACGAGAAATGTGACACAGAAATCCGAAGTTACATTTGAATAGAAAAAGATGCCTCCCTAAAACTAAACAATGTATTAAGAAATAAAATATTCGTGAGAAACAAAATATAGAGTATTAAAATTCAATGTAATCCTCCTATGTGACAGTGGAGGCTGAAGAGTTTTACTACAGCTGAATAGGTGGCAAGTGGAAACAGAGCCGAGATTCTACAGAAGGATACTGAGAATATAACATCGACGGAAGTTATCTGCAAAGAGGGAGACTTGCGTAAAAAGGGAATTAAAAGTTTACACTTGCAGAAAGAGATAAAATTTCTGAGACGTTTAAGGATGAAATGGGTCTTGATGAGTTTAACTCACACAGGACATTTTTAATACTTGAGAAGCAGTGGTGAAACTTTTTGTAACATACCAAAATAGTATATGTAGATCGATGCCAGAACACAGACTGGATGTGATAGTAAAAGAACAAATATTATTTTGATCTACAAATGGTCCACATGTTCTCCCACAAGCCACATAAAAGAAGAATATATATTTCATAAAATTATATTGCGTTAAATTCGATATTTGTTTATATCAAACACTTGATTAACATTCGTAATGTCAGAGTTTTATTTGTAACTACCCTAAACACCTATATATATATATATATATATATATATATATATATATATATATATATAGAGAGAGAGAGAGAGAGAGAGTATTCTCAGAGATGCACTAGAATCCAAAAGGCAATGTTAAAAGAAAGAGTTATTAAAAGATGTAATGTAGCATAATAAAAAGATATTAATAACTTAACACCATAAAAAAAGCATGACGCTGTCCAATGCAACACGCCATAGAATTTCGGATCAGACATGTGATATCGATTTTGTTTTGACTAATTGTCTTGTCATGACATCTGGAGCCAAAGTTTCTTCACTGCTGTCATGATATTTTATGATGATGTGCTTTTTTGTAATAGGATTTTTTTAATATTTCCATCGACTTTTGTCTGCAATTTTTATTTTAAATAAATCGATTTTTTACATGGAAAGACATTCAAGAATTCAAAGACATTACAGCTAAAAGCTGAGTTACACTCCAGAAGTATGATAGATAGATAGATAGATAGATAGATAGATAGATAGATAGATAAAAAAGCATTATAGTATATAATATCGATATTCCTTTATATGAAAATCTTAGTGAAATCGCAAAAATATAACAGTGAAAAAATTGATTATAATTGACGTAAAATGAATGAGATTAGCCTTAAAAAATTGCCTTTTTCCCTCCTGATGAAGGAAGATTTGTTTTTAAGTATCTTATATTTGTTTTGAGAGTTTATGATTTTGGGTAGTTCGTCAGGTTGAGGACTTTTCAGCACTGACTGATATATAAAATAACATGAAAAATTTAAAAGAAAGAGAATTCAGCTGAATCAGTAAATGTAGTCACCGATATGCAAGCATATAATATTTTTACATAGAATGATTTTTTTTCTTCCGATGGTGAAATGAAATTTCTAGACAAATCTTGTTACTGCTAATGAGTATCAGACAAGAACCTGAGGGAATATTTTGAAATAAGATTAGCCGTTCAGATATCTTTTTCTTTTACTCTTATGCAAATTAAGTTATTGTATGAGCATTATCTTATGTTGATTTCAACACCATTTGACCGAGATTTGTTCTCCAGTTAAATAAGGAGATGCTGGATTTGTCTTCATTTCGAACATTTTTATTTAGTAGGACGACTTTAATTGTTCTTAACCAGGAAATTTATGTACGAGGTCTTTACTTGTCTCATGACCTGAATTCTTTTTCTAAAGCTGTTCTTACTGGTGTTTCTATAGACCTTCTCATTACATGTCTTAAGAAGGTTCGCTTTTCTACTTTTGCTCAAGGCTTGCATTTAGATTTATAGTGAATGATTCATTTTCTACGGCTTATCAACCTTTAAAACCAGAAAATTATTTTAGAGATAATAATATTTTGTGCTGTTTTTGTTTTTTTTTGTTTTTGTTTTTTTCTTAGATAATAATTTAGTGATACAAGTCTTATTAATGAAACCATTGCTGGGATGGGAAGAAAAGATGGATTCATACATTTCCCAAGGGTATTTGCGCCTAAATAGATATAACGAACCCGACAGGAAATTGAACCTGGCTCTCCAGTTAAAAATTCACAGTCATTATTCATTACACCAGCCGCTCATCCAAAATAAAAGCATGTGTATTCTCAAGCGATCGTGATCCCTCTTCTAGTTATTGACAATGATTAACGTTGCTTAACTTCGGTGATCGTACTGGAACTTGTGTTTCAACGTGATATAGATGTATAACAGTAAATCTCATAGTATATGACTTAGTTGGAAATCTTATAAGTCCAGTGGATACTGAAGGCAATTCGAAGTAATTTTCTTATGGGGGCATAAATACTTTTCTCATCAGTACTCGTAAACTCACAAAAGTTCTGAAGTGTACCGAAATTCCCTTGGTATCTTTAAGGAGCTTCTGAGTTGTAGTTGATAGCAGATAATGCTTGATTTGAAAACGTCTTTGTGTTTCGAAATAGTTAAAACTTCGAATCTTTTTTTTGCTTTCAATGTCTTTCTCCGTGTTCTGGCAACTGCCTTTAGGAGTATTATCCTAGTTTTTTCTTACTTAAAGCATGGTCGCCATCAAGGAGACGAACCCGAAATACGATTTACAGGCCGGGGGCACTAAAATCAAGCAAAACATTTAAATATCTGGGAAGTGTTTTAACAGCGGACAAGAAGTGCGACGCTGAGATCCAAAGATGTATTGCGATGGCCAAAGACGCATTCCAAAAGCTAGACAGTGTATTACAAGACAGGAGGATTTCGTTGGCAACAAAGAAAAGAGTGCTGAACTGCTACCTGATATCTGTCTTTCTTTACGGCAACGAATGTTGAACAGTCTCCTCAAAGTTGAAGAAAAGACTCGAGGCAGCAGAGGTGTGGTTCTACAGAAGGATGTTGAGGATACCATGGACCAAACATGTGAGCAGATGAGTTTTTGGAAAGGTTGCAAACAAAAAGGAAACTAACATCAGGAAGAGGCAGCTGAAATTTCACGGACACATAATGAGAAAGGATGGCTTGGAAAATCTGATACTCACAAGGTGGATAAAGGAAAAGATGGACAGGGTGACTTACTTAACGAGCTTAATCAAGTGAATGGAAGAACAGGGTCTGGGAGAAATAACAAAAAGTCAAAGCTTATTGAGATCTACAGGAGACAGGAAGAAGTGGAGAGCCATGATCTCCTACGTCAGAGAAGAAGTTTATTCAACCAATACATGGCCAAGAACCACTCATTGTAAACAGTTACTGAACGTCGTTTATGATATGAACCTAAATGGATGAATTCGGGAGTGAAGGTTACGGCATATAGATAACGATTGACCCTACACATGAAGAAGTTAAGTGTTCATTTTTCCAGTAGGCATCCAGGCTTTGGTCTGTTTTAAAACATAATAGGTATTAGGAAGAAGTTTCGAAATAGACCCCCATGTACACACAAAAAGTGAGAGACTGATTGGGGCACGGTGGAGTAATGGATAGCGGCTTGGATTCAGGAGTCGGAGAGCCGAGTTCGAATCCCAGTCGGATCTATTACATTCACTTACATGCTAATACCCTTGGGAAATGTATGAATCCTCAAGCGTTGGATAAATAGCAGGACAGCTCGGGTTCTATAGCCTTGAATGGCAACTAGTCTACCCCAGAAAGAAACGGCAACCTACTGCGGGAAAAATCTGCTTCGTCAGTCATATATCGAAGGATACATGATCGGCTAAGCGTGTATCACACATGGCACAAGCGATTCTACTCTGCGGATGTATCAAGGAAGATCATGGCGTAAAGGTGGTTATTAGCTCCAATGACATCCAAGTGCAGATCATATGCAATCGATAATTCGAAATGACACAAATCGAAGAGAATCGAATTTTTAAGTATTTAAAGACACAAAGACGTTTTTAGATCAAGCACCATCCACCATTGCGTCCTTTTGCCAGACTAAGTTTAAACAAGTAAAATATTTACTAACGAGTACATTGTTTGAAATGTGTCCAGCAAAATTATCGAATGCAAATTACAAATGTCTATACGCCTGAGGAGAAAAACAAAAATAATTTCTGCACAAGTAAAATTTTAATTTGCATCAAAGGAAAATACGATTTTCTTATGTGAATTTTATCAAACATTATTTTTTTTAAATTCGTCTACGATTTACGACATAACAAATATTCAAAAAAGTAATGGCATATAGTTAAATCTGAAAAGACGTATTTCCTAAAATGAAATCATATAATAAAATCCCCATGCAGCAATCCAGAAAATTAGACAAATTTTCAAAGTGTCGATTTGTTGATTTGCTTCCCTGTCAGATTAGTTTTCCTTTATTCGCATTGGACCTGAAAGTTGGAAGCACAACTCCAGAAAACGGCTTTAGTCACAGCCCATATATTTTTGCAACAGCCCATATATTTTTGTGCTACACACGAATTTAAAAATGCATGATTCTGCACAATAATCACATCAACTAAAAAAAGATATTCGGATAAAGCAATGTTTCCTTTGTAATTGTCATACTGCTGCTTTATTTTCATTGTTTTTTTTTTTTGTTTGCTTTTTTCATTTTCCTTCTGCTGCTTGCTGAATTGTATTAGTTTCGTTTACACGAGTTTTACAAAAAGAAGTGAGCGGTCTTATTAAATGGTTAAACAATATATATTCTTGATAAAATGAAGTGAAGAATTAGTAATATTATTGATCCTGACCTGGAGTATCGGCTTCACGTTTCCACCGACCAAAATGCGGCTTCCCTGTGCCTTTTCTATAAATACTTTCCTGATAATTGTCTGTAAGAATTCTTCGCTGTGGTATCCAGATCACTTGCTGCATTTCATCAGCATGACTGATGCTAATCTAAAGGAGAGTGACTCGTTGTGCGTTCTAGGGCTAACATTTTCTGTTGACATGGTGTGGAATCAATTGCTAGGTTAGCTGCTAAGAAGGTTCTCGTACTAGACAATTTTTCCCTTCAGAAGATATCTTACTTATCTATAAGTCTACCATTCATCCATGCTTAGAATATTGCTAATATATATCGTCCGGTGCTCCTGCTATATATTTAGAGATTCTTGATAAACCCTGAGAAGAACCAGCAATGTTATTGGTTCTGACCATCTCGGAATCAGTCACTTTCCCACCGCCGTAAAGTGGCTTCCTTCTGCCTTTTCTATAAATGCTTTCCTGGTACCGATGAAGACCTCTCCTTTTATTTCTGTCCCTATTTTTCTTTAGATGAATTCCCCATCCCCTCCCTCGTTTGGTGGTTCGGGATATCAGTTATCTGGTGGTTGCGGAGAGGCTTATGTTTCGGATGTGATTTTCGTATTTGTTGTTCTGTTTGAGCGAGTATGTGTTTGACTGAGTGCATGGAATGAATGGGTGTTTTATATTATTAGAGTCCCGCATTGTTTTCGTCCAGTTAACTGATATTTCTGCCACATTTAAGGATCGTGTTTTGGTATTACTAACACTATTTTATTTAGTTTCTTGTAAATAGTTTTGTTTTCATACGGTTAATACTTATTGGGGTTTTTTAAATTGTTGTTTTATTCCCGTCGCCCCCACAGACAAAGAATTGTACATATGATGACTAGCTAGGATTTTCAGAGACAAAGTGGTAATATGGTGTATGTAGTAAGAAAAGTAAGTAAGAATGTGTTGTTATGGTATTAGGAATATTTTGTTATGTTTGGGTCAGTGTTTGTGGCTAGCTAATTTTAAAGTTAAGACAGAAGAAGACTGTCCTTTTCACCATTCCCCATTTTGGCCACATTTTGTAAATATTTACAAATAAATATCGCTCTCCGCTATGGTAACTAGACTCTATAAATTTAAGCACTGTACTAGATTGGCAACAAGGTCTTATCAATTGACAGTTGAAATGGCCAGATGTAACCTCAAATTCTATGCTAGCAGTTTCTTCTATCGCACTTCCTGCTTCTGAAATTTTCTTCTGGCTTCTAGCTTCCCTCTTTGATCTGGTGTCTTCTTTATTACTCTTCTATTGCTTTCTCTCCTTAATAATGTTATTTTTTTTTAATTTAACAATTAGTAACCTCTTGTTCCTTAGTGGCTTTATTACCTTGCATGGGGTGATATGAAAAAAATAGAATCAAATTTTGATTACTTTGTCCACACTGTCTACATTTAAATGCTTTGTCTCTAATATAAAGCGATCTTTGATCATAATTATAGCAAATTTTAAACACTATATTTATATACCTACACAAATCAAAATCTACAAATAAGTGTGTGTGTCTCTGTCTGTGTGTGTGTGTGTGTGTGTGTGTGTGTGTGTGTGTGTGTGTGATTATAATCCAAATGTATAATCTAGAGAAGAATTTGCAGTGTTATCGATTCTGACCTGGTATATTTGTTTCAGCCACTTTCCAACCACCATAACGTAGATTTTCTGCACTTTTCCATAAATAATTTTACAGATGGTTTTCAGCAGCAAAAGGAACAGCCAACATGCAAATTACAAATTGGAGATACCAAAATCAAGCGTGTAAAAAAATGTAAATATCTAGGAAGTGTTTTAACAGAGGACAGAAAGTGCGGCGCACTGGAATAGCGAAAGATGTCTTCCAAAAGCTAAGCAAAGTATTAAGAAAGAGGAAAATATCATTAAAAACACAAAAAAAAAAAAACAGTACTGAAATGTTATGTAATCTGACTCCTCCTATACAACATCGAATACTGGACAATATGAAGTGAAGCTGGACTTGAAGCATCAAAGATTTGGAATGATGCTGTGAATGTCATAAGTAGAATATGTGAGCGATGACGAAGTAGTAGAAAAAACGGTAACAAAAAGAACAGTTATATTTATCGTCACAAAGTGTCACTTGAAATTTCTAGTGCACATAACGAGGAAAGAGGACGTGGAAAATATGACCTTCACAGAGTATATAAAAAGAAAGAGGGATAAACGAAAGTAGCGAATAAGCTACCTAAAGAGCGTGTGTACATGTTTACGGAACAGGGTTTAGGAGAAATGCGAAACTTTACTAAGAAATTCAAAAGACAAGAAAATTGTGAATCGCCATGATCGCCAACGTCCTGAAGGAATATGGCATATAGAAAAAGTTATGATGAGTTTTCCCTTTTGGCAACTAGACTTTACATTTTTAAGGACAATACTAGATTGGTAGTGAGGTCTAATCATTTTAGAGTCGAAATCTCTAAACAGTTCCTTATCTCGAAAATATGGAACTGTCTTCCGGACTTTTGTCAAATCCAGTCAATTTTGCTCTTCAAAAGTTCAAAAGTAATGTCAGTTGTTAAATTTCCCTCTGAATGTTCTCCACTGCCTTAACCGAGTATTGAACTCACACTCTTTGGGTCCTGTCACTGGATCTAACCAACGCCTTTATCCATAGTGCCATGTGTTCTTGGGTAAGGCAGTGGAGATCTTTTAGAGAGAAATTAACAGGAGATAATTGATAAATAACATCCATTAAACATGGCACGTGGAACTAGAACAGTCTACCCCAGTGAGCGAAATAAAGGGATAAGTTCGACATTCCAACCACCTGAAGAATGTCGGAGCGTACAACGGCCGAAACGTTGTAATAAATATGGCGACAAAGATGAGGACAATAGTCCGAATAGTGTAAATAATGTTCTTAAGCTCTTTTATAGTTTTCTCTGCTTAATAATCTTTTTGTTTTTTCATATAATAAATATATAGCAACCCGTTGCACCTTAGTGGCTTTATTACCCTGATGAAATGAGATGAAATGTTTTTTTAAAGAAATCAAAGTATCTTTAGAAACATACAGTTTCGCAACAGAAGAGAATATTAATAAATAGTTTAATGCTAAAAGCAGAGCCCTAGTAAAATTACACCTAAAAGAGTAAATTGTATTTGTTTATTTGCTCCCATAGTTTCCTTATTTCTGTGTTCAAATAAAAGACAAAATGATATTTATTTAGTTACCAAAAATAGAAAAGAAAACAGTATTGTCTTTTCAAAATACGTGTGAGAAACAAAAGAAACTATATGCGAACACCCAATCACTTGCTGGGACATTAAAAGAAAAGTAGTGTCACTAAGTCAAGCTTCATGTAGCAACGTCACTGGAACGTCAAGAATTGTTAAATAAATGATGAGAAATTATAACCACAAGCGTGCATGCGCGATGGTATTTCCCTACATAACACCTGATTAATCAGTTGGTTGAATACAAGATGCAATTTTTTTTGTGCTCGTGGCATGGTATATAAATTACTGGGATATGGGATACAGGTTATTTATTTTATTATTTATTGCCTGACAAGTCCACTATATCGAAATGTTAGTAGTAAGTAAACAAATATATTTTATTATTTAATTTAATTTTATTATATACATATATATATATGTGTGTGTGTGTGTGTGTGTGTGTGTAAATAAAAAAAATATATATATATATATATATATATATATATATATATATATATATATATTATTTATATATTATATGCGCGGTACTTATTAGAAAGCGCTCAATATCAGAGAGAGAGCTAACATATTTGTTCGACGACCGCAAAAGCGTGAAAACAGGGGTCACAAGGTCATATCAACTCAACCATATATATATATATATATATATATATATATATATATAGGGTGCGATGTTGTCGCCATTTTATTTTTTCATTTCTCGTAAGCTAACAAATAAATTTATTTAATAAAATCACCACTTTAAACACGGACCCAGAACGAATTTGGAATTTCCTGTAAATCTTCTGGATGGACCCATTAGTTAGGGAATGCTGCCATAATCCTTGGTTTCAGTTCATCTTTGGCGTTACATAGGTATTTTGTTGGTCTCTCGCTCAACTTCGCCCCACGCATAATAATCAAGGAGATTGCAGTCTGAGGAGTTAGGTGGCCAAATGTAAAGGGTGATGTGGTCGCGGAAATAGTCTGACAGCCATGACTGGGTTCCCTTGCTTGTGTCTCATGGTGCAGAGTCCTGTTGCCAGATAAGGGTTCTTTCAGCAGGCACCCTCTTACTACCTCTTGTAGACCTCCGTGTTGAAACTGAGGCCCTGTGGGAAGATGAATGGAAGTATAACATCGCTATCACCAGTGACCATGCCAAAGATCATGATGTTGACTGGATATATCATCTAACTCTTTATTGCAACAATAAAACTAGGTATATTAAAAGAACGTTCATAACAAAAAAGTGTGATGAAATATATATATATATATATATATATATATATATTACCGTAAAATGGCGATATAAAGATTGAAACCGGTTTGTCGATGCTCTCTCATCCAATAAAAAATCGAAGACAAAAAATGTACACGGAGACTGAAAATGTGAACAATCTCAGACTGAGAAAAATATAACATTAAATACTAATTTCTTTTAAGCCCACAAATTCTCCTTCTGTTTACAGCGACTTAACGTATACTGATCCCAAAACCTTCAGGTGCAATTGGTATTCACGTTACTCAGTTACTGAGAATATACCCGTGTCATAAGATCGAGTGCAGTGCTGGTTTTTAATCAAATGTTTACTTATCGCAGAACTTGATGCATTAAGGTACCTATACAAATTTTGCACCTTTCTCTTGCAATCTTGGCTGGAACGTGTTGGTTAATCTGTGTCTCCAACTTTTCACCCGTATGGTACATCGCATTGCACTGACATCTGATTTCTATGAGACAATTATCGAATTTATAATGTAGCTCGTTTATTATGTTACAAAAAGGAATGAAAAGCAACTGATATATTTCCGTCGAATATAATATATTGCATTGACACCACAGCAAACATTCCATGCAAACCGATTACCTGATTTGTTTTTTTAATAACCCCGATTACCTGATTTGTTTTTTTAATAACCCACAGAGGGTTGATAACCCTCTGTGGTTATTAAAGCCAAAACATATTTTGGGTTATTAGAAAATATATTATATATTTTGAGAGTAAGTATTGCATTAACATATTTTATTTCGGAATAATAATGATTTTTCCAGATTAATTAATACAAAGACGGGGGATAAGATGGTTCCATACATTTTCTAAGAGTATTCGCTCTTAAATAAATACGACAAGCCCAACGAGAAATCGAAACCGGCTCTCCGACTTTTCATTTCAAACCACTATCCATTATACCACATGCAAATCATTGCAAACCGTTGCTGGATTCGAAAGCCAACAATCAACAACTATAAATATAAACCGATGTAAAAATCTACTAAAGCTGAAACGCTAGTTAGCAAATTATAGTCTAGGTTTCGTTTTTTGGATATTGTCTTTGTCTTTTCAGTCAAGGATTTTCCACCGAAATAAAACAAATAAATTATTACCATATCAAAAATTCACGTATTCAGAAATACAAGAATCGTCAGAATCTGCTCCACTTTTTTAAAAAGTTTCTTCGCTTCTAAACTATGCGGAAAACAATTCAAATAACTTTTCAAGCATTCAATTTACAAGAGACTCATATTTTCTAGTTTCTTATGCATTGGAAGTATAATTTTGGACATCAGTCTTAAAGAATAAATATCGATTAACTGTATATTCTTTAACTAGAAAAATAGCTGTACAATAAACATGTAGATTTTAGATATGATTCGTTCAAATTTTAATTTCTATCTGAATTTCATGTTGTGATAACAACGAAGATGATAACAATGCTGAAATTTTATTGATTGCTAAGATATTGGGTAAATAAATATATCTTACGAAATGCATCCAAAAGAATGTCTGAAATAAAGTATATCACAAAATTACGTCAAATTATTTTTCCTATATAAAAAGAAAAAAAATTAATAAAAAATACCTGCCCTAGAATATGGAGCGAGATCTAGGCACATCCTACCGGAAACAGCCCTCATGGAGAGAAGTCAACAAGCTGGAGAAGTTTTGATTTTAGAGTGGGAATTTAGTCGCGAGGTTTACTTGCAATATTTTGATCGATCAGAGAATCGAAAATAAAATTTCAGTTTACGCCTTTATAAATGCACATTTACCATTACATATAAAATTGTAATCAGGCAAGAAATTTTAACCCAGAAAATATGTATTTTAGTGCAGATAATTAAAAAAAGCTTGCAGACGTGGCTATATCATGTTGCATTGCATATGCTACATTTATTTCTATGATTTTATTTTTGTATTGTTAGTTATGGAGATTCCCTGGCCTATTTTCCAGAAGGATAAATGGTCCGTTTAGGTCAGAATATATGTATATAGCGCACGTTTTATGAATACTTTTTGGCGACACATTTTATATATATATATATATATATATATATATATATATATTATATTTATATAACGTCATCCACAGACAGACTGTTTTGCTGTTTCATCTTCATCAGTGTGGCTAGATTCTGTTTTGTTCTAGCTAGGATCGAAACCTGAAGCTAGAGGCTTGGTGTCAGTCGGAATTCTAACCATTAAGACGTCGGCGCACGGTAGGGGATGAAAGTGGATTTTAGCGTATTTATTTTAGAAACACGCCCAGTTACCGACAGTGACTCAATTCGCATCTGCGAAGAGTATGAGAAAAATATGTTGAAATGCTACTGGAGCCATTAAGTATATTTATCTACTTAATTCCTATTGTTTGAAATGCGTAGCTCTGTTCAATTAAAGCATTGAGCTCCATGTATGATTCACTTTTAATATTTAATATTTTATATTATATTTATATGATTCGCTTGGATTATTTACCACTGGATTATTACTTATAGTGATAGATAGATAGATAGATAGATAGATAGATAGATAGATAGATAGATAGATAGATATGAAGGTAAGATGAGAACGAATATCACTATATATTGTTCTTCACCAATAGTACTTATAGAGATAATGCATCATTTTCTAAATATTTTTTGGAGTTTAAAAGATGCTAATAAAACTCCTTAGGTGAAATGGAAACTTTTAAAAATGCAAAGAAGTTGGAGATCTTTATATGAAACGTGTTTTCCGTGTTTACATGAAAAATTGGAAATTATCAAATTCATGATAAAAACTCTTTATTAAATCAAAGGAGCGAATTACCTGTAAATTGTAGACATTGTCAATATTTACCTTACAATTTGGTATTTAATAATATTTTTTCTTATGTTTTAGTTGAACTGTATCGTTAAATATGGCTTAGATTATTATCGAATAAATTATTTTAGTGTGCGGTCCGTTGTTTCCTTGGAGAAGATTAAAACTTTTATCACCATATCTTTTATTTTTATTCCTTCAAAATATTTCAAAGTGTTCACTCACAACTAAAGAAATGAAAAGATAGGATTTACTCCAATGAATCCATTCTTCTTATTCTATATATCATGTTATTTTGGGGAGTGGCCAATCATAGTTACACACAATTCCTTATTTTTCCATATTCTAATTTTTGGCCATTTATCACCACGCTTAATCTTTAACTTGCTCTCATTTCAAGTAATGTTGATACATCAGTAAATAGATGTACATCTAAAAATCTAGATAACCAGAGCCTGGCAGTTGATTTCTCCTCTGACCTAACTTTAAAAACTGGTCATATTCAATCTAAAAAAAAAAGTAACGTTTCACCTTCATTGGTCATATTCAATCTCAAACAAACAAACTTGTAATGCTCCATCGATCCTATCTTAAATTCTTGTCTCAATGGGTTTCTCTCAAGGAGACCCCTCTGCTTTGTACATTTACTAGAAACATAAACTTACACCGTTCAAGCATCGCCGATCGGACCCGAACTACCACCAGTCACGGTGAATGGATGTTTTTACGGGGAAACCCCGTGTCTTTGGCGATTATTAGGCCTCAAACTCAACCCATATCTCAAGTGGAACTAATAATGATCCATCACTAAATATAAAATGATAAGTTTTTTGTATCGGTCTAGTAAATACCTGTTTTATATTGCTATGCTCTTCCTTTACGAGAGCAAGACTAGGCCAAAAATGGAGAACTGTTGCCATATCTCACTCAGACAGAACGTTGTAAGCATCCTGCTAAACTATTTCTATTTCCATGGAAAATGTCCAATCGAGCGACATCCCTTAGTTCCAACAGTTCAGGTATTTCCAGTAACGATTCACAATGCCACGTATTCTGTAGTGAATCACCTTCATTCTATTTCTGTTCCATTAATGAAAAGTAAGTTCCACTCAAACAGTCTCCTTTCAGGAAAGCGCTACCCTGTGAAACCCATTTCCAACAGGAAGTTTCACCGAACACTCAAATATTCAAGTCTAGGGGTAACAATTATCTTTCTCATATGGCATCATAAAATACGCCTCTTACCTCTTAATCTACTTCGAGTGGCTCTTAGTCCTTTTGTAGAGTGAACATCAGTAATAAACGGAGAAGGAAGGCATAGCATTTAAAAATAACATGAGACTCTATAAAAATATATTACAAAATATGTTGATTATTGATGGTTCAGAAAGCTAATATTTACTATTTCTGAATGGTGAAAAGCTTGTTAGATAAATATTTGTCTTTATTGGCAATGGAAATAGTGAAATTAACCGTTTCCATGCAGGTAACATTCGGCATTCATTGACTGAACAGTTAATGTAAATATCGATTGAAATTTATTTATTTTATTATTTTCCTTTAGCAATACCTGTGAAGCAGCGTGGAACACA